>JANPWX010000606.1:2441789-2669863 GCA_024734555.1 Trochalopteron elliotii | reverse complement strand
AGGAAGGAGAGGAAGGAGAGGAAGGAAGGAAAAGAAATCACATCACCATGATCTCCTGATGTGCTAAGCCAGAAAACTGCAGCCCTGTACAAAGCTCAGTGTTGAAGAACACGGGCCTTTTAGTTCATCCATCTCTTTTTGTCCTTCTAAATATGTTCTTTCAATTGTGTGTAACCAGCTTTCATTTGCCTGGACCACGATCATCATCCGCAGCTGTCTCCAAGGTTATACAGAACATCATTTAAAATTAGTTGGTATTGTTTCAATCCGAATGCGGCGTGCTGAGGGCTGCCAGGCTGTGCTGCCCGGAGGGCTGTGCGAGGCTGAGCCAGCCCTCGGAGGTGGGGATGTGCCGATCGGGGAGGGCAGGGGGCACTTGGAGGTGAGCAGGGGGTGGGAGCTGCCGGGGCACGTGGCGCCGCGCTTATCGGCGTGGAAACGCAGCAACACCTCGCAAACTTTTAAACCTTTAATCCGCAACGCGAGTTTATATAAAGCCTGCGTGCGGAGGTGTGAGGGTCACCGGGCTGCGGCTGCCCCGAGGCTGGAGGTGAGCGGGGGCTGCCCGGGGCCGGGCGGGGGGATCGCGGAACCCGCGGAGCTGCCGGGACCCCGGCCCGGGACACGGAGCGGGAGCTGCGGTAAAACCTGAGTTACCAGGCAGGGAATTTACGTTTTGAGGTAAAAAATTGGGTCCTCCTCCGAGGTGCCAGCTCGGTCTGTTTCTGTGTTACTGTGAATAAAGGGGTATGTGGGACGAGCCGGCCGGGACTGTGCCGTGGGAGGGAGGGAGGGAGGGAGGGAGGGAGGGATGGATGGATGGATGGATGGATGGATGGATGGATGGATGGATGGATGGATGGATGGATGGATGGATGCTGGGGTGGGACTGGGGAGGAAAGCTGGTCTGACTGCGGCAGTGGGGACGGCGAGCAGGGTCCCCGTCGGTCATTGGAGCCGCTGTTGTGAAGGGGCTGCAGTCCCAGTAGCTGTAATGATCTGTAACGAACATATTGATTATAGAGTTATATGTGACAATATGTAACAGTTCTATATAGATTGTATAATGATATATATAAAAGTTATATATGAAAATTATTGAATGCAGTCCTGGAGCGTGCAGGGCTGGGCCAGGTGGAACAGTACTGAGTCTCACCCAGCACCCTCCTCCATCCCTTCTCCATCCCTCCTCCATCATCATTCCTCTCCCATCCCAGGTGGGCTGCCAGGATCTTGGGGGAAAGAGTTTGGGTCTGGACAGTGCTCTTAGGTACACAGTTGGGGTGTCCTGTGCAGAGCCAGGAGCTGGACTCAATGATCTTTGTAGGTCTTTCCCAACTCAGGATATTCTGTGATTGAGTGTGCAGCTCTGTCCGTGGTGGGAAGTGTTGATCACAGGTGTGTAAAGGTCCTTGGCTGGATCTGAAGTTGAGTGTTGCTCATAATCCAGACGCATGATCTCTTGCCCTTGGTGAGATGCAGCACCTGCCCTGACAAATCCATAAATACTTGGCTGCTGAGCTCTGTCCTCGAGTGACTGCAGTGTAGATGTGCACTTTGTAAAAACTCATTTGAAAGAGGCCTGCTCTAAACAGATGAATGGGTTGGCTTGGATAACTTTGAAAAGAAAAATCCTTTTCTACCAGCACGCTTTACATCTCTGACATTATTTACAACAACATTGTCCTCTTGAAAATTCTGCTACATGATTACAGTGTTGCCAGCTCTTGTGATTTGCAAACTTTAGAGGAGACCTTGAAGGAGGTCGTTTAAGCCATTCCTTTATCTGAAGGCAAGAGCAGCTTTGCCTTAACATCATCTGTGAAAGATGTGATAGGGAGAGTTATTTTTCTGCTCTTCGTGGTTACAAAGCCACTGACCATTGGGACCACTTGTAGCTGCTAGTGCAGAGCCAGTCCTCCTGCAGACTTGAATTTTTGATGTTGAACTCTCTCAAAATCTACCTGTAAGTGTTATAGCTTTTACCTAGACATTTAAATATCACCCTGGGAATCTGAAGTCCTTTCCATGGGAATAGTGTATGGAAAAATAGGATATCACTAAGTAAACAGGTGCCATCAGCAGTCCACAAAGTTACTGGCCTGTGTAACACAGAGTACACAAAACAAACCACTCATTTTCCTCTGCACTACTGTTAGGCTTGAGAGGAAGCAAAGCAAGCACTGGATGTCTGAGAATAAGCAGCTTTATAAATCCAGTTCTATAAATATTGTGACCATTGCTACCTGACTAGCAGGTAAACCACTCTAGATTAATTCATTATGATTTGTAAATTCACACACTGTGGTAACTTGTAGTCATGGTTTCCAAACAGATGAGGAGTGTAAGCTAGAGGTCATTGAACAGTACCACAGATAGCCTGTGGATATCTTCAGCACCTGAGCTTTCATTGTGTCTTCTCACGGCCACACACTCCACACTCCCACTGATCCCAGTGGGAATCGTTTGCACACACCGAGTGGGGAATAAGCCAGGAAATCACTCACTTGTCCATTAGAAAGGCTGTATGTAGATCTGTGATGAGCAAGTGTCACAGCTGCCACTGTCTGCTGTGAAGCATTCCTTCTGACTGACCCTGATCTGTGTGCTGTGGAAAATACCTGCTTAGGTCTGTGGTAGCAAGAACCTCTCATTGATCAAAGGAAGTTTCTCAAAGTTTGACTTCTAAAAAGTGTGTAAGTTCATTGCTGTGCATTTATTTTTCAGAAAAAATTCCTAATCCAAGCTGTGACTGATCAATGGTTGCATTAATTATGCACAAAAGGGTCAATTCTACCAGCCGCGTTCCCTTTGAATGCTGCTTTACCCTGGGAGGAATTGACTTGCATTATGCAGGTTGGACAAATTCACCTCCAGTCTGAACTTCTGTAAAAGTCTCCAGGGAAGGTCAAGTTTCTGTTATTTTCAATAATAAATGAGATTCCCATTGAGTAAAATGATCCAGGAAATCAGCTTCAGCTCTCGGAATAACAGTTTTGTGGTCTCTGATGGAGGGCTGGGAAGAACTGATAAGAGTTAGAAGAGAGATGAATGAATCTCTCCAAGCTGCAGGTTTTACAATTCTAACCTAGTAGAATTGGCTCCCAACACAAATGTTAATAACTTTTTATTTATTTTGAAGGTTGTCTCAGAGTTGTGATTTTCAAATACACTTGTTTACAGTCTTATCCTATCTCAAGTAAAATTTTTATAGGTGAAAGACAGCTACAACAATAAAGGTGAAGATGGTATTTGTATAATAAACAATGATTTTGTGTAATAAATAATTTCTCACAGCTCACAGGAATGTTTTCCCTTCCACATGTTTTTCTGCCAAGTGGATGTTTGGAAGCGTTAATGATTGTGTTTTCCCCTTCAACTCTGGAAGTAGCCTAATTTGGCTGAAGGGTCAGAGGGGAAAAAAGAAATAATGAATGTGATTCATTCATCTAGAAAGTGTAAAGCGTAACTTAAATGGCAATAGTGGTAGAAAAAATGCTATAGTGAATGTTTCAAACTTCAGATTTTCTGTTGAGGTATGAAGTGATCTGAAAGGAGTGGGGGGCAGTTCATCAAAAGGATGTGTGTTTTCTTCTAATACTGTTTTATTGGCCCTTTCCAGCTATTAATCTCAGAATTGCTAAAACTACACAGGATAATGGATGGTTGCTGTTCAGAGCTCTAATTTACTTTACTGCACAGTCACTGTGGGAAAGTGCTTTAGCTACTTTGACTCTTTTGTATTGCCTCGAGAAAGAATTTTCCCCATGTGTTTTGCTCCAGAAGTCATCTGTTGTTTTTCAGTGTATGCACATAAACAGCTCTTGCCATTATGGCTGAATATTGAGTCAGCAGTTCCCTGTGATGAAGCCATCACCAAGGCCTGTCACGTTTATCTGCACAGATCAGCATCACAGAGCACGTAATGCTATTAACTCCCAAACATTGTCTGCTAACCATGGAACTGTGGGACACGAGTGACCTTCTGCTTTTTCCTTCCTAATCGGCTCTGGGCTTGGGCTGCCAGCTTGGCTGTTCTGTGCCTCCATAACCCATCTGAAAAATGGGCACAGTTTCATCTTCCCACCTTGCTGGAGGCATTTTGAAGGCAAACATACTGACAAATGAGACCTGCTCAGATTTTTTGATGTATGGTGGAAAACTGGGGTGTTCGTTTTATTTTTATTTTAGATATTTAAAATGCCTCCAATGAAATTATGTCTCATTCATTGGACTTTGGTCGCCCTCATCCTGCAGTGGCAGAGGTAATAGGGGTTTCTCTCTTATTTTCTTTTGCCTTTCTTCAATACATCCTTGACAGGATGAGAGAATATTTCTTTGAAAAATGGTGCTGGGAGATGGAACCGCTGGCTCTCTCCAGCCTTGTCACCTCCACCAGTGCCACGGGCAGCAGGGACCACCTTAAATCAGCAGTGTCCTGAGTCAGAACCAAAAGACAAAATTTTTTTTATTTTTTATTCACAAAACATTTATTGCCCCGAGGCTGTTATCCTGCAAAAGCTTCAGCATGTGTTTAACACCAATCATGGAAATTGGTCTTGAAGCAATTGAGATACTTGTGTGCTTTGAACTGAGCAGGTGATTTGCAGCAAGTCCCATTATCAGTTCTGTACCAGCATCTGTCTGGCAGAGTGGTTTCACCTGCGTCACTCCTCTGAAGGACTCAACACAGCTGTCAAAGGATAAATGCTTCACACTTTGAAAATAAGTGCTGGAGTTTAGATTTAAACTTTTTTTTTTTTTTTTTTTTTTTTTTTTTTTTTTTTTTTTTTTTTTTTAGTAAGGTCTTATCTGTCATGATATTCTTGTCCTGAAGAAAAGCAGTCTATCTCTGGTAATCACTCGACTGCCCTCTAAGTCACATAACATACAGATACTTCTGAGAGAATATCATCTCAGGGTTTTTCTAAAGCCTGGATCTGATGGTGTGCTTCCAGGCATTCATTTTCCAGACATGTAGTGATTTAGCAGCATGGGAAATCAGATTTCTGGGGAAACTGTCTTCTCAACACCTCACATCACAACACCCTCCACCAACCGTGTCTAAGCCGAGGAGGTAATTGGGGTATTGAGGATTTCTTCCTTTTCCTCTGTGTGATGCCAACACAACTGCAAGCTGAAACCTGGTGGTGTTTTCCTTTGCAGGGAATTGGAGGCAAGACAAGGAACAGCTCATTTGTTTGGGCTGCCAGACAGTTGCACGAGGATAACTATTGTGTGCTGTTTATTTATATTGGACTCAAACCAGTGGTGGTGCAGACCTGGAGATGCTCTGGAATTACTCACTGCAGTGAAAGTTGGAGCTGCTGGTGTTACAGCCCCGTGGGGCACCTCGGGTTGTCTGGTGCCCAGTCAACACCAGCAGGGCACTGATAAACCAGCAAATGAATTTAAAATGGCATTTAAAACTGGGGCACTTGCAGAAAATTATTTGCAAGAAGGTAATAAAGTGATGGAGTGTGTAATGTGATGGAATGGTTGTTTTGTGTGAACGTGGAGCTGTAAACGACTATGCAGGGACATTGAACAGAGAGAAGGTAGAAATAGAAGTAATCAGATGAAATGAAGCAAAGATCATTTAAGCCAAGCACTGGAGTATTTTATAGGGGTGTTGCTTGGCTTCAGAAAGGCAGAGTAAAGCACCCTGTGAGAGTTTATTCTATGAAACTCCTAGGTGATAACAGGATTTGTAGGCGAGGTTTTTATTGTTTGTGTACAGCTGGAAAAGCAATAAAATCAATGGAGTAGCTTGTATACATTATCAATAACATGACAGTTCATTTTGGACTGCAAAGATGCAGAGTTATGCACTACCTAACCAGCAGGCTTTTACTGTACCAGGAAATGTTTTAATTAAAAGTGAAGAGAATGTATTGTAACTTGAATTTTCTTTAGTATTCTATTGCACTTAGAAAACTACAAGTTCTTTCTGTGTTAGAGGTGGTGTGGAATTTGCAACAAAGGAACTGTAAATAACAAAATATTGTAATAGTTTTTATTTCAGTGAGGTAAGAAAATATTTTAAATTTATGTATTTGAATTCTTTTACATTTTAACACTTCCACTTATCAATAGGGATGAATCTGAAGCTCAACCACCAATCAGTTTCTCAATGTTTGGCAGTTTTTCAGCATCTTGAGCTGTTATCTAATCAGCATCACAGAAGGTGAACCAGGAGAGTGTTTTCAGCCAGCTGAAGTGATAGCAATCATGAAGGACTAAAGCATGCCTTGCATACAGAGCTACTGAAAAAAAAAATGCAGGAATTGGTAGCAGCTAAGAACAGGTAAAATTAAGGAATAGGATCTGTAGGGAATAGTGCCTAAATGTGCATATTGCTGGGTAGATTTGCTGTCTGTTCTAGTCCTTCCCTTGAGTTTTACAGCAAGTGCTTCCATATGGTTACATGGCTGCACATTTCTATAGTCTGCATCCTCCTTGCACAGGCATTTGCATTTTTTGGTCAGTATTGAATATGAAGCTGGAAAACTGCTAGCAAAGGTGAAGGAGGATTTGTGAGGGGAAAAAGAACCATTGAACCAAGGTTATTGGGGAGTGGGCAGAGCCAAAACCTGAGTAGCCACAGGAGACTGACTTTCCAGGAGTGTGATGAGGTTATCACAGTTTAAAGTCCATTAGTTTTATAGCATTTCATGACTCTGGGCTGTGGGAGAAAGTATTCCATAGAGACAGTGTTTTCAGTGTATATTGTTCAGGGAAAAAGACTGCTTTTAATAACTATATTGATGTCCTGTGGAAGTGTGGTGGAATATGGGTGGAGCTAGTGGTGTTTGTTTGTTTGTTTTGTTGGGTTTTTTTAAAAATGGGGAAAAAATCTTTCTGACTCTTTTCAGTAGACTGGATGCACTGATTGCATCTCAGATTGCACTTCAGATTGCACTGATTGCATTTCAGATTGCACTGAAACAGGCAATGCCTTAGACATAAATCAGTATGTTTTCTATGACTTTTTTTTTCTGTGGTGGAATTTTACAGAGATTAGACTAATGAACTGATCTTCCTGCTGCCAGGTGAGGTGTTTTATTTAGACTTTTAACTACAAATTAGAGGCCTGGTGCAAGGGCAATTAAAGTCAAAAGAAGGAGTTTTATGTCACACCCAAACAGGGTTGACCCACATTGTGTTGTATCTCAGCTGTACAAACAGCAAAAGGAGGTGAAGGATCTCTGTTGAGGCAGCTGAGCTGTTGGACATCAAATAATCTGAAATTTAGTACTGTGGCTTTTAAATGCAGAATATCTCTTCATAGATATATGTGCACATATGTATGCAGATGTGAAAAGCAAACACTGTTTTTGAATAAAGGCTGAATTGAAGTACTGCAGGTGTTGTCTGTGTTGGAAATGCCATTTATTATAAGCTTAATTATGGTACCTGATCACATGGCACATCTGAAGCCTTGAAGTAGAATAGAAAATAGGATATCTTTTTTTGTGGAATTTTAAATGTTTTGGTATCCAGTTTTAAAGAAGGGAGATGCATTTTTTTCTTCCAATAGTTGTGTCAGCTTGTGTAGTAGTGCTGTTGAGGAATACACCTGGTCCAGGTAGCTGGTACAGATAAGGATGGAGATTGAAATGCACTTTAAACTCTGGGTGGGAGCTCCAGACAAGAGGCTGTGAACTGCCAACCTTTGGGATAACAAAGGACATGAAGATGGGGGATGCCAGCCAGGTGAATGGACACTGCAGGGGCCTTCCAGTCCCAGAAATTAAAGTCTTTGGCCTTGGGAGTGTGACTATCAGGGTATTCTATTGTTTGAAATAGTCACAGATATTGCCCAAACAAGTTTTTGTTCTTTTTTGATAAAACTGGTCATTGTGTTCTTGTTCACTGTATTTCTGCTTCAAAACCCCACTGCATGTTTTTCCCCAAATAGGAAAATTCCTCCACTACTTCATGGCAGGCAAAAAGGATTGTATAATATTTATAAAACCCTTAAGTTTTCTCAGGAAAACAGTGAGCTTGGCCGATAGGGCTTCCCTGGTTTTGTGTCTTTGCTCTGTGACTTGGCAATTCATCTATTAAGTATTTACAGTGTACCTAGTCCCAAATGTTGTCTTGTCCCCTCATCTTTTCCAGAGCCCATTTTCCCAGCCTTTGGTCTGGAACATCAGGCAAAGGGTTTGAGAGACATTTTATTTCTTACCTATTCTATGTTTCTACTCCTGTATAACCTACTCAAAACTAGTACCAAGCCATCTGAAGATCTGATAGCTAATGAAATGCGGTTTTTAATACTACACTGTCTTAATCCAGCCACTCAGCCAAACATCCCATGGAGTTTATGGGTGTTTTCTTTCTCAGCAGCTGGATACTGCTACTGGACCAGTTCACAGTGTGGTTTAATGCTCTCCTAGAGTTATGAAACTCTCAGACTGGGCTACGCCTTCTCTTTGGCAGTTTGGAGAAATCAGATAGCTCTGCAAGCAGCCATGGAAAAACCAGATATAAAGCATGATAGGTTATGCCTCCTGGTAAACTGCTTTCTAAAATGTGAAAGTATAAATAAGACAATGAAGTATTTGTTTAAAAGTGCTGAATGCGTGGGAGCAACCCTGCATCCCAGGCCTCCTGTGAGTTAAGGGTATTTTAAGCACTTCTCCACACACACCTTTGGCCTGTTGTATTTAATACAGATGTGCACATTCATATGGAATTGTCATCTGAATCCACATTGTGCTTTTCCACTGCTCTGCCTCAGCGTGGTGAGGCTGCAGGTGACTGATGTGGAAGCACTGCAGGGATCAGGCTGGACTTGGGTTGAAACAGCAGAGTGAATGATCTACAGGATTAAAAATAACCAGCTAATCAGGATGCTCTGTAATTATCCAGTGTATGTATTTAATTTACCACCCTCAGCTATAGCCTTTCCCAAGACAGACATTTCTACTGAAAGTAGCTATGATAATTTTTACAAAGTCGAAAGGTGGACCTTTTGAAATAAAGGTCTGTGCCATGGCTGCAGAATTATCTAAGCTTCTCAAAATGTATATATGAGAGAAATGGAATAAAAATGCAAGTATATAATCACCTTGCTAATTTACTTTCAGCTAATTTCACTTTCTATAAGTTGCATCCACACTTAGACAAATGACAATTTTCATTCATTTATTTGCCAGTATTTAAAAGCAGAACATTACAGTGCAAAGTCATTATTACAGCTTTATTGATTTATAAAATTACACTTTATTACACTAATCCATATATTAGAATGAATAAAAACTGTGCATAGTTATAGCTGAGGTATTCTTGCCAGGGAGGTACGTAGTTTGATTTTTCATCAGTAGTTCACAATTTAAATTAGTAGATGTCATGCTGTTGGACTCTAGGAACACAGGATTAATGGCAAACTCATTAGTTCATGAAGTTTAATCTTCTTGGTGGGTGTCCCACCTCGTGGGAAATAAGAGGGATTTGGCTGCAGGTGTCTGGTGAGGTAACAGCAATCACTCAAAGAAAGGGATCTAGAGCTGCTGCTATTGTGAACCTAATAATGTTTATTATTTATGCTTTGTTTGGTGCCAGAATACTCTTTTCTTTGCTTAGGAGAAAGCAAATGAATGCTCTGAAGGACACATGAAGAGGCTGTAACTGCATTAGCAAGTGCCATGTGGCAGTAGAACCACTGGTGGCACTTCTTTCAGGTCAGTGGGGTGATGCTCTGTTTGAATATTTAGCATAGATCTTTAAACAGGTCTTTTTAAGTGGCTTTCTTGGGGGTTGTGGCAGGTTTTACACCCTTACTTATCATCATCAGGTAATTATCAGTTCCTTTTAGGATGATATTGCAGTGGAGAGTGAACCCCTGATGCTGAATTGGCTTTGCCCAGCCTTGGTGTGGTGTTTCGCAGCACGTACAGATGAGCCTGCAAAGCCCCGGCGCAGTGGCAAGTTATTTTTGTCCCTTTTAATCTGTTAGGCCCCTGATCCTGATATGTAGGGTTTCCTAAATCC
Organism: Trochalopteron elliotii; assembly: GCA_024734555.1. NCBI lineage: Eukaryota > Metazoa > Chordata > Aves > Passeriformes > Leiothrichidae > Trochalopteron > Trochalopteron elliotii. The sequence continues at coordinate 2,659,864 of JANPWX010000606.1, read as the reverse complement.
CATTGATTTCTCTAGAATTAGGTTCCTGGAGTCCTTTGAGAGCCTGGGTCTGGCTGGTCTTGTGCTATTAACCGGAAACAAACCCACTTTCTCTACCTCAGAGCGCTCTGAGGATAAATGTGTTGAAGATTATCAGTGTTCTTATTTGGTGGCAGGGAAGGCCACTGAAATACCAAAAATAGATTTATAAAGGACAAAAATAACTTGCTGCCTGGAGGGTTTACACAATCTGAGCTGTGCTGTGTGGCTTGGCTGAATCACTTCTCCAGGGAGGCTCGGGGCAGTCCGTGCTGCTTTGAGGGGAAGGGCCAGAGAGATGCAGCTGGACACAGCACCTGAGAGAGAGAGAGAAGGGCTTCTGTGTGTGCTGAGGGTCAACCTGCCAGCCCTTGTGTGCATGGCTGGCACAGCCCTCTGGCCAGCAGGGGTTGTTCCTCACAAGCTGTTGCTCTGGGGTCCTTCTTTGGCCACTTGCTGGAAAGGCAGGTGGGAGAAGGGAATACTAAGCTCTTTTGTACAAATCCCTTCCATCTCCCCTATGGAAGAAAAATTGCTTTAGACCACAGCCATGAAATGCATTTCTCTGTGAAACGTGTCTGTAGAAAGGCAGTTTTGTCTTGGTCAGCTCTTTTCTGGGTTTAATCAGTCGTTCTGCTGACCACAGTGACAGAAATTTGCTTTTAGTCCTGCAGTTGTGTGTGTGGCCAGGAAGAGTCAATCAGCATCTGCTCCTGAGCATGCATCTTTAACAGGGCTGTGAGTTAATTTCTAGCAGCAGACACATTCTTCTTTGGATTGAACTTCTACTCCTCCACCAAGACACTCTGGATGCCTGTCACGTTCTTGGGTGTCAAGTCGCTGGCTGGAGAAAGGACGGAATTTAAAACCCCAAAATGGGCTTCCTGAGTTTCAAGTTTCAGGAGAAAATTGTATTTATAAGCTGAGCCTGTTTGGTTTGTAACAGATTGGGCCTGTCTGAAATGTCCATATTTTATGTAGTTACAGCTATGAATGACCCCTTACCACAGGTACGTGGGGTTACAGTGTATAATGGATTGCACAACCATGTCCAGATACAATTCCTTTTACTTCTGTTTGGGGAAAAAAATAAGGTATTCTTAGTTTGAGTGACCCCAGAAGTCAATAAGATAAGGTAGTTCTGTGTACAGTGTCTTCTTGCAGACAGGTTACACTTTATTTTCATGAATGTGGATAAGGCTGTTTTTAGTACTGTGCTGCTGATAAGTTCTGCCTTAGTCTTGGCTGCTGATCAGGTTCCCTCTTCTGGAGTCAGACCGAGTTGTCTCTGTCTTTCCCCTTCTCCATTTGCTATTAGCAGATCTGTGAAGTTTGTTCTGCCTTCCAGTTATCTGGCACCATAGGTGACATGCAGGGGAGCCAAAGCAGGCTCTCCAAATTACCCTGTGATGTGAGGGAAGAAGGTGACCTCCAAACACAGTGGGAGGGAAAAGGGGCTGGTGTTCCTAATATGTTTCTTCTTTGGCAGCTGAAGGCTTTTTCCGTGTGGGTGATGACAGCACTCTCTTCTTGCTGAATGAACAAAAATACCAGTTTTTTAGAACTATGGGAAGAGCAGCACCCTGCCTTCCTCCCACCCCAGCCTTTCCAAAACTCCCACAGCAGCATTTGGCCTTGCAGCCTCCTGAGCTAGGAGCATCCCTCCACACTTCACATTAAAACCTTATTTACTGCAGTTCCACCCTCTGCTGGTAACCACCAGTGGCTTGAGTCTGTATAAAATATGGTTGTATCAACTATTATCATTACTTTGAGTGTACAGCTCCCACATTATCTGTCATTTTAAGAGATGCTGGTCAGTGGAGATGAGGAGCAAATGGCTTGTGGTTTGATGAGATGTAATTTGGTGGCTCACCAGATTGTCACTGCCAGCCAGTGGAACTGGAGAAGGAGTTGACAGAAATTACTGCTTTGCAAATGGGAGTTGTAGGTATTCTGAACATGAAATGGTGAGTTCCAGATTACTTGCTAGGGGCTGTTTTGGTGCACAGTAACAGAATTACTGCCCAAGAACAGTTTTTCTTTTAACATGGAAGCAATTGAAGTGACTGCAGCCCCATTAAGTCTTATTTTTAGATTACAATAAGCAAGACTGATTAATTTGGCAGCAGGGCATCAGTGAATATTAACAGCTTAACTTGAAGCCCTGGTAGATTGATAAAGAACTAAACAGCCCCTGAGTCATATATTAACAGTCTGGCCATAGTATAATTGAGGCTCGTGTTGGGTAAGTGTCAGCATGGTAAGAAACACAACAGCAGAAGCTATTTGTCTTTTAAATGGGCACTTAAATTATTCAGCACAGTAGTTGATAGTCATCAGTACATCTGAGCCACAGCCCAGTTATTCTGGGCATGTGTGCAGGAGCTCTAATTAGTTCACATACAGCATTGAGCTCTCCTCAGGCAATCTCACCTGTGTTTAAAAGCAGTTCTCAGGTGGGGTCTCCAGCCCTCTACTGTGGCCCAAGCATTAGGGATGCATGATAAACTGGGATGCAGAGAGCTTGGGAGTGATAACCAAACCAGCAGCTGGGCAAACATTTCATCTGAGCCACTCACCTTAGATGTAGTTTTACTTTCCCAGTCCGCGAGAGAAGGTAAAAACTGCAATGCTAACCAGTAGCCTTATTTTTTTGTTTTCTTAAGTCTTCTGTGGTTACAGGGAGTTTGAGGAAGTCCTCTGTGAATGTAATGTGTCTAACTAGTTGTGTGAACTGTGGGATATGCTCACCAAATAAGACTGAAAGCTTATGAACCATAAAATGTGCAGAAGGAGTTGGTAGCCACTCAGTTTCCCCTCCAGTTCCTTCTTGTTGCAGCACTAGCAATTCTGAGGTAGTCACGCAATGGACATAGCTCAAATTAATTAGCTAAATTGGTACCTAAAGGCAATAAGATTTCATGCAACTTAATATTTCAATGCAAACAAGACAGGCAACTAAACGTATTTAAATATGATTGGCTCATCTTCTCGAGTGGAGTATCTTATCTTTTGTTTGGGCTAAATACAGCTCTCATTGTGCTCAATTAATCCTGCCATTAGCAGTGGTCTGACCTGCTATTAGCTCTGATAAAACGTGCAGTCATCTCCTTCACTGAAGACCATCCTGTGGAAAGGATGCTGAAATGCAGTTTAAAGCGGGAAGGAGGATACACACACTTTGCTTTTGTACATAATTAAGCCACGCTAGTGATGGGAGACTTAATTACAATCGGAGTTTATCAGCAGAGAGCTCCAGTGGTGGCTTGCAGGCTGTGATGGTGCTGCCCTGTGCACACACGAGCTTGGAGCAGTTGTCCCAGGCTGTGAAAGGGCTCTGGGTGGAAGGTGCTGATTATTCTCACAGGTGTCCTGTGCCTGGGAAAAGTCACGGAGTTTGTGCCTCTTGGCTTTCTTTTCTTCCCCCCTTTCTTGCCGCCCGCCCTCTCCCCCCCACCCTCCTTGTGAAGCAGCCCTTCTGGCTTTGTTGTAAGTGTGGTTTGTAATCATTGTACACATCCCAGATGGTTCATGAAAACTCTTTGAAATGCCATCTGCCAGGCGTGTGTCCAGCCGGCAGCCTGTCATTCTGCTACAAGAAAAACGGAGGCGGGTTTTCCCTTCCCCCTGCCTTCCTGAATCGCATTCAGTCACACTTGCTCAGATGTGGAGCAGGATAACAGCCGGAGCATCTGCAAGCAATCTCTGCTCCAGACAGCAACATGGAAAGTTGTTGGGTTTTTCACCCTCGCCCAGATAAGATATCCCAGCCAGTGCAGTCTTTATTTTCCCGGGGTTGGCTGCTGAGGACCAGCTGAGGTGACAAATGTTATCTCTGTGATGCAATGTTTTCCTTCTCCGCCGTGGCTTTCCTAATGCCTTCACTGTGTGTTGCAGGCAGTCGCGCTGATAGCAGGCACAGCTGCTTTTTTTTTCTTTTTTTTTTTTTTACTTGAACATATTCAGGAAATTAAGAACACTGAGATGAAACAAATAGATCCATTAAAATGGCTCAGAGGAATTATGGCAGAGATATAATTGTCATGTCAAATAGGCAGCCAGCACTAGTAAACTGCTGACTGCAATTTCACCGCTGTAAAAATTCCGAAGGAAGGAAAAAATGATTAATAAATATGCTCTGTGGGAAGATAGAGATAAAGGAAAAAAAGAGGCTTTAAAAGATAAGGTGGAAGCAATCCTGAAGTTCCCTGATCTTTGTGTCTCATCAATGTGTTAGTAGTTATTGGGAAAACACACGTCATTCGGCTCACGTGCCCCATGGCTCGGGGTGAGGTTTGACTGATTGATGAGCAGTGCTGCAGAGTCTAATTCTCACTTCCAGTGTGCTCCAGGCATGGGACAGCTGCAGCATACCACTGGTCATAGTTATTGGTGTGGCTTTTCACCCTTCTTGCCTCTCACCTGAGGCTGGATTTAGGGGAATGTGGCAGTGGCCACCAGGCACTGTGCTCTCTGGGAAGGATCCTCACAGCCCCAGTGGCAGTGGCAGTGCTCAGGGAAGAGATGAGACACCTGGGCTGTGATCATCCCCTGCTGAGTGTGTTCTCCAAGCTCCTGGTGTGCCAGAGAGGGACCTGAGTGAGCTTCTTTGCCTGCCTTGGCATGGAAGCACTGGCACTGGGTTGGAGAGGAGCACATGGTACCACTCCAGCATTTCTCTGGACTAGATCTGTGAAAGAAAATTGTCTTCTGTTACAATCTACCCAGTAAAAACTGTTGTAGCCTTACTATAAGGTTTCGGAATTACAAAGAAAGCAAGACTGAATGCTTTCCAAATAGGAAAGAGTAATTCTGCTAGCAGGGTGGAGATATCCATTACTATTTCCATCTCCTTCCTTACTTTTTCCCCCTCCTTCACCCATTCATACAGCTCCAAGAGGAGGAATGATGGAAAAAAGCACAGGAATTTATAGACTCGCTGAAGGCTGATGGTAAATAATAAAAAAAGAGAGTTTCTATTTTGAAACAAGAAATGGAGGATGTTAGAGAGAGTGGATGTCAATCAAGGAAATTAATCTAGTGATAGTCTTTCAAGGGTGTCACTGTCAGGACTGACCTCTTAAACAGTCTCTCAGATGAATAGGAGATAAGCAGACTTTCCGCTTTCCTGGCACTTGAGGAAAACATTTGCCAGATGCAGGCATGGTAAATTTATGCTCTTTCAACTTCTGAGAACTGGAATCTTCCCAATTAGTTTTCAGAAGCTCAGCTTCTTTATTCTTTCTTCTGTCCTTTTATAGAGGGTTTAAGAAATTGTATGCCCTGAGAAGACTCTGCCCAGGGGCCAGAAGAGTCCCTCCGAAGTGAGAAATTATGCTTTGTTAAATGTTAGGTGTGGTTTCCATGTCTGTGAAGTTATTCCCAAGCCAGCAGACTGGTTTCAGCCACAGCATTTGGACACCTCCAACTCTCTAAATCCAGTCTTTCTTCCAAAATTCAGCTTCCTGTACCAGCTGTAAATATGTCATTTATATTTAATCTCAGATGTACAGAATCCAGTCACCTCCCAGCCTCCAGAGTCATGGAAAATAAAGGCTATTGAGCAGAAATTGATCCTTATCAATGGAGCTGTGCTCAGTGACCTAAAATGCAGCATCCCAAGTCATCTTAGGAAAAAAAGTCATGAAGTGACTCATCTTACACCGTGCTTCAGAGTGCTGTAAATTGGCCAGAAGGGACAAGAGTTTCAGAGCTGGCACAGTGGCAGTGATCAGAGCCAGTTCTCCATGGGCGCTACAGAAATTGTCAAGTGCTGGAGAGAGAGATTGAGTGTGACTTACTACTCAAAAGTATCCCTGTACTGGGATGAGCTTGTAGGTGAACTTCAGTGGGAAGAGTTGTCAGGTTGTCTCTTCAGTGAGCATGTGTGAATGGTGCATCAGAACTGTCTCATGGTACTTTTTAATGCTGAATAAAAAATAATAGCATAAATAGAGATAAAACAGTAAGAAGAAACAAGGGAGAAATTATGTTTATGACGTGAGAGAGCACTTGGTGAGATAGTGATACAGAAATAATGGAACCTAGAAAATAGTTGCCTTATCTGGTAATACCGATTGCAATTTTGGTGATGTTGAAGTATGAGAGACAATGCTAACAGCAGGAGAGTAATTGCTGTCATCTTCCCAGGTGCCAAATATTCCCAGCTGTGTTTCTGGAAACAGAGATGAGAGATTTCTTGGCCAGAGTGATTCTGAGAGTACAAGAAACGTCCCTCAGTTGTTTTGTCTTAACTGGTGCCACCAGTTCAACCTGAAATCTGTCTTGTTTTCACATTAGGCTCCTAACTTCAAACTTCTTTTAAGCCTTGCAGCTCACAGAATGGTGTTTTGCAGATGTACTGTTGTATCTTTGTGAAAATTTGTTACTGTCCCTTTTAACTCTTGGTAAGAAAACAACTCTAATAATGTTCTCATTTTTCCTTTCAGGCACAACCCGTCCTCCAAGAGAAGGAGAAGTGCCTGGTGTGGACTATAACTTTCTGACTGTGGAGGAATTTCTGGAGTTGGAGAGAAGTGGAACCCTCCTGGAAGTAGGAACTTATGAAGGTATGGAACCCCGGGCAGTGGAAAAGCACTTCAAACACCTGTGGTGGGACACCACGTTTGCATCACCCTCACTCAAGTTGGGACCTTGCTTTCCATCCCAGTGCTCTGCTTCCCTTTTCTCTGTAACCTGAGAGAGGGAATTCCAATTTTTCTGTGCTTTGATCTTTTGCCTTCAAGTTAACTGCCTGAAAAGATCAACGTCAGTAGGCCAGGAAAATCCAATATGTAATCCCATAACAGAATACTGGGGCAGTGTGCATTTGTTCTTTGTATCCACTAGGGCTCATCTCCTTGTTCAGTTGTTCTTTCCTCCTGCTCTTCCTCTTTCCCTCCATCTTCCCTAAATACACTTCCTTCACACCCAGTTGTGTGTCACTATGCAGCTACATGATGCACTGCTTTTTTTTTTCCCTTATTCTTGGAAAATTTTGTCTGACTTGGGTCATTGTGTTGGTCCTTTTTACAGCACAACTTTACAAACAACAGCACTGAGACAGCCAAGGGGCACTGAAATGTCACCAGGGTGAGAGCAGGAAAAAGCTCCAAAGAAATGCAAGGCAAATTGGCCATTTTTAGGTACACAATAGGATTTGTGTAACTAAATCTGCAGTCTATAGCCCCTTTAAATTGAAAACTCCTGTTGGAGTGAGTTGGGTTTTTTTTTCCTCAGGAGAACATTCAAATGTACCTCTTGACAAGACAATGAAAATAAATACTTCACAGGTTTCAAAGTCCTTCCAGTGTACTTCAGCTCAGTCATTTCATATTTCCATTTGAAAGAAGCTTAATGGTTCTTTCTGTAAATATGAGAGATTGAAGAAGTTTTATTCTTGCAGCCTTATTCTAATTATTCTTTATAAGAAATATAGAATACATTTAAAAATACAAACTACACACAACTAGCCAAAAGTCCTTGAAAAATAGTCATTAAACATGAACAGAAAAAAATTGTTACATGTGGTTTTGGTGTTCAGGGTCTGAAGAAAGAATCCTGAAATACTGTTTGTCTGCTTCTTTGAAAACTCCTTTTTAAGGGCACCTTTAAACGTGCTCATTCCCAACTGCAGACAATTGCAGTGTCAAACCTGGTTTGCATGAAGATGTTAAATGTATAATTTGGTTTCACTCTTCCACTTCTCTGAGCTGATTAGCTCCATCAGCACCAGTGCTACGTTCCAGCAGCAGCTCTTCTCCAAAATGAGCTTTTTCCTCTCTGTGTTTCTAATTATAACACCGAATTAGTTTTCTTTGTTGTGGTGCTTGAAATAGATCAACTGAAAGGCCTCACCATTGCTTCCTGATCTATTTGTTCTAGTGACCTTTCCACTTGGAATGACAAAATGGGTAACTGTCTGTAAGCTGGCTCCTGGGACACGCTGGGAATTAGTTCTCAGGAAATGCTGTATCCATCTGGGACAGTTTTAACATGGTTGTTTCATTGCTTATGTGATTATATGCAGCAGCAGCTAAACTGTTTTGGTTTCATGGCTTGCTCTTTTCAGTTGCTGAAGATGAGGTTGATTTCTCATAAAGTCTAATGTGTATTTCATTTCTGTGGGTGATAGAAGTGCCTGAACTTTAAAGGAATAATTTGTCAGAAGTGCTGAGAAGCTTCTTTCCCCGTTGACATCAGTGATGCTGGTGCATTGTGGTTCTGGAGTGCTGGCCCATGGAAGGAAAAATCAATAAGAGTAAAGCAAATAATGATGATGCATGTGTGCACATATGCATCAAGACACATTACTATTTGATTGTAATGTGAAATAAATAGAGTTCATTTTTCACTTACGGCTTAAAGAAATTATTTTGCTGCCTTCTGACATTTCTTTAATGGCTTTGTTGTGCTTTTTTTTGGAAATGTTATTTTACAGCTGTATCGATCAAGACAGTGTTGGTCTTGATTAGATCTTGGAAGATCGGGTGATTCACACTCGATGCTGCAATCACAAGCAATTTTGTCTATTAAAAAAAAAATCTACCAAAAACCCAAACCACAAAGCAAGTTACACTTTTAATGGCCAAGTCTCTGTTACTGTCCAGCTTTACAGTCTTAGATACTTTAATTATCACTTGTTTTTTGCTGTGTTTTGCTGCCACCTTTTTTTTAATAAGTGTTCCACCATGATAAATTTGACTGTATTTTTGATCAGTGATGGCTTATTCTAAACCAGAGAAATCAAACCCAACAAAAGGAAATAATCTGCTAGTCCTACCTGCTGGGCTGAGCAGAAATTGGAACAGTTGAAGAGATAGGGTTACTTGTGATTTAATGCTCTCAAGTGATTTAGAGATGAAGGAAGAGGAATGCTGTGAAATGGACAGTAGGGATGAGGAATGGGGAAGTTTTTGTGTGCCAGCCAACCAGCCACAAGCTCATGTATCTCAGGCAGGATGGTGGTTTGGGGTCACTGTGGTCCCAAGGACCCTTCTGGCCTTAATTTGTCAGCATCAGCATGTGGTGGTGGAGAAAATGGACGTAAAGTTACGTGGATACTGTCACTGGGAAAGATCTTGCAGAAGAAGAGGTAACAGAAGCATTTAATAACAGTTACTGAAGAGGAGTTCTAGGGAAAAAGATTAGAAAACAGGGAGCCATCAGAAGAGGGGTAATACACAGGACTTTGATGCTGATACAGGTACTATTGATTTGGAAAGAATAAAGAGCAAGCAGAAGAGAGCAGTTGGAAACCATAAAAAAAGTAGGAGAGTGTATCAGGTTTTCAAAGAACAACCTGAGTTTTGAAAGTGCTGTAATTGCAAAAAGAGAAAGTGCAAGCTGAACAGGAGAAAAGAGGTGTTGCTGACCTAAAGGGCTTGGCAATGCCATTTTTATTTCTTCTGGTGCACTGCAAATAGGTTCCTCTGGGCAGCTTTTGATTCACACCCCAGTAAAGGCAGAGCAGGCAGGGCAGCTGCTGCTCTGGTCACCTCTCATCTCCCTGGTGTGTTCTGCACCCAGAAGGTTTCAAAAAATGTAATCAGGTGGGAAGGGGCATTGGCAAGCCTTAATTCCTGGGGTTTTCAGTTTGGCTTTTAACATCCTGATTTTTGACCATAAAGCCCAGAAACTTTCCTCTCCTGATGAAAGCTGTGTGTTGATCACATGAATCCAGCAGCTGGAGCTGGAAGATCTGCCCAAAGCTGTAATTGGTGATTTTACCCCACGTGTGTGCTGCACACAACACATTTAAGCCAGTCAGAAATCCCCATTGACAATACTCATTAGGAAGGAAAATTTTTTTTAGGCTGCACATCGTCTAGGCCTTCTGGTGGATAGGAAATCACTGTAATTGTAGTCTCAGGCATTTATTGACTGCTCCTTCAGGGCAGAAAATACTGATGGATGCATGGAAGTAATTGTGTAGGTTACTAATTATTTAGCAATTACTTCTGCATTTGAATTGCAGGCTCTCACAGGCACCCCAAGGGAGGGCTGTTTTGAGCACAGCCACTGCTTCCAGATTTTATTCCTGTTTTTTCCCCAGCTGCTGAGTGGCCCTGGGCAGATCAGGTAACTGCTCTATACTTCAGGTTACTGGCCTGGAGAATATTAAAACAACACTTACTTCTCTCTTCATTAATATTTCAGCAGATACCCTGTGCCTGCAGCTATCTGCTGTTTCAGATAGGAGGGGGAGAGTGGAGAGAGGTGTTCTGGAGGGCTGTGCTGAATTCAGGCAGCCCTGCAGATGGGAGCTCTGCAGGGGCACATGGGGCATGGTGGCTGAATTTTGAATGGAGATGGCTGTGTGACCAGGGTCTGCTGAGGGTGTGTGAATGAATGCCTGCCCAGCACTTAGTGATCCTCAAAAGAAAAAGTGCTCCACTTTATAACATGTGAAGGGTTATTACATTATGGAGTATTATTGTCAAGGCATCATCTTTCATTCCCAGGACAAGTGTTATGTGATTGCCAAGAGAAGTAATAAGTAATCTGCATTAGTCTCATGACTAAGATGTAATGGGGTGACTTGCTAACATTTTCGAAGTATATAAAGTATATAAAACTAGCTACTGTAGACAGGGTCTCCGATTGTGCTACTTAATGATTGTAATAAATTACATTAATAGTGCAGTTTGAATTTCAGTCGATGTAGAGAGGTGTATTCAGCAACATGCTTCAAATCAGATGCCTTTAGCCTAATTTATCTGATGTGCTGGCTCTCCTTGGGTTTCTCTGCAGCAGCCACACTGCCTCAGATGCTTTAGCAAAATGGATGGATTTTTTTTGCTGGTGTCTTCCCAGCCTGTGGGTGTCACCAGCTCAGTCCCACCTGGAAATGAGAGCTGAGCTTGTGGCAGGCAGAACAGGAGGGGAAGACTGGCCAAGGAAGGGTGGCAAATGCTGGGGATGCCCGTGCAGATGAACACCATGTTCCACTTAATAAGATCAGACTCACTGATTTTTGTCTCCAGACCAGAGATTGACTCAATAAATCATAATGCCTTCTTTAGCAACATTACAATGGGTCCCACTGAATATCCACATACTAATATCTGTGCACTGCAGAATGATTCTTCTTCTGGTTTTGGCTCTTAATACTTTGCTTGCTTTTTGTCTTATTATTTTTTAAATCTCTAGTAGAGAAAAAGGCATCACCTTGTTGTGTATTTGCACAGTTATCAGTGCTAACTGAGCATGAGTGCTGCTCTTCTGAAGTGTCATCTGGTAACAATGCTTCATTCTGTAAACAGCTGAAGTGGTACCTGAGTAACTCTTGTTCTCTAAAAGCAAATATTCAAATATGTGGTAGGGGTTCAGAGTGGCTTTGAATTTCCTGTGGCATTTCTGACTGGCTTCTCCCTCTCTCTGCACTTTCAATAACAACTTTCTCCATGTGAGCTCTGTCAGAAATGGTTCACTAGCAATCATGTGTTTTAAAACAGGAACCTCAGGGAAAAGGTTCCCAAACACCTCTGACAAAAAAGAGATATGGTGAATTAGTTGCTTTCTTCTTAAGTTAGAATTCAGGTTATTTCAGGGATCATTTACTTTGTAACCACAGTTTGATGTGCTGAAGGCTGTTCCTAGCAGTCCAGGCACATTTTGGCATTGATTTTTTTGGTACAGGGTGTTCTTGGGGCTCTCCAGAAATGGCTGCTTCTTGCTGGTGTTACCCAGCTCCTCTGCAGAGGCAGCCTGGCCTGCACAGACTGCAGCATTTCCCTGCCTGCAGAGCTCACTGCCACTGCCTCCAGAGAGGGAAGGTGCTAATGGGACACATCCTCATGGTGGGACTGTATATGTAAATATTTAACTGTTTGCAAGAAGAGTTTCATATTGCAAAGGCTTGACAGGGTATTTTCTTTATTCCTACAGCCCTATGCTAGGTAGGGTGTTTCCAGCTGCTTCTCCTGCTTTCTGTATATACCATACACAAGTACATGTTTATTTATGTTCCCTATGACTTTTTTTAATCTGTTTGAATGTGGATGTAGCCGTTGATAAAACACAGCTGGTCTCATGGAACAACCTGAGCCTCCCCAGCCCCCTCCTGGTCCATGCTAACAAGGTTGTACTGTTTATTTATTACTTTCAGTATCATTGCTTTGTTTTAGGATTTTTTCATGCCTTAAATGTGCTTGGATACACTTGTACATGAGTGCTAACAATAGCATGTGGCAACACCTAGTGATAGCACAGCAAAAAGCAGAATAAGTAAGAGTGATTTGTTCTGTGGGTGACTTTCTCCCATGCTGCCACTGCCTTTAGGACACTAATTGGAGAATATGTTGAATTTCAGACCTAATTGAAATGTGCAGTTTGTAACAGTTTGACTTACTTAACAAGCAACCCAAACTGATCTTTCAGTTAACCTCATCATTAATAACTACAAAAATTGACGGAGAATCTCCTATTTAAAGCAAATGGGTTTATTGTAGGTTAATTTCTCTGAGCTCTCCTTCATTGCCTGTTTTCCTTCCGATCCAGATGCTGCATCCGCAGCCTCCTCCCGGTTGCCTGGATACTCTGAGTTTCCTCAAGGCAATTGCTAATCAATGTGCAGTTGCAGCTAGGTGAATCCCACAGACAGCAGCCAGATCTGTCATCTAAATGTGGAAGTCTGTAGCAGAATGTGGTCTGGGAAGAGAACAGACAAAACACCATGGCAGGAGCTCTGCTCCCAGGAACCAATTCATCCTGTGCTCATCAGACACAAGCACTCTTGGCTGGATTGGCTGAACAGAAGCTCTTCTGCTGAAATTAAGGGTCAATTGTTTTGGTTCTTGTACAGTGCAGAGAAGAGGAGCTGAGTCTCAGAAAATAAAACAATTACATTAATAATTGCATTTCAAGTCTTTGTGTCAAGGCCTTGCTTAATTTTGCTGCTTATCTCCGAGTGTCTTTCCCAAAATACCCATTTGCACCAAGACAGAAAGCCATGAAGTGCTTTTTTAAAATGTGATCTGTTAATGGAGTCCTTGTTAGCACAGAGTGGTCTCTTTGAAGATCAGATGCACCTCTCATGGACACAGAGCCCTCTGTGCTGCACAGAGGCTTTTGAGCTTCTTGGGATTTTTATAATTGCAAAATTAGACTTCACAAGCAGGCATCAGTAAATTCAGAACTGCGTGAACTCTTCTTGGTCCTTTGCTGAGACAAATGCACTCCCAGTCCTAGGCATAGACATCTTTCCACTAGAAAGGAGAATAACTGCTGCAGAGCAAACACCTACTCATGAAAGTAACTCAGACATTTGGTTTGGGACCACATTCTTCAATTGCTGTAATTGCACCATTAGAATTAATGCTCAAACTCATGTTTGACCTTGCAGTCAGCTACTCTGCCTTCTTGCTCCTCTCCATCTCAGCTCCCTGTCCCCACCCCAGCAGCCTCCATGGTTTCCTCTTCCCTCTCTGCTTTAGTGTCCATTCCACTTTCGAACCTGTTTGATTGTTCCTCTCTTCCTGTGCATTTCTGCCCATTCCAGAAACAGCATCTTGGCTGGATGAAGTCCTTTCAACCCAAATGGAATTGAATTCAGTAGTGAATTCAAGGGTTTTATGGAATGGATTCATAGATATTTTACTTAAGGGTAGCTAGTTGGTGTATTTTTGTGAATTATGTTTTAAATTCCAGGTCACGTAAACAATTTAAGGTGAACTTACTGCCCAGGGGAATACTTAATAAGAACGCTTTGTTATTTGAAATACAAGACAAATTTTCCACTGACACTTCGTTTCTAAAACTTAAAAAAGAAAGTTCTCTTTACTGACAGTGTTGCTTTAATTCAGGACAGGGTGGAAGCTGCTGTAGATTGCTTTCATTGATTGTGATCACTGCTTGAATTGGCAGAGCAGGAAGTGTTATGATGATGACAACTTGTCTTATTGTTGTGATAAGCTGTTACCAAAGTCTAATTACTGGGTGTGATGCTAAAATGTGTAAGCTGCTGACACTTAAAGATAAGGAGATGAAAAGAAACCAACTCATTCCAAATAGCTCTTCTGTTTGGGTTTTTCCAATATTATTGTTATTTTTGTGCACTCTCCTGAGAGGTGCTTTAGAGTGCATGGATTAAGTCATGGATTTGGCTGCAGATGCTGCCATCAAACTTCAGCTGTGGTTAAGTAAGTTTTAAGCACCAAGGGACTGAATAAAATAACGGTTGGTGAAAAGTGATGACGAGGGATTCAGTTAATGGTGTGTGCATCTGTGGAGTGAATGGGTTGTTATTAGCTATTAATTCACGTGCTGTGGGCCGGATCCAAATGTGATTGAAAAGGGGGTAAGGGGTAGAGGCCCAGTTCCCAGAGGAATTGGACATGGGAAAGTGTCATTCCTGCCGTGCTGGCTGCTCCAGAGCTGGCATTTCCACAGAAAACTGGAGAGTTTCCTGCAGTCTTGTCCCAGAAATCTCCATTGTCTGGGAGACAGGCTGCTCCTTTCCAGCTCAGAGATGTCCTGTTGGGGTCAGAATCCTCAGAAGTTTTGCAGAGCTTCACCTGAGCTCAGCACCCCGGGGAGTCCTGCCCTAACTGCTGTGCTGACTTCAGAAAACGTTTTGGGATCCTCTGGGATGACAGATGCTTGTGTATGCACATGTAACATGCTGTTAATAATTAGTGCTGATTGGATATTCAGTACAAATTACACTGGCTATGAAGTTAGCCCCTTCCTTAGGCTTACAAGTGGCTCACAAAACACTGTTAAAGCCTATTTTTAAATGTATGTTTTTTCATAAACATTGATAGATTTAATTTGAGTGAATAATGTCAAGTCTGAGTGTTGTAAAACTCTTGCTGGGCTGTTCACTGTCAGTTGTTAATGGAACATGTTTGGATTTCTGAGTCACAGTGTAAATATTTTCTATTTCCAATTTTGAGGATGAAACATGATGTTTGGTGATTATTTTTACCAGTCCCCCCCTAATAGTGTGTGTGCTCCCACGCCCAGGCCCACATGCCATGTCTTCAAAAATAACTGCTTAGAGAAGAGAAATAGGGCTGACTGCATCCAGCAAACATGAGGGAAAGATGACATTTCCATTTTCTCTCATTTTCCATGTCACCTGGAAGCTGGGTTGGAGCATTCTTCTGAAGATTTTCATCATGAGCTGAGTTATTTTCCCAACCTGTTTGTCCTTGTGTGAATCTGAAGGAAGAGCTCTGATTTTTTCCGAGTATTGACTCAGGCTTAATCTGCCTCCTGTGGTGAAAAAAGTAAAGTTCAGCCCCAGTGGCTACATTTCCCATAAACCCCACACATGCAGAGCCATGCTCAGTTTCAAATTCATATTTGCTCTTTTTATATGCTCATTTATATTTACAGGGATCCTCTAAGACAGCACACTGTCTTGGTAGAGAGTAATTATTCACTAATGTTAGTACCACCAACCATGGCTGGTTTGAAAAATGACTAATGATTTCAGCAAACCTGAAATACTTTAGAGAAGCCTGTTTTTCTGTTGAGGAACAGCTCTCCGTGGACTGGTAGGAACTCCAGCTTTGCTGTTGCAAGAGGAACTGAAGAGGAACAAAATTTGAAGATATAATCATACATTTCTCCATAACTGGAGGAGGGATGGTACCATCTGTGTTTTGTTCTTGTCCAGGGGAAATAAAACCCACACTATCAACATCTATGTATCCCCTTCATCCTCTTTGTTGCATCCATCCTAAAAAATTTAACCAGTTAAAACAGACCTGAAATAACTTTTGCATAAAATAGTGATGTGCAGTGCTATAAATAAAAGTTGTTTCGTGTGTGACACACACATGACTCTCTCTGCTTAGCAGTTAATATCCTTAGAAAACACTTTTTTCTTTTTTTTTCCTGGAAAACCAAACAAAGCAACAACCTAAAAAAAAACAAAACAAAACAAAAAAACACACGAAATCTCAGAGCAGTGTCATTCTTCATGAGAAATACCAAAGATGGGAGATGGGAGCAGGGTTAATTATATATTTTTTTTTTTGGCCACCTACGTTTGCATTTTCCCTTTGCACTCTCTCTCCCCCGTTCCGCCTCTTTTTCCTATAAAACAGTTCTGCAGTATGTAGAGCATGAGAATTATTTCTCCAGCAGAAACTGCAACCTGCTTGTGGAGCCTCCGTACCCATTAGAGGCTCTTTCCAGAAGAAGTAATTTCCTTCTCCCCATAAATTATGCATCAATGTGCATTTAGGATTCTGAGATGATGAGCAGAAGATGAAAGCGGTGCCGCTCCCGCGGAGCCGGATCCGCGTCGCCGTGTTCAGGCTGGAGCACACCTTGTTCACACAAACCTGCACGTGTTTGCTGTCCTGCTACTCCAGATGTAGAAGCATGGAGGTGGGAGCTGCTCTGGCATCTTGGGCCTCAGCTCTGTGAGGAATAATTCTTCAGCTCACAGGAGGTGGTGGGGGGAGATGATGATGAGTGTTTCTAAATGGTCTTCCCAGATGGACTCTGCCAGTCCCAAGGCAGGATGATTCCAGCTCCTGATGGCTCCTGGTGATCTTCCTTCCCAGGAGGGTCTGCTCCATGATCCTGCCAGGCTCACAGGGGACACTGGCTGGCCTCTTCCTGGGTCCCCCATTGCTAAGAAAGGGGTTGTGTTTTTCCCTTTATGGTCATGGGAATTTCACCAGGCTGCCACAACTCCTCAGATATGGTGGAAAGTGATGTAGCAACTCCATCCAGGTTCCCTCAGGACCTGCAGATGCACCTCATCACTTCCCCCATACCTCTGCACCTTCAGGTTCCTTAGATGGTCTCAAACCTGATCTTCTACAGTTGCTGAGAAAATATGTACTGAAAAATTGAAAAATAATGCTTTCTTTTGTGGCGATCGGTAAAGAATGTAAATAAATGTATGTTTTACAGAAGACTTTTGCACTATTGCCACAATTGAACTATATAGGAGGGCATCCTTTGTGTTTTGTCATGTCAAAGAGCATAGGGAAAGTTTTTAAGTCTACCCTTGGAATCTGAAGATGGCAAATAAAAATTAACAGTAATTCCTGAAAGAAAAATTTTGGGTAGTTTTATAAAACTGTTGTATATAACAGGTCATTGTGTAAAAATTAGAAGATTCACCTTGCAATAGGTGAATTCTCTGTATCCCTCTGAATTAGAATCCCTCTGAATTCCTGTAAGGCCCAGTGCTATGGGAACAGATTCCAGACCTGAGGCTGCTGTGGAGAATTTTAGGGCAAATCAAGCACTGCTGTGGTGTGGAGGGGAACTGAAACAGGGCCAGTGAAATACCTGTGTGCTGTTCTGGCATGAGTGAACGTGCACTTATTCTGTGTCTCTCCCATGGTCACTGAAAATAACAGGCAGCCCAAGCACTTTGCACTGTTTCCATCAGATTGATGTTGGATTCCAAGCATGTATTGGCATAACTGGAGCTGCATCTGTGTCCCTTCAAGTTTAACTTTAAGGTCTGGTTCTTCACTTCTACCCAAGTTGACCCAACTGCTGAACTTCCTCTTGCGAAAAAGCAGTCTTTCCTTTTCTCTCCTTTGACTAAGTTTTCTTTTAGAGAGAGAATAGTGTTTGCTTTCCAAATGCAACATCCCCCCTGAAAGAACCTGAGTACTAAAGCAGGCCATCGAGCCTTTCATCACTTCTCTTGGTGATAGCAGTCATGAATTTTTTATTTTCTGCAGGGCTCACTCCAGATCTGCCACAGCATTGTGTGGGTGCACACATGTAAAAAGGCTACTAATTGAAATTCAGATGTAACGAGATGAAGTTTTGCTATTCACCATGACTGCCTTTTGTTTTAGCCCATGTACACTCAGTGCACCTAAACAATGTAACCATTGCTTCTCCTTTTAGATTCGACAAGGATAACTAAAAAGGCAAGAAATATTTCTGTGTCTGCTGTAGAGGTGAAGTATGCACCCCCAAAAATGGGAGTGGCACGTGTTAGCTTCTTTATTTACTTATCTGTGGGGAGGGATGGAAAGTGTAATGGAACTGTAAAGAAAATTAAATAGGAAACTTACTGCAGTAAACTGTTCTCTTTTGAAGATGCAAATGTGTCTCTATTGCCTAGGTAACTATTATGGAACACCGAAGCCTCCAAGCCAGCCCCTCAGTGGGAAAGTGACTTCCACCAATGCTTTGCAAAACCTGCAGTCTGGCTCCAAACAGTCGACCCCAAAGCGAACCAAGTCTTACAATGATATGCAAAATGCTGGCATAGTGCATACAGAGAATGAGGAAGAGGATGATGTACCTGAAATGAGCAGTAGCTTCACAGGTAAAGCAAAAATACCACTGTCCTTCAGGTAGAATACATGGGGAAGGCTTTTGGAAGGTATTTTGAAGAGGGGGTGTTGTTTCTTAATGTGTTTTCTGCAAAGCTGTCAAAGTCAAACAGAAGTGGCCGACACGTGAATGGCTGATGTCCAGGTGTGAACAACCACATGCACAGCTGTGTCTTTCCAAAAAGGCCTTGTGGGATTGAGCTGGTTGAGACAAAAATGTGTAAAGTTCAAATCCAATAATTGCAGAATGGTTGGGGATGAGTTGAGCTATGATTGACAGTTGCAAACAGTATGAAATACTCAACCAGGTTTACATTTGCAATTTACTATTGCTCCCTCCTAAATATGTTGCTGTCCTTTATCCTTCCTTGCACGTAGAGCTGCCCATCACATACAGTTATTGTCCTGGTCCTCTTCTCCAAGGTATCTCCCAGCACATGGAGTGCTGCTTGCTGCAGGAATGAGATGTGTAGCATGGGTGCAGGTTCTGTATTTCATGAAGATCTTGTGTCCTGCTGATCACAGATCTTGTTCCCACCATGGCTGCCATCAAGCCTTGGCTGAAAGATCACTGGAAACCTTTGCAGTCTGAAGTCAAGTGCTGTGCAGGCAGATGCATAGTAAAACACAATTGGAGATCCACTGAGTTTCCACAGAAATCAAGTTGGAAGTTCGTGAAGCTCTGAGGGGCAAGAACTCTTTCCCATGCCCCCAGGCCTAATATTTGTTAGTGCTTAGAGCATTGTTACCTCAGCTCAGTTTCAAGCACTGAATTCATCTTCTGGGCTCCTTTTGAGGCAGGTACTGAGCAAGTATTATCCACATCTTCCAGCCCTTCCCAACTGCTTGCCGTGGGACCTCCCCATAACTGGCACTGGGTCCTTTATCCTCTGATCACTTTCTATCACCATGAAAATTTTCCTTCCCAGCCTCTGATGAGTCAGAGGATCTGTCCTGCCAGTTCATACCTACCAATGTCCTGGCTCTAACACCTATTTAGAGCTTTGAAAGGATTTAGGCTGAGATTTAGTTTTGGTCCTCTTTGGGCCGAAGTCTTAAATGGCTTTTGAGGGTTGTAATCTGTTTGGTTGCTTATCTGCTACACATTTCCAATTCAGATTGCTTCTAGCCAGCCTGATTTCTCCCAGGTTGGAATTCCTGTCTCTGCTTACCAGCTCATTGACAAAATTTTACACCAAGGGTGGTTTCTCACATGTCGTGACATGGCAGCAGCCTCAGCCTTCGTCACGGGATCTGGTTTTGGGAAGAGGCTGGTGGGAAATCTATTATTTGATCTCCTTGCTGCCCATCTCAGTTTGGTGCCCCTGAAGTAGCTTGAGCATCATTTCTCTTCCTCGTTTTCCTTTGCAAGATGAAATACTGGAGGATGCAGCTCATTTGTCACAACGTTATCACACCCTGGCCCCTTGCCTTCATTAAATGGGCACAGAATCAAGAAAAGAGTTATTTCTCAGATACCAAAGTGATTCCTTATGCTTATTTCACATGAAAGTGTGTTTGCCATATTAAAATGCTCCTGCTTCCCTAGGAGACCTCTCAGTAACTTGTGTTTTCCAGATTTTGGCATGTTTGTGCTCTCAGTTTTAAGCTGGGGATGATTCTATCACGCTTCTTTATCTTGTCGTCTTCTACCTAAAAATATCAAACTCCAGGAGGGCTAAAAAGCAAGTGCTGAGGGTACTGGCATAGTCTAGATGTTCTTCTTTCTGTTCCTCCCAGTTTATTACGTTCTTCTCCTCTGGTAATGGCAGCACACAGACTAGAATAATGAAGGAGCTCTTTCCAGGGCTGTGGGCTGTGAATTGAGGCTATCCATGGTCTCTGGTGTGGAGAGCAGGGAAGGTCCTGTCTGTGAAGCCTTTCAGCCCCTCTCCTTGGGGACTTGGCAGAGGGTGACACTGATCTTTCTGTCTTTTGCTCAGTGTGTTGTCTGTGCTTGTACTGACGTTCTCAGGGAATGTGGAAGTACTGCCATAAATTTTCAACACCTTCAAGAACCAAACAGAGAAGATCCCTTTGGTAGACACAGGGTAAATTTTAGAATTTGTGTGTTGTTGCCAAAACCTCTCTGTGAAGGAGTGAGGGCACAGGCCTGTTTATTGGGGAGCATTTACAGTGATTAGTGATTGGAGGGAACGAGCAGCAGTGTTTCATGGATGCAGCTCAAAACTGCATGGATACTAGCATCAGAAATATTTCCTTAGAGGGAGAAGGGCCAGATACAGCATAAAATACTACTGGCTGACTTTGACTGGAAGGATATTGTGATGAGCCTTGGAATAAACCTCAGACAGCAAGAATGGGCACTAGTGAGCAGCAACATGTGGACACATGGTACAGTGCTGACATTCATTTTAATTTTTAATTTAAAATAACACACTGCACTGAGGACATTCCCCGTTAACTTGTTGCCTTTGAGCTTCTGGCAACATTTTGCTCTTGTAAAATCTCCTCTTCTGATCATTCTTCAAACAAGAAATTTTATCCTCATAATCCTGTCCCACAATTGGCACTGCAGGAGTGAACCTGTAAGCCTGCTTGAAAGCACACTGAGCTCCTCTACACCAGTGAGGCCTGGCCTAGACAGCTTGGAGGAATCTGGTACCTCAGCAGGGCCTGTTGGAGCAAACACAGGAGCTGATCACAGCTCCTGATTTGTTTGTCCAGGGCCTGGCTGGCAGAGTGTGTGTGGGCAAGGTGAGCTCACCCCTGCTGCCACAGAGGCTGCTGGGGCTCTGCTCTCGCCTCAACTGTTGCTGTGTCTCAGGAATTAAAAGGCAAGTAGAGGAAAACCAGCAAGGATGATAAACCTGGAGGAGCAAACCGGGGAAGGGAGAGACTGGTTCTCACTTTTGTGCCTGTTTGTTCTGCAGCAGAGTCTGGTGACCAGGACGAGCACAACGCGCGCGTCGGGAGAGAGGCGGCCCCAGCGTCCACCATTGAGAGCCACACCCACGTCCCCACCACGGAACCATCTCAGAGCCTCCCTCAATACCTACCTCCTTCTGCCGAGGATAACCTAGGGCCTCTGCCTGAGAACTGGGAGATGGCCTACACGGAGAACGGAGAAGTCTATTTTATAGAGTAAAGCACTTCTTTTGTTGTTCTGATTCCGTCTCTCTCCCTCTCTCTGGGCATGAGTAAACCTCCGTGGGTGCGTTTGGTGTGTGTGTACGTGTGTGTATTAAATATTTAGTGTATACAGTTAGGTTGCAGAGCTGTTAGTTCTTTACTGCTTCTGAAGGGGGTTTGCATTTCCTGATTGGATTAACATCCAAATTACTCCTGAGTTCCAGGGCAGCGGGAATTGCTTGTTTTATGAGGGTAGTTACAAAAGCAACACACACTTATAAAATACAGGCCAGTTGTTTTCACGGGTGGGATGAAAGCTCCTAATTGGAAGGGCTGAGACTTCATTTCTTGTGCCTGTGTCTGTGCATAATGCAGCAAGAGGGGATTCTTCCAGTCCTGTGCACAGGCAGTAGAGCCAGGGATGGACTTTGTGTGTTGTCCCCTGGTCACAGCGAAGAGGCCAAAAGGTGTTAATGTTCTCCAGTGGTTTGCAAAAGGTACAGCTCTGTGCAGGGTAGGCACATTAAGTTTGGAACAGCAGTACCTCAAGCTCTGCAGTCTTTGCCTAAGAGCTGATTGCTGTCAGCAATTTTATGATGGTATTGATTTTTTTCATGTCATATATAACAGTCTCAAATTATATTTGTCTAAATTTATTGAAGTAGGAGTAGCTTATAAAATGGGACCTGTTAGTGTAAGAGATGTCTTGCACAGAGTTTAGCTAGACATTAACACTCAATTAGCCTTTGAAACTCAAACCCTTAGCTGCCAAGTAGAAGGAATTGATTCTAGATTTGATGGTCTGTTTAATGCAGTTGTGGAAACTCTTACCAGAAGCCAATGCCCAGTTACTGCAGAAGAACTTCCTCTATAATTAGCCCTCTCTCCTGTAGAGAGTTATGTTGGATCAGGGTGTGAGGGCAGCAGTCCTGCCTCATGGTCAGGAGAGGAGACTTTTGGACAGGGCCAGGGAAAGGTTCAGGAGAAGGTTTTCCCTTGGTTGCAGTGGCAAAGGAAGCACAGGAGGAAGATTGCCAGAAGATCTGAGGAGCTGGGATGACTGAGGGCACTGCAGCAGCCCTTCTTCAGCTGGGAAAGGGTGGCTCTAAAAAAGGCCATTTTCCAGGGCACTCTCAATTACCTGAAGAGGCTCCAGCAGTCCCTGAGTGTAAGACAAGGTCAAGAAGGCAGAATGCAAATTCTCATCAGATGAAACCAAGATGTGTACATTACCCTGAGCACACCTTTCTGCCCCTCACTGTGTCCTCAGGGTGCCTCATTATTTGATGTACTCTGTGGCCTTTTTATATAGAGCAGCTTAATAGCCCAGTCAGCCTGCCATTTTCCTCCTTGGAGGAAATGATGAGTAGTAAATGCTGCCCAAGCAGTTGGTTGCTCATCTTTCTGATCCCACAGGGTCCCCTGCTGTCCTTCCTTACAGGTGCTTCCATCGGGGGTTCTGCTGCTGTCACCGATTTCCCCAAACCCACCCCCGTGGCTGCTGTGTCTGTGTTCTCTGAACAATGCAGGACTTTAGCACCTCTAAATAATTTGCCAGGAAAATCATGTGTGTGTTGGGAAAGCACAGCCTGTACACATAGGCCTGTGTGATGTGAAGCTCTGGCAGCAGCACCCACTCCCTCCCTGCAGTGTGGTTTGAGGATACATTCTCATGGGGCTGATTTTGTGCATGAACCTGTTGGTATGGATGCAGCACTGAATGACTGCAGTTCTATTTATTCTGAGGACACCCTGAGCTTAGAAACCATTTAGTCTGATTTCTATCAGATTAAGAAAGTGGACTAATGAGCGGTGTGGGCCTTCCAGTATCTGTGGTGCTTTGAGTATCAAGTCAAGGTGCTGAAGGGAGCAGCATGAACTTCTTGCATAGAACCAGTGTAGGTCCAGTGGGGCCAGGGCTGTGTGTCAGATAACCAATCCTGATGTAGCTGGAGCAATTTGGTTCTTGAGATACTCGTTTCTCAGGTGCTCCAATTAGGATATTCATTACACAGCATATCCCAGTCCCCTGTTATCTGTGCATGTTACAGGTCTAACACAATCCTTTCTGCCTCAGAGTGTGATCTGAGAGGTGTTTAGCTAAATTTTCTGTGCCTCAGCAAACTACTCTGTTGCAAGCCTTTGGTTAGCGAGTACAAAATTGCAAGAAATATGCAAATATTCTGTTGCTCTCCTCCCACTGCCCTCCTTCTCAGCTAGACTGCAGACTTGCTCATAAATAAGGTGGCAAACCCCCTCTGCTTTATTTTTGTTAATTTGCCTGACTTGCTGAATTTCTGCCATTCAGTTTTCCAGGTCCCGATTAATTGCTCTGAAGCACACACAAGGATTAAACATGTTTGCTCATCCTGCCTTGGGAGGGCTGGGTAGTAGGATGTGTAAAACAAGGACCTTTTATTTACTCACACAGCTCCTGGAAGCAGGGCTGGCCCCTTTTTCTTCCAGTACAATACAAGTTTGCTGGTTGGTTGTTAGTTCCTCAGGGATCGTGGCCCTCATTACAGAGCCCTCATGAGACTGTTGTGAGGCTCAGGTTCAGTTTGTAAACCTCTTTGAGACCTTGAAGGAGAAGTAAATAGCATTACTACAGTATTGAAACTTAAAACTGTTAAGCAGTGTTAAAGGCTAAGCTAGATAAGAGATACTTCAGGGGCTGGAGGGATATCTTAGCAGGTTGTGTCTAAGATGACACCAGGTTGTAGCAGAATATTACCAGATTGTCTGCTTATGCAAATGAAATTATGGGAGAAAATAACTTCTAGAAAAATGTGTTTTAAGCCTGTTTACTATGCAGTCTTCACCGCTGGGACTGGCATCATGAGGTTGTCAGGGGACTTGTGGAAAGGAAGAGTTGAAAGTAAAGCTGTTCAACTTCCATCAAAGGCTTAGACAGAACATTTTTATTTGTGTAATTATAAAGTTTTCAATCAAAACCATTTTTGACTAATGCTTGAGTCAACTCTAGACATGTCAAAGGTCTTTCGTAGGAGCAAAGCTTATTGCATAGTTTAGTGAGGTGTATGTCTCACCTCTGCCTTTAGCTCAGAGACAGCTCTTGGAATTAAAAAGAAGCCACCAAAGGCAAAAAGTTTGGAAATAAATATTATAATATTGCAGCATTCACATGCCTCTTTCCAGTCAGGAGTGCTGATTTGTATACTTTCACTTGTTACCTTTGTGTTTTCAGTGTCAAAGTTCTTGTGATTTGGTCAACTAGTTTGCACAACATCAAATTGTAGTGCTGTTTCTTTGAATCAAAAGTATGCCTTCAGGTCTGTTGAATAATAAAGAGGATATACACTTCATTGTCACGGATACTTCAACTCTGCTTTGTTAACAAAGGTCATATTTCCATTTTTGGTTTCCAGCCATAACACAAAAACAACATCTTGGCTAGATCCACGGTGCCTGAACAAACAGCAGAAGCCTCTAGAAGAATGTGAAGATGATGGTAAGAGACTGAAAATAGTGACATAATACCATGTTTGGTCCATTCCTAGGTGACTTTTTTCCTTTTCCTTCTCTCTTTCTAATAACTAGTATTCAGAAAGACTTTCAAGAATTTAAAAAAGATTTAATAGTAAATACAAAGAGACAATATCCATTATGTTGTAAAACCACTGTGAATGTAAAGCAGCCATTGAGGTGCCATATGGTTTAATAAAAATCAAGGAAGTGCTAAAAGTAAGAGACCTCTGTTTTTGCAAAGGCATTTGAAAAGTCACTGATGCTGAACAAGACTCAAAGCTGTCTGACATGTTTGCTTCTTGTATCACTGTGTGGGAGGGAGTGACTGAGTCTCTGCGTGCTCCGCTGTGTTCCGCTTCAACCGCCTGCTTCACATGGATTGGAAGAGTTATGTTGTTATTTCCTTGTTTGAGCAGAAATAACTCAATTGCTTCACTTCTTCTGTTAAATGCTGACAGTCTGCACGGTGTTGTGATTGCTGGAACAAATTCCATTTCAAAGTGTAGCTTTCTGACACTGAAAATTTGCACTAAGATTTGGTATTCCTTGAGATGTTGGAAATGCAAGCCACTGTCCAATTTAGAGCAGCCAAATGCAGGATTGTTAATGCAGGCCCTTCCTGGCCTCCTTTAGGAGATGCTGGAGGGAAAAACAAATTATGAAAATAACTTAAATGTTTGGGAAAATCTGTGAGGGAATTTTGGTCTACTGACCAGGAAAGGTGATGGTATTGAAATACATAATCTTGGCTAATACAGTACTGTCATGGTAGACACTTCTTAAAAATGGAAGGGTTTCCTTCATCAGTGTTGGTGCTGTCCTAGTAAAATCAGTTTTCAAAATATGGTGAACCTCCTGCTGGTGTCAGTCATCTTAGTAAAAATCACAATTTTACTTCAGAAAAGCCAATCCCTTTTCACTGTTAGGTTCAACTGTGGCCTCCAGAACTGTTGTTAACTGTTTTTACACATGTAGTTTTTCAACCTCTCCTCTCTTTCACCTGTGAGATTTTGCAGGGTGTGAGAATTTACCTCTGCAGTCTAGGCTGCTGTGATGGAACAGGTCACCAATTTCCCAGTGCACAGTGCAGGATACCCTCAAACCACAGGGATGTGCCAGGCAAGGAGCAGCCAGTACCCCAAGGCTACAGAGGGTGACTGAGTTCCTCTGTTTCACAGTTTTAAGTCTCCTCGCAGAAGGGAAAGTCTTCCTCTTGTCCTCTTAGCAATTATAAAGCAAACATTGGAATAATTTGTTTAATTTGGAATAGAAACATACAGCTGGTATTATTGTATTTCATTGAGTTCATAATTTTAGAGAGCAGTGGCATCTTTGTTTATCAACTCCTTAAAATCAGCTAATTTCATCTTCCCACGCACTCCTTCACTTCATTCACCAAGTTGCTCATTAATGGATATTTTTAACATTCAATAGTTAAACCAGTTGCTTCATAGTCACAGCAGAGCTCTGCACTGCTTTGCTTGGCTGCTCTAATCTTGCTTAGCATGTAAGAATAATTATATTTCAAATAACAAGGAGGAGAGAAGGTTAGTTTTGCTTCATCCTAGAAGCTGGACATTTTTTGGCAAGGGTCAGTCACTGTTGGGTGTCATTGCATAAAAGTCAGTAGGACATCTCCTCTGTTTTGTTTAGTGTGTGTGTGCACGTGAGTTGCCAGGCTCATCCCACCCTCTTTGTGGGCTTCATAAAAGTTAGATATTGTTTCAGATTTGTTTGGGTGCAGTTGCCTTGTTCTTTTGCTTCATCAGGATATGTGTCCCTAACAAAGTTTTTGCTTGTTTCCCATTGTTTTGGCTATCAAAGGGAATTGAGATTTGTATTTCATACTAATGGTCCCAAACAACTGCTTTGATAGCATATTTTACAAAGAGGTCATGGAAGTGTTTTTTTGGGTGCCCAGATGTTGCAACCCTATGTCTTCTGGTTGATTCTGTCATTCATTTATGTGGCTTAAACTTTCCTGTATTGAGTCCAATATTGTTTTTACCATCTTTGTTCTGGTTTTGTCACCATCTTTCATTTTCAGACTGCATTATTATTATTTATAGGCCAAGCAATACTTTAATCATCTGTGTCACTGTTAACTTATGAATATGGAGCAGATAATGATAAATGGAGCAACAGCGAATATTGATGGGTTTGTGTCTTTGAAAAATTATGTGATCTTTGTCCCAGGTGCCCTGCTAAAACTGGTACATTCCTGTCTGTGCCTCACCAGTGCATCTGGACTGTGGCTCTGTGCCTCCAGTCAAAAAAGGCACTTCCCTTCATGCCTATCTTAAATCATCTGAGTCGGACAGCAAAGTCCGTTGGACCTTGTGTGCACGTAAATTTAGGTGCTTTCTTGAAAACCTTGCTACATTAGTCCTTTTTCAGGTGCAAGGTTTTCCTCTCAGATTTCTTCATTAGTATCCAAGTCTGGCCTTCTGATAGATCCATGTGTTTGTAGAACAGATTGCAAAGGTCAGACCATACGGATCTGAGGGAGAAGCCTCACTACAGTGAGAACATCACAATTTCATGACTTTGCCATATCAAACCATGTCATGGAAGTAGTCTATTGGTGCAGATGTTTTGAGAGTGCAGGAACCAGTTCTTTCATTATTTGCATCAGATCCATCAATATTCTGATCACTGGAGTGTGATAAATGGGTAGCTTGGGCTCGGTGTGTAGAAAATTAGTGCTGGTTCTGCTGTTTGCTGTAGGGAATTTCTTGCTTGGGGCTGGTATCTGAAATTTTCTTTTAATTTTTTCTGTCTCATTTACTGCTCTTCCCTTGGAGAAGAAGGGGTGCACACGGAGGAACTGGACAGTGAACTAGGTAAATCATCCATCTCTCATTTTGGTATTTGACTTCAACTGCACTGTTTTGAGCTTTTAATTACTTACTTTCTCCTTTGTATCATTTTGCATCTTTCAGGTTTTGTTTTTTTTTATTTCAACAAGAGTAATTTATCAGCAAAACTTCCCCAGCGCACAGAGCATTTATCATTCCCTAGCTTCAGATCTGCAGTGGTTTTCTTACTGATTCAGAGTTTGAAGAAAGCTAGAGAGCCCCAGTCTTGCAAAGTTGTTTCGAAGCTGCTTCCTCCTGGACTCTGCAGAAGTTGGGGTCTTTTCCTTTTGCACCTCTGGCTCCAGGAAAAAGCTTATAGGTGCCAAAGATGAAATGAAGTAGCTCATGATGCTTTTTCACTGGGGCCCAAGACATTTCCCAGACAATAGAAGCTGAGTGTGATTCAGAAAGTTTCAGTATTACATCAGATACTTCAGCTGAGCTTGTGAATGAAACAGCTTAAAATTTTCCCTCAGTCAGTGATTTTATAAACAGATGATTTTCAATGATGTGGTACACTTTTGTTTGCTGCATCTCTTTGTGAAGGATGCTGTCTTGATATCTAATCTCAGCAGTGCTCATTGTGTTTATATTGATGGCAGAGGTAGTTGTTATTTCTGTTCAGCTATGCTCTAGTGCACTCACAGAGCTGAAAGGATAAGAGGTTGCATAGGATTTTATTTCCACTAGGACTATTATTGCTTTTAAAAAGGACTGTAGTTACAGTTCATAGTTCTGCATACTGGAGGAATTGTATTACCAGAGAATTAAGCTCTGGTTTCTGTAATGACTTGCAAGTAAGTGTATTCTGCTCCCTGCTCCTGTGTGATGGATACAGCATCAGCAGCTGGCAGTGGACTTGGAACACTGCTCCACAAATGCTTCTTCTGAATAATATGCCTGCAATAATACGCCCAACTTCTTACAGAGCAAGAATTTGAAAGAAATTGCAATTTAAAGAAGAATACAGTCTCTTCAGTGGTCCATGAGTGTTTTGTGCAGCTCATACAAATGATCAGCAGCAGACCAAGTAGCATGAGAAGTAGGTGGATGCACATCAACAATCTGCAAAGGGTTCTCACGAAGGTTTGCACAACCTGTGGCTTAAAATGAGAGGGAAGTTCTAAAAAAGCAAATTTAGAGGCAGTATTAAACAGAAATTACCCTTCTTTCAGTCTGCTGTCAGGAACTAGTACAAGATCAGAGCTGAAAAAATAGATGCAGGAAAACTCATTAACTGATAAGCCTGACCCTGGATCTGCAGGCGCTTACATGCACAAGTGTTCTGCTCAAACATCACAAGATGTTCCCTTTGTCTCAATGCAGATAAGTTTTATGAAGTTCACAGCCCATCAATATGCTGTTGAGATGTGCAAATGTTGCAGTGTAAAGAAAGACATTTTCAAATTGCTCAACTGGTTACACCAACATTAGAGAGGGGGTATGAGAAGTTAGTATAGTTATAGTAACTCAGGTTAGAGAAAACTGGTTGGCAACAGCTACTTAGCACCTTATCAACAGTTTCTGTTCTAAATATAAGAAGATTAAGACTTGAGGCATTTTCACAACTTACAGTTTTGCAAAGAGCTGTGGAATGATAGGTCACCACATTTTAAAAGAAGATTGTTCTTCACACACAAAAATTCAACCTATAAAGGAGAATTTGACGTGGCTTGGACCGACCCTCCTGGCTTCACAGGGAGCAGTAAGAGCTGAGTGTGCTGAGCTCCTCTCCAGCTCCTTCACATTAGTCCATGGCTGCAGCTGAAATACCTGGTGGCTAGAGAAGTTATTTTTCAGGAATCCATCCAGCCCTTCTGTATGAAGGGCAGGATACTACAGCATCTCAACAGGAGTCCATGTACCTACCCAAGGCTTAAAGTTGTGACATTAGATATTTGTCCATTGAATTTATCCACCTGCTGATAAATGCTCTGAGACTGCATTGGTGCTGCGTGGATGTACCAAAATAAAAACCATATGGCTCACTCAGGCTCCTAATGATGCAAAATGTTTTTTAAAATCTCATCTTTGTGATAAAATCTAATGCTCTGGGTCATCTTCAGTTTGGCAGGAGAGATAGAGAAAGGAGATGAATAATCCAAAGCAGCTAAGAAGCTAGACTGCAGCATGGCTATGGAGAATATTGCCTTTTATTTCAGGGAACTTCTGGAAGCTTGTAGGAGTCGAAAAGAACATCTACATAATCAACAAGAAATGTGTTAAAAGCTGCAGTTTTGTATATTGTTGTATCTGAAAATATGGAGATTTGTTCCTTAAAAAAAGCTGCAGAGATAATAAACTGGAAAGATTTTGGCATAGTGCCATTTTTGGGGTTAGGAAAATGCTGGTGTTCTGATCTTTTGTGAAAATATTTCAAAAGGGAAGAAAAAAATTAATTTAATATCAAAATCTTTTGCGAGCAGAAGAAAAAAACATTTTTTTTTTGCTTAAACTTTAAAAATAAAATAGCACTTAGTAGTCCAAAACAGACAAAAGATATTCAGCATGAAAACTGGGGGAACTCATTTGAAGGCATTTGTGCATCACTTCTCCTTTCCCTCATTGACTTTTTTATTTTTCTTTCACCCCAGCTTGATCTCTTTACCATTCTGCTTTCACCACAGAGCAACAAACTAAACGGCTGCAACAGCTTGTGATTGTCCCAGCTGCATGCTAGGTCTTAACTGAATCACACTGAAACTCTTGGAGCCAGTCCCATGGTGTTCTGACCTTCTGGGACTCCTCTGCAAACCTGAGAGTTCCCTTTGCAAAAAGACTTTCAAGATTGTCCTCTAGCTTTCTGACTTTTGCTTAGATAAACTCGCAGGGTGTAAAGGAATATCTAATTCTGAAGTGTTCAATCTGCTGATAAAAACATGGAGTTTTTTCATGCCCAGAAGTTAGCATTGGCTTGCATTTAATGGCTTATGTCTCAAGGAATCCAAAGGTGTTAAACACAATGAGGATAAAATAATGATAAGAATGGAAAACCTACGTTTTATCTGCAAATAAGGGACGTGGAGCAAAACCCATGAAAATTGATCTGATCTCCAGCCAATTCTGAACACAAACATAAAGTTGGTAATTAGTCCACGTGTGTTTGTATAGATTCTGTTCCTCTTCAGTCTTGAGATATTTCTATCCTTATGGCAACATTATTCTAATTAATGGGGCATTGTTGATTGTATTGGCTCAACAATTGATGCCATTAATTGAAATAAATCTCTGCATTTGATAATGAACAAACATAGATTGCTGTCAGCGTTGACAAATTTCATGTTAAATTTTTACAAATTATTTTGCATGGGGTATTTGAACTAGGGTTATCCAATAATGGGGCTTTTTTCTAGATTTAAATGAATGTGCAGAGTTGGTGGGACCACATGTCCATAATGTGGTGGAGCCTTTTTCTGAGTTGTTTCACAGTTTTACACAAACACACCACTCTGTATTGTTAATAAGATGATTATTTTGTTACCCCCAGCCAATGGGAACATTGTGTTTAAATGAGTGGCACAAGGATCAGGCCATAAGTAACATACAGCTTTAATAACCCTCAGTTGGATGCTGAAGTGATTGCATTACATTCACTAATTATAGTTAAAAGTGCTATCTGCAGTCTAGAAAATCAACAGGAACAAAAGCGGATCCATTTTAAAATGTTAATTTCATCTTCAGAACTGGTGGGGTTTTTTTGTCAGTTATGGTAATGAAAGGAAGGAAATCTCTGTTCCATGTGACTGGAAGTGTTGTGCAATGAAATACACCCATGTGCCAGCCCCTCTTGGGTGGGTTGCATATGTTGGCATACATGTTAAATCCACCTTGTCCTGATTTTGTGTTGGGCTCATGGCTGAGCAATGCAAATCTCAAAGAAAGGAGTAAAATAATCCTCTTTTCTGCACTGGTGAGCATAAATAGCTCAGCCCTGGTACAGGAGATGGAAGTGGTCTCTGTCAGTGGGCTACAGCTTTTTGCCATAGTCTTACCCACCTTCATGGGTTGGTGTTAAAATGCCCTGGCCTTTCCTGCATCTATTTCCCCTGCAGTGCTCCATCCAGGGCCACTGGCCGTGGTGGAGAAACCAGGAGGGTACTTGAGGCAGTGCCAGACAGGAAATTTATTGAGCATTTGCTCATTTAATGCAAAAAGCAAATCAAAAATTGACTGGTGTGGGCATCTTCCCAGTGATGTGCTGAACCAGCACAGGGGCATGGGCTGGGATGTTGGTGTCATGCTGTCCCAGCCCTTCAAAGGGGGCTGTGATCATTCTGAAAAGTATCCAAAGCAAGGTCTGACCTACCTTGCTAATGAACTTTGCACATTGGGCAGGAGCAGCTGCCTGTCAGAAAAAATCCTGCCTTGGAAGCTTCAGTAATGCTTTTTCTATTTCCAGAGTTGCCTGCTGGTTGGGAGAAAATTGAGGATCCCGTATATGGTGTCTACTATGTAGAGTAAGTGCTGCTCCCTGTTTTGGTGTGGCTGTTTGGGTAAGAAGGCTTTCCCTGCACCCCACTCTGTGCTTTGCTGGCAACAGCTCAGACCAAGGAGGAGGAGAAGACCTTGGCCCATTACAGGCTGGGGGATTGTTATAGGGTGTCTTGGTTTAGAAAGACAGGTATCTGCCAGGGAAAGCTGGAGCTTTCCTTGGAATGGAGAATGTAAACCCCCTCCCTCCAAATTACTATAATTTTGCAATTAATTATAATTTTGCAATTTGTGGCTTTCAGGCAGATATATGGGAATAGGAATAAGAGGTTTTTACTAGGGATATTAAAAACAAATTACATTACAAATTAAATACAAATGTAATAGTACAAAAAAACCCAAGCAAACAAAAAAACACTGACAGAGTCAGAACACGACCTGCCACTCTGCGGGTCAGGGTGTTGGGAGCAGTCAGTGAATCCTGCTGGAGTGACAGATGTGGTTCTGTTGGAGTAGAGATGATTTTGTAGAAGGGTCCAGTGGTGGCGAGATGGGTCCAGTCTTCCTCTGGAATCCAGTGCAAACAGGCTGTGCTGGTATTCTGAATCTCAGGGTTTATCCAGGTAGGAATGCTGGGCTCCTCCCCCTGGGTGTAGCATCTCCCAATGGGATGATGCAATTTTATCAGTCATATGGGATGATGTAATGTTTTCAGCCATGCAGTGAGCCTCGATGGCCCATTAACAGCAGATATCCCCTGGAGGGATGGGATGGGTCCTGGAAGAGAGATAAGGAACATTGCTCCACCTGGTTTTAACAGCTGGCCCATTGACAGAAGGTACCTGCCCCCTCCCCTCTGGAGTTATGAGGAATGGGTTATACAAGAGATAAACAAAAAACCCCTTCCCAACCAGTTTCAACAAATGGAAAATAGAATACACATTTTTGGTTACACATTGCAACCCAGGACATGGGGTCTGGGAGAGGGCAGCCCTGTCTGGCCATTCCCCATCCACCCCAGAGTGAGACTGGGCTCTGGGGAGACAGGAGTGCCCTGGGAGGGGCTTGAGCTCAAGGAAGGACAGGAACAGTCCAGGGTTGGGATGTGCAGGAACCCCAGCACCTCACAAAATACTTCTATGCAGAGAACATTAACAAGTGTGCAGTTAACTGAGTTTGATCATCTTTGTGCAGTACTGTGGTCACAAAATGAGTGTGCAAAGCAATCATCCAGCCAGTTGTGTCAGAAGATACCCAAAAAGAAGAATGGAGAAGGTGGTGTGACCAAACAGCCATGGCAGAGGCTCTTCTATCAGGCTGTGTGGCTGTGAATAGAATTACAGATTTAATGGGACTCTCTGTGGAATTAGAGCAGCTTCTCCTTTATCAACATGTCAGATTGCTCCTTTGGGAAAGCAGAGATCGGAGTTTTGTTTCATCACTGACCCCATAAAATGAATTTTTAATTATGTGTATACTCCTGTCTAGTAGGATGGCTTGTGATAGCCCTCAGAATAGACAAGGAATACAGTTTCTGTCTGCTTTGGCTCCTTTCTGACCCTACCATCTGTGCCTAGGGAAACAAGGTTAGCAAACTGTGTAATTAAGGCTTGACATTTATTTACCAAAGACATCCAGAATATTTTTCGGCTATTAAATGCCATGCCAAGAGATCTTTACAGGATATTGTCCTGTCACTTTATATACACATGCCCGTTAGTTTTGTGCCACTCCTTACTGATTGAATTAAATCA
The DNA here is from genome assembly GCA_024734555.1 of Trochalopteron elliotii. Taxonomy (NCBI): domain Eukaryota; kingdom Metazoa; phylum Chordata; class Aves; order Passeriformes; family Leiothrichidae; genus Trochalopteron; species Trochalopteron elliotii. The sequence goes on along the minus strand of JANPWX010000606.1, from coordinate 2,625,946 downwards.
AAAAGTAACTGCAATAAGACATAATTTTATTTTACTTGCTGTCTCTAAGCTAGCCAAGATGGTTATAATTTTAGCATTTGTCTCTGTCCCTTCAAATCAGGCACTCTGTTATTACATAATAGTTTTTATTGAGAGACAATTGTATCATGAAAAAGTTTATATCATTTTTAAAGTAGTTATCATTTTTTCTTGGCTCTCCAAAGATATCTTGAAATGGGAAATCTTTTTCAGTGAGTGAGTTAGAACTCACTTTTAATGAATTAGAACTCACTAGCTTGTTTTTTATTTAGTAAGTTAAATATTTTTCTGGTGATTTAATATTGATCTTTAGCAGAAAAATTTCTGAACATAAATCCCTGGAGTGCTTCTGTCACAATTACTTGAAAAAGTGGTTGGTTTTCATGTGGGTTTTTTAATAAAGGAATACTGGATAGGAGACAATATAACAGCAAGTTCTTAATGGTAAACTTTGCTTTGCATACAAGGATAGGCTTTAAGGCAATATGTTTTTCTGAGGTCTACCTGTTCCTCTGCTGTAGCAAAATCACTACTGAAAATGGTTGTTGAACAGTTGATGAGCCATTCAGAGAGTCCCAGCCCTGCCTCTGCCACCCCAGCATCTGTGGCTGCTGTTCATCCCTTGGTTTAATAAAATGGTTAATCCTCTGTTGAGTGCATGCCTTGTCTGCCATGATGGGACTGGGCTGATTTCTTTTTTCTTTTCCTGGAACTGGCACAAAATATTGGCTCTCAGCATCTCATAGAGCTCAAAAGCTGCCTGAGGAAAGCAGCTGAAGTTTCACTAAATGCTGGTTTCCACTGGGAGTATTTGCTGGTGGCTGATTCTGGATAGATTTTGATGCATTTGGAGCCCAGCTCATAGCCTGCATTCCAGCAGATGTTTTTAAGACACTCTGTGTGCATTGATCAGATCACTGACAGATGCTGGGGTTTGGTTTGTTTAGTTATGTTTTGTTTTATTTTGTTTTCTTTTCTTTTGTTTTTAACTTGGGTGAGCCAGGAAATGACTTCACCTCTGGGAGTCTGATTAAAGCAGAGATGATACAGGCATGTCTTTTAAAATGCAATCAGACAGTATGCCTTTCCTGCTTTAATCTCATTTTTCACAGATAGATCACTACTTTAATATATTTGAAGGAATTAGCTATCCCTACTCAAGACATCACATTAATACCAGAATCTGCTTGTTTTTCTAAATACTCTTTTTGAGACAACTGGGTGAGCCTTGCTTCACACCCACTACTGTTTGGTTTGTTTGGTATTTTACTCCTTTCCTCAGAAAGAGCAGTTTCAATGCCTGGCCCTCATTCCTGCTTGTTGCACAGAGGGTTTCCCTGATTCATGGCTCTCTTCCATCTCCAGCCACATCAACCGGAAGACACAGTATGAAAACCCAGTTCTTGAAGCAAAGAGGAAGAAGCAGCTCGAGCAGCAGCAGCAGCCTCCAGAAGGTTGGCACCCTTGAGGGTGTGGTGGGTGGGGTGTTCATGGGGAACGTCCTCTCTTGGCCCTGGCAGCACCGTGCCAGTGTGTTTGTCCTTCCCTCCGTGGCCTCAGTGGGTAAAGGAAAAGTGATGTGTGTAGGAAAGGCTGTGTTTGTCCTTCACAGAAAATGCAGTAGAGGAGGGAATCTAAACTGTGTCACTGAAACCGTAGAAGGTTTCAATCTTGTTAAACAGGAGAGGTTTTTTTCTTTATATGTCCTTTGTTTCTGGAAAGTTTCTGGACTTGCCAGAGACAGCTAAAACACGTTTTCCTCTTCAGTCTGCTCCATCAAGTTAATCCCTGTACCTGGTGTTGTTCCAGCCTGCACTGGGACTCAGGCTATCAGAGGGGATGAGGAGTGGGCACTTACATGCACTAGATAAACCCTGCATGAGAGACTTCTTAAACTGAGACCTTTGTATGTTGTCAGGCTCTAGAATCTGAAGTAATTTCCTTGTTTTGAAACACTTTTTAAAAATTACTTTCCTCCGTCCTGCCCCCTTTTTTTCCTTTCTTTTTACATCTTTTTTCTTCAAATGCAGCCCAACTGCAGTGAGAGCCCTGTTGCATTTGGGTTTGTTCTTCTACTTAGATGCCATGAGTGGCACAGGGAGTAGATTTCATTTAAATGTCAAGTCCACTTAGATACAAATCACATATCCCAAGTTTCAGTGTGAGATCCTAGCAGATGGATCAGTTGACCTGGATATAGAGATGCTTCAGAACTGTTTTTTGGTCATCCTATTCATTTTATTCCCTCTGTCTGTGACTCTGTTTCCTCTCTTGCCATCCTTCTCACCTCTCCTCTGCTTGACCCCCACACTCCCAGCATGTGCACATGCAGCAGCTCGTGGTGCTGTTGTGAAACCAGTAACATTTCCCTCTCTGCCCTCTCTAGAATGGACAGAGGAGTGTCCATCTCTCCCTCCACCTGCTGCTCCAAACCATGTTTCAAACAACCAAGAGGCAGTTCGGGAAGCACCAGTACAAGGTAACAGCCTTGTGAAGCCAGTTGTAAAAGAGCAACAAGGTTTTTTCCCTGAGAATGAAATTCCCTCAGCCAGCACAAGGGCATTATTTCCATGATTGGTGACACAGCAGGGCCTGTCCCTGCTTGTCTGAATTCCCAGATTTTGAGACCAGTTGTTTCAAGACTACATTTGGTGCTGAATGCAAGAGGTGAATGAGATAATGTGCATCAAAAAAACGATTGTGGCTATTCTCTGTGTAGCATTCCAAGTTTTCAAAGAGTGGATTTACTGAGAAGTTGTACTTCTGTACGGGTACTTTGGGCTATTACAGCCTTATTTATTGTGTCAGTGGTCTGTGTAGCCAGTTACTCACAGACCAGTTGTTTGCCTTAAACAACTCACCAGGCAGGACACAAATCATTCCTGAATTTGCAGCATGAGCTGAAACATTGCCAGGTCAGGTCACCAGCAAGGGCAGGGAGTTCCACTTGTACCTGTGGCAGTAAAGTGCTCTCTGGTTACAAGTGGTTGTAAGTAGGCTTATTTTTGACTACATCTGAATTGCATAGCAAGTGAGTGGCATTGCCCTGGTCTGCAGGAGCCAGAGCCTGGTGAAGGTGAGAGGGGGAATCTGGCTGGAATGCATCTTCCTGACAGAGTTGGGGGCAGCTGGGAACTGCTCCTGTGGTCTCTGAAGGCAAACCTGACTGGAGTGCTGCTGTCCCAGGCAGCCTTTCCTGCCAGGAAGTGTTCTCTGCAGCAGGTGGAAGCAGATCAGACCTTCAAAAACAGACATGGAATTTCACAGGACCCAAAAGCCCCCAGCACATCCTAAGGGGTGTTAGAGTATATTAGAGTAATCCAACCTGGTAGCAAGGAAGAAACATGGGAGGTCTGAGGATGGCACCCTGATCACCAGGCACCTGAGTTTAGAGATGTCATCACAGTGCCCAAAAAATGCTGATCTTCCTCCTGGAGGCATCTGTGAAAGCCACCTTTGCCTTTTCCACAGCCAGGCTGAAGCAAGGGCTGCCCAAGCATCCACACATGGCAATGCAGAGGAGCCATCATGCTGAGTGATGTTGGGAGCCTTTTCAGCCACCAAAGTTGTGCAGCAGTGTTAGAGCAGAGCATTACCCTGTCTCAGCACCACTCTTAGTGACATGTCCTGGTATCTGCTGATGACTCTTCCTCTCTTTCATTCCTTCCTCTTCCTTTCTCAGTGCTGCTCCCTCTTCTCTCTCTGCCCATTTGCAACAGTTTTTTTCCAGCTTCCATGCCCAGAGGTTTCCATCTCTCCCCCTGATGGCACTGCTGGCAGGGACGTGGGCACAAAGAGCCCTCCCTGTGCCCCTGGCAACACTCTCACACCCTGGTTTTGTAGATACACTAATTTCAAATGTGATACCCTCTTGAATGCAGTAGGTGGGATGTAGCCTGTGGTGCTGCTGTCCTGCTGCTGCAGGGCAAGCTCAGCTTGTGTCTGTGGGCAAACACCAGCAAGCTCTGCTTGTTCTGCTTGTTCTTTGAACCAGAAAAGAGCCCCACTGCACTCTGCCTCTCAGCTGTGTTTGTTACCTGAGACACTGGGTTGCACTTTGATAGTCAGGGCTTTTTTGCAGGCTGGGGTCTGAGCAGACCATCTGCCCACGATACGCAGGATTGCCACGTTCCTCTGCCACCCTTCAAAGGCAGAAAACTACAAGTCCTCACACTGCCTCCTCATGAATAATCTTCAAATATACATTTTTCCCCCCAGTTAAAGGCTTATGAGTCTCAAATCCCCTCGCTGTCCCCTGAGGTCTCCTTTCTGAGCAGAGGCCCACAGCAGTGCTGCTGAGGTGTTTGAAAGTGAGCCAGCTCTGCTGGCTGTGATACCCACTGCTGATCCTGGAGCTGTCACCAGAGGGCTTAGTGGCACAGGCTAAGCGTTAAAAACAATTAAAAGTGCAAAGGTGTTTGGTGTTGGCACTGTGAAGTGCGGCAACCACAATCCCTTTTCTGAACCTGTGCAACATGCTTTGCAAGGATGTGCTTTTGTCCGTGGAGCACCTCTTTCCCTCTTAACTGTGCTCCCAGAGAGCATTCCCAGCCCTCCAGCACAACTGCTCTGGTCCTGGGCTGCTCTTTAATTCATACTTCACACCAGCAGTGTTTCATCCACAACAGGCAAGGAGCAGAAAGGGAAGAGAAAAGACTTCAAACAGTGTCTGAAGAACAACATCAGCGTCCTCCCCTTTTTCACCAGAGGAGGTCACAGGGTAGTAGCAATGGTGGGGCTGGGGGTTATGCTAAAGGGTATCAGTATCTTGTCAGAGCTCAGAAGTTGCTTTTTGCTCAGTGGGTTGGGAGAAAGTCAGGTGGTGAAAAACATAATGATGCTTCTTTCTGCAGAAACTCTCACTGCAGACTCCTTCTGTAGGAGACCCCCTAACCCTGCCCTGTCATTCCCAAGATGGAAATAACCACCTCAGGACAGAGATAAAACACATCTAGCCCAGCGTTCCCAGCTTTAATATATTCCATTCTTTAAAGCAGCATGTTTTCCCCTTTGTAGCCTTGGGGCTTTGCTGCACACGACCACAGCTAACAAAGTGCCAGGTACTGGGGTTTTGTTCCTGCCTTTTACTGCATGCCTGGATCCAGGGAGACAGGTGGGGTGTGATGAGATGAGAGGGTGCAGGAGTGAAGTGCAGTCCTGTCCGTGCACACTGCTGTGTTTGTCCATGCACTCGTTAGAATGGGGAGGAGCAGAGGAAAAAGAGATCAAACACTCTTGCCTGCCTGCTTATCGATTTTTTTTTTTTTGCAAACTTCCTACACAGGAAAGCCTTTTTTTACACGAAACCCTTCTGAGTTGAAAGGGAAGTTCATCCACACCAAGCTAAGGAAAAGCAGCAGGGGGTTTGGCTTTACTGTCGTTGGAGGAGATGAGCCAGATGAATTCCTCCAAATCAAAAGTTTGGTGCTTGACGGTCCTGCAGCGTTGGATGGCAAAATGGAAACAGGTACTGATGCTGTGTATCCAGATCATCATTGCCACTTTGGTTTGTGTTTCTGCAGCTGGTTTGAGGTGCCATTCATAAAGGACTGAAGTCTTCATCCCCTTCTTGGGAAAAGGCATTCAGCTTTCCTATCAGCAAGTAAGGAAGTGAGATACAGTGAGGAATATCCAGAATCTTGGAAAAGGACGCTTCATGTGTTGGAATTCCATCTCAGTATCAAAATACTCAGCTGACACTGCCAGCTCCTGCTCTCCCCACACTGATCTGAGGAGAGGAGCCAGCAGTTGTGGGGTTCCAAACCAGGCTAAGAGTTCCTGCTCCCCTTTGTGGCAATAGTTGATGGATTTTTGTAGGGCTGCACCACCATGTGTTTGTGTCTCTGCCATGCTGCTTGCCTCTTTCCAAAGGTATTCCCAAGAAATGGGCAGAGCAGTGGGCTAAATCTGCATTTCTCTATGTGGAACCACCGAGGGCAAATTCATTTTGTCAGAGATCAGGTCCACCACAATTTAGTGGTAAATAGGAAATATAGTTTACTGGTGAACACAGTGGTGCTGGGTTAATGATTTGACTAAATGATCTTGGAGGTATTTTTCCACCTTGAGTCTATGAAACCCTCTTAGGCTTTGTCTGAGGTCACAACTCCTAACTTTCACTTGGAGCATCACAGCACTTATCATCCCTGTTTTGCAGCCCCAGTGCTAATAAAATGACTCACAACTTGATCAATATCTGGATTTCAGGCTGAAGTATGAGACATGACATGTGGCACTCACTGTGTTTGAGCAGTTGGTATTTGAGAGCCTTCTGTTGGAGCTCCCATGTGCTCTCAGTTTTGTTTCTATTATATGTCAACGTGTACCAGTGAGAGCTGGACTTCAGAATAGCTGTGAAATGGGCCATATACCACCATTTAAATTCATTAATTTTTTGCATGAGCCAATTCCATTTTCACTTTCAAAAAACATTTATGTACATAAAGGCTTTATGCCGAGAACCCACAGAGTTTTTGCTCCCGCAAGTGTCACCACTCCTTCTTCTTGTGCTGAAATGCTGCTGTTGCCTGTGAGTGGTACCTGTGGATGCTGCAGATCTGCTTTCAGGTTCTAATCCTCACCTTTCTGCAGTGCATAAAATGTATGTATGTCTGTCTGTGTTTGCCGCAGGGGACGTCATAGTCAGCGTGAACGACACCTGTGTGCTGGGGCACACTCACGCCCAGGTGGTGAAAATCTTCCAGTCCATCCCCATCGGTGCCAGCGTGGACCTGGAACTGTGCCGGGGCTACCCCCTGCCCTTCGACCCTGATGACCCCAACACCAGCCTGGTCACCTCCGTGGCCATTTTGGACAAAGAGCCCATCATTGTGAACGGGCAGGAGAACTACGACTCCCCGGCCAGCCACAGCAGCAAAACAGGGAAAGTGAACGGCACAAAGGAGGCCAGGCCCAGCAGCCCGGCCGAGGCCTCCTCCAATGGACCCCACGGCTACCCCAACGACACGGTGTCCTTGGCGTCCTCGATAGCAACACAGCCTGAACTCATAACTGTGCACATAGTGAAAGGGCCCATGGGCTTTGGGTTTACTATAGCAGACAGTCCCGGGGGGGGGCGGCCAAAGAGTCAAACAAATCGTGGACAGCCCGCGGTGCCGCGGCCTGAAGGAGGGAGACCTCATAGTGGAAGTCAACAAGAAGAATGTGCAGAGCCTCACTCACAACCAGGTGGTGGATATGCTGATTGAATGTCCTAAGGGGAGCGAAGTCACGTTGCTGGTGCAGCGAGGAGGTAAGTCTTCAAAACTGCTTTGAAACACCTCCTCTTGAAATTAGAAAAAAAAAAAAAAAGGAAAAAATGCGTGTCACGAAGGATCTGCTCTCCTAAGCTGCTCTGTAGAAATGGCTTTTTTTCCTGAGGTGTAGGAACTGCCCCAAGTTGGCAGTTGTCAGGTCACATAGATGGTTAAAATTGTTTATTGTGTGTTGCTGCACTGTGAGGGATGCTCAAGTGCACACAAAGCTGGTAAGGGGCAGGAGGGTGTTACACGTGTGGATACACCTTTGCTTACATAACAAACCCCGGTCTCATGCTCAGGAAACTTGAGTGTTTTAAATAGAACATGGATATTCCTTGAGCTATTCTGAGATATGGAAAAGGCTGGTAATATGTTCTGTAATTTGCAGTGTTCAAAATCAGATACTTAATGACTCTTCATTGGGGAAGGATTATACCTGGGATACATTTGGGAGCATAGCAGAGAATTTAAATTTCTCCAAGTTGTAAGCAATTGCAGTGTGACTCCTGCACATTTGTTTGCTGTGCCATTGGGAGCTGAGTTCATTTTTTGGCATCATTGCTGAGGCCACCAGCAGGTACAAAACCCATTCCACAGGCAACACACATGGAGTATAGTTGGTAAGTAACCTGTCAGTGGTCAGTCCATCCATAGGAACTCTTCACCTGCACAAAAGTGTAAAGTAACCTGAGGTAGTTCCCCTTTAGCCTGTGGTTTGAGATTACTGGGATAGGGTCAAGCTCACAGGCAAAGTCCAGGTTGGCTGTTGAGTGCCAAATCAAGAGCAGAGGGGTCAGCTGTCCCTCCCTCCCTGGCATTGGCAGTGGGGCTCTCAGAGGGACAAAGGCCTGTCCCCACTGTGCTCCCTGTCCCATGCAGGGTTTTGTGGACAACACATACATGGGTGCCCAGTGGATGACAGGAGTGACCTCGTTGCAGAGTTAAACAGACAAGTGGGTGCTGAACACAGCCCCCAGCCAGCCCTGTGGGGAGTGTGTGCCATAAAATTCCTGCTGACTTCTCTAAAGTGTTTTGATTGTAGTAAACACCAAAAGCCAGTCCATTTTAACAAGGGACAAGTTGTTTCCTGAATTTACAAGTCTGGCTTGTTGTTTTCCAAGACCTATTTCAAGGCATTGAATACACTGATTCTGCAATTAATAGCAGCTCTGGAGAAAGCACTGTTTTTCCTATACTTCTTTCTTTCCAAGTGCTTACTGTGTTTCTGTATTTTGATAATAAATTAGAAAGCAGTGAACAGAATATATTAAGAATTTGTCAATTTTCAAAGTGTGAGTTCCTTAAAGACTTTCAGTACTAGAAAGATTTTAAAAATGCACTTCATTCTCATGATTAATATATGTATTATGGAGAAAATATGGTTGGAAGAAAAATAGCAGCTATTATTAATCCTCCTGGAGAGTGCATATATATCTAGTAACACCATGTATTAATTATTTGAATTGCGCCTGACATTTAATAATCCTCCTAAAGCCTTGAAGGCATAATGAAAAGTTTTGATGAGAAAATAAAAGCCTAGTTTTAATAAAATAGTAAATAGTTCCCTGGTAATCTTGTTGAATCTTTTTTTTTTAATTTAATCAAGATACTAACCACATCTGCTATCACCTTCCTAGATAAGGTACCGTGTCAGTCTCCTTGAACTGCCTCCCTCCCTCCTTCAAGGTCCTCACATTTCCATCTCAGCACAGAGCACTTGCAGTTTTGAATTTCATGCTCTTGTGGCACAGAACGTGGAGATCCTGGTGGCCCTGATCCACAGTTAGTCATTGAAACAAGGCTCTCCTCACACCCAGAGGAAAGCTGGACCAAAAGGCACTCAAGCTATGGCAGAGGAGCAGAGTATGCACAGCAGTAGCCTCAGAACCAAAACCAGTCAGGTTTGTTTAAGGCTTCTAAGGTGATGTTGGGGAATGAGAGACTGGACATGCCCCACTCAGAGCCCAGAAATCCAACCATGTCCTGGGCTGTAGCCAAAGCACTGTGGGCAGCATTTGAGGAGGGACTCTGCCCCTCTGCTCCACCCTTGGAGCACTGCATCCAGCTCAGGGGGCCAGCACTAGAACAACAAACATGGACCTGTGGGAGGCAACCCAGGGGAGGCCACCAGGGTGATCAGAGGGATGAGGATACGAGTAGCTCTGCTGTGAGTACAGGCTGAGAGTTGGGGGTGCTCAACATGAAAAGAGAAAGCTTCAGGGAAACCTTACAGCACCTTCCAGTACATAAAGAGGCTACAAGATTGCTGGAGAATGACTTTTCACAAGAGCATGTAGAGGCAGGACAGGAGGAATAGCTTTAAACTGAAAACAGGTAGGTTTAGGTTGGATATTGGGAAGAAGTTGTTCCCTGTGAGGGTGGTGAAGCCCTGGCACAGGTTGCCCAGAGAAGCTGTGGCTGCCTCATCCCTGGAAGTGTCCAAGGCCAGGCTGGATGGGGTTTGGAGCACCCTGGGATAATGGAAAGTGTCCTCTGCCCAGCAGGGCGGTTGGAACTAGATGATCTTTATCGTCCTTTACAACCTAAACTATTTAAAAGAACAAAAGGTGGAACTGGCTAAAATCCACGTGGCACTCAGTGCTGCGGCACTTGGGTCCCTTCCCCTGTAACTTTACCTCGTGTTACCCCTGCCAAATCTCTCCTCAGCAGCACCACCCCCAGACAAGGTGCCGCTATTTATTTTGGTCTGATTGCAGAAATGTATTTGGCTCGGGTGTCTGATAAGCTCCTTCAGGGCTTTTGAAGCTGTTCTTCAGCTTCCCTGTCACTTGTCCTTTCCTCCTCCTCCCTCTGGTGTCCAGTGAGGAAAGTGCTCTCAGATGCTGTCAGCATTCTTCTTTCAGCCCAACACTGGCATTCAGTCCCGCTGTGCAGGAAGCATCCCTGCAACACTGAGGCTTGTATTCAAGAGCTGTCGAAAGGATTTTCAGAAGTGATTACTAATCAAGCAGAAAAATATCAGAAAGGGATGAGCAGTACACAGGAAAAGCTCTGCCTGCTCCAAGCTGCTGGTGCACTCCCAACAAGGAGGCCTAATTGTTAAAATGCAAACACAGAGCTGCTGAGAACAGCCTGTAAAATATTTACTGTGAAGTGTGTTCAGCTGAAGCTTATGGGAGCGGGCCAGTCCTGCTGCTGCCTCTGAGTGAGGGACACAAGGATGATTTCAGGAGGGATGAAGCTGAAATGCCCCCTCTGTGTGCTTATGTGTCATCTAAAATAATTTGCAGGGCTCATGCAGGATTGGTGCAGAGGGATAAATACTTCAATACAAAGTCAGATCACTGAGAATTTCCTTTCCAGACACCTCATAGAAAATTTACCTTGTCTATGCTCTGGTTTATTTTTTTTTATTTTCTTCTCCCTCCTGTCCTCTGTAGAATTAATCATATTTCTGTTGTTTTCCTGTTTCACCTAAATGTGGATAAAACTGGATAAAACTCACTGATCTTGAGGGGTTCAGAAAGAATTCAGCCTCCCCAGGGTGCAGAGAGTTGATTGGGCTGGTTGGCAAAGCTGCTTTTGCTTAGCAAAATGAAGGGACAGAGGGGACAAAATAATTATTGTCTCTATTAGGCAGGAGAGATAGAAGGTACTTAAATGAAGGAGTTGGCTGAACAACTGTGTGTTGTTTGGCTGTGAGTAATTTAAACTGGAAATGAGAAGAGAGTGCCAAGCCATTAGAGCCTGTAAGTCAAACTGGAGGAGGCATGAAGGCTTTACTGCCTGAAGGTGAAGCTCAGCACGTTTGAAGGGGACAGGACATGGTGCCTGCAACAGCAGAGGAGATGCTTGATAACCCAGCAGGACCATTTGAGAGCTTTGCCCCTGAAAGTAAACCAGTGCTGCTGCTATAAAATACAAAATCAAGTATTTGTTTTTGTCCCTGCACTGGAAATTGTGATTACATACATTGGTTATTTTAAAGAATTGTTGTTAATGCGGCCACAAAAGGTACAACTTTATTTTGAATGTTTGTAGCTGAAAAGGTTTTTTTAACCTTGTACCTACCAAGTACATAAAGTACTTTCCACAAAAAAAAAAAAAAATTAAAAGGCAAAGAAACAAGGTAATATTATTTGCTACTTGAAATCCATTAGTCATTGAAGCTTTGCCTATGCACTGTAATCAGCTGAAATAAGCAATTCTCAAATACCTCTCCATTCTGCACAGACTCTATTCATAATAAAAGAAACATTTTGTCAGAATAATTTTCCTGCTTCCCAAGGGACTTTTATTCTGGAAGTTGTGTCTGTGTTGGGACAGGTGGGGGGCTGTGTCAGAACAAGTTATTCTGCAAAACTATTGTGCTGTATTTCTTGGGACCACTAAGATCTAATATTTGTTTCAGTGAAAACTGTCATGTATTTTATATTTTGTGAATTGCCTCTGATTAAAGAAGATTTTTTTTCCTATTTTTTTAGGTTAGTCTTCAGGTTCACCAAAATACATGTGTTTAGTTTGTTTCAGTTCCAAGAATTACACTGAGCAGTGTTCATGCAGGTTTGAATGGACAATTTACCTTCAAAGCTCTCACAGTTAGTGCTTAGTTGCATCTTTATTCACTGGAAGGTCAAAAATAGCATAAACCTTGAGCCTGATCTACGTAATCCCCTGGAAGATGTGTTCCCACTTTGCTCCAGATCAAAGTAAAAGCACACAGGTGAAATGTCACTCACATGCCTTGTGCAAATCAGTGCCATTTCTAATTGCTTTCCCTAGTGCCAAACTCCTGTTAAACTGGGGGATGGAAATACATCTTCTAAAAAAAATATTTATGCTAGATAGATGTATAGATATACCCTAGAGTGTATATCTGCAACTAAATGTGTTTTATGGTAAGAAGAATCTGTGCAACATCTACTTGTCTAAATGGCCATCAGTGGGTACCTGAGTCTTACCTCCATGTAACAGTCCATAGTAAATTCCCTATTTATGTTCAATGGAATGAAAGGTGCTTGAGGGGAGCAGTGAGGTTGGTGGAAATGGGGAGGGGTCTCTTCCAACAGTCCTGCTCACTTGGTCCTCAGGTCAGTGGGTTTAAGAAGTTCCTTGTGAGATGTGTAACTACAATAAAAATTTGCAACAATGGAAAAAAATTACAAAGCTCTAAAGCAATAAACCTGTTGAGTCTCCTTAGCTACATGGACCTTCCCTTGCTGGAATTCCCACCTGGAAATGAAGTTTTCTCCTCTGTTCTTTAGCTGGAACTGGATCATTGAGTGGTATGAGCAAAAAAAAGGAGTGGAATTAAGAGTTCCTTTTCATTTGCTATCCCTAATGATGTAAAACCTTGGTATAATTAGAGCTGCAATCAGCTATTCAGTGCAGACTTGAACTCTTTTGAACAAGCCACTCACTTCTGTTTACCCTTTAGGCTTGCAGTGAAGAGTGAGTTGAAAGTCATGCCACTTAAGCATTGAGCTGCCAGAAAATTTCAAACTGTCTTAGCAGCTGCTGAATTAGAGAGAAAGTGAGTCCAAACTGCATTTGGGACAAAAATCACAACCTGGGAGTCATCTGATGGTTACCACAGAGCATGTTTGCCCGTGCCAAAGCTCGTGGAATGGGAAGAAAAGTTCACCATTCCCAGCAGTGTTTTCAGCTCAAATACAGAGGGGCCAGAGCTTTATAGTGAGGTCTTTGTGCTGTGTTTGTATCTAGGAACTCCCTGGACCCCATCTGGCTGAGCACAGAGCTGCTGGTGCCAGGCATCCTTCATGTGCCACCCTTATGGTTGGTTTTCCTGTGGCAGCTCCTTCCCTGGACCCCCAGAAAGGGGGCAGATCTAATTCCTTTCTGCCCTCTGGTGTGCTCAGTTGACTTCTAAACTTTTCAAAAACCCCTTTTCAAATCACCTCTTTTTTCTTGTCTTACCTTCTGTCCATCACCACCAGCTACCAAAGCTCCTGGTACCTTCTCCTCGGGTATCTTCCACCAAACCTGTTTGTTGAATCTTTCAATTTGTCACTCAGTAGAAGTTGTTTTGAGCTGTATGCTGAAAGATACCTGATGTTGTAGTACAAATAATACCATCCAGACTCATAGGTACCCCTCACTGCTTAGTAAATCATATTCAGGAAATCAGAATTGTAATATGCTTAAAGAAATATATGTCCATGTGTAAGGCCAAGATTTATTTTTCAAGCTCATCGCTTCATATTCCAGGGTCATCACTTTGTAATTTCAGAGTTACGGATTTCCTGGTTAAAGTTGGCATATCATTTGGCATTTAAAAATCTGTCTTCAATCTTTCCTCTTGTTTATTTTTGTTAGTGTTTCCTTTAAAGAGCTTTGCCTGGCAAGAAGGGAATCAGATTAGTGTAGCTGGTTTACACACTATGTTAGAAATGAGATTGTTTTAAAAGTTTTGCATTGTGCCTTTTTGCCATTTTCTGAAAACAGACAATCCTAGTAAAAAAGGCATTGTTTAAATTAAGGTGCAGGGAAGGAGCAGGACGGGGGAACCTTTAGTTGGGAGTAGCTGAATCTCTTTTTTTCCAAACCACCAAGTCTTTGTTATTCTTGTCCCTCTGTTGACTGGAATTACATTCTAAGGCCAGAAGAAGCTGTTGAGATTTTAAGAAAGTTTAAAGCAAGTTTGATGTAACATTTGCTATTCTCTCACAGCCTCATTCTGATTAGGCTCCAGTGTATCAAGGAGCAGATAGGAAAATCAGTTGAAGTCAGGAAAAGATGAAATAAAGGAAACGTTATAAGTTCAGGTATTTTTAATAAGAAGCTTGAAGTTCATACCCCTCATTAGAATTGCTTATGTGCCTGTGTTTCAATCCAGTGTGCAAGTTAATTTTCCTGCAGCAGCTCCGGAGTGTTAGATACGCCTTTTTGGGACAATGCTGTGTATTGTTATGCAGCACCATACACTGATCACTGTAATTGGTTTTGTAAAGCAAGTGAGCAGAAACTTGTTTTCTCTTTGTGATAAAAATAAGCCGAACTTAACATTTAAAATCAGGTCGTCTTATAAATAATGTAATATGTTGGGATTACGTGGTGTTTTTTTCTCCTTCAAAGTGCTTTACAGGTGTTAATCTTGGTGACATTAGTCGTTTGTTTTTGATGATCTGAATTTGTGAGGTTTGGGATGACTTTGCTTAACCACAAACACAAAGGGGGAGGTTTTTGGTGATGCTCAGTCCATGGCAAAGCTCCCATTAGACTCCAGGAGGCAGCAGGGTTTCACCCAGGTTTTTCATGCCTACAGATGCTACAGCCACTAAGGGTCATTGTTGGTAACTTGCTCAGACACAAAGTAGTTTAATGTATGTTAGTAATGTTCATATAAATAATGCATTTGCAGGAACTAATGAATTAACATTGCCAGGTCCTGCTGGAGTTTTTTAGTACAAGGCACCAGTTGAAATAGTAATTGACAAACCCAAATATCAAAAAAGGCTGTGTGTGCAAAAATCCTACCTTAGGCTCCCAAAATTCCAGTTATAAAAATACCACCTCAGAGTGCTTACTGGTGGGGTTTGTTTGTTTGTTTGTTTTAATTTCAAGCTTCTAGTATTCATATCCAATTGCCTGTCCTAAACCATGGGAGGCCAAGGAACTCCAAACAAAGTACGTTGTCCAATGAACACTTGATTCCAAAACAAGCAGCTTTATAATATTACAGTTCTGATAATGAAGGAGACTGGGCATTGCTGGGGTATGAACACTGTAATTGCCTGCAGAATTTCCAGCTATTGCTGGTGTGATACATGTGAATTGCTGACACTAATCTGTTAGGCATTCGAGGCCTAAGTGTTTTCCCCTCAACTACCCTTCATTAACTCCATTTGCACTGATTCTCTCCCAGAAATGAGTAAGCAAATGAAGAGATGCCTGAGAAATCTGCTTTTTGGGTCAGCATCAGCTTTACATGAGCTACCCTGCATTTTTGTGGCAGCATGGCCTATCTATGCTATAGCTTATGTCCCCCAGATATATGTGTCATCTGAGCTCCAGAGCTGCTTGGAAGTGTAAAATAGGGTAGAACAGTTGCTGATTCATTATTTGTCATTTTGTTACACATTTTGCATTTATTTCAAGGGTTGATATAATCTTCTAAAGTTTTTTACTCTTTCATGAAGCAAGCTTTAAGGCCAGGAGGAAACCTGTACTTTAATTACCATGTTTGGAATAGGGAAATAATGTCAGTTTTGTGTAGTCTTGCATGCTGACAGCACAATAGTGGTGGTGTGCACATTACATGCATGGCTGCCTTTCTGTGGCAGGGAATCTGGATCTGCTTTAGCATCAGTAAGAAAACCAAAGCATTTGCTGAATGCTGGAAGAAAAAAGAAACATGGCTGAAATCTCCTCATCAGGATGTTTTATTGCTTGAACCATCCTATCTTGCAGAAAGCAGTAGGCTCTGAGATGAGAACTAAACAGGAGGTTGCTTATCAAATGAAAGATGAGAGCTCTGAAACTCTTCCTAAAGGGTGTTGTTTTTTTTTTTCCCTCTTTAGCTTGAGGTTTTGAAAGTTCATGCTTTTTTTTTTTTTTTTTCACCTTATGTTGATTTGGTTTAGGTATTAAATGCTGAAGTGGTGTAAGTGGAGCAACTTAAACCCACACAGTGTTGTCTTATATCAAATGTGATGTGATGTAACACAAGGTGGCACAGCAGAACCTAATAACTGTGCATTAGATAAGGCAGATTTAGCTGGGGATGTGCCTCCCACATCTTCATTGGGATTTGCATAGCAGGAAATGGAGCAGACTTGGAGGTGTGCAGCAAGGAGGGTTTCATTCCACTCAGCTTTTCCTCCTACCCTCACATACTCCCTGGGTGACATTTTGGTGTGCAAGTAAATAATGAGTTTTTATCAGCCACACTGCAGGTAGATGCAGTAGCTGCTGCCTTGATTTGGCGTTACAATAACCAGCCATAACAGAAGTAATGAGGTGTCAGAAATCCAAGAAAGGTCTTTGTTTATCACTGTAATTAAATACATTTGGAGAGTCATTAAAAGCAGTAGCAGGTGGGCGAAACTGAGGAAGAAGGATGACTTTGTAATGGACTAGTCAATGGTTTTGTTCTGAAATGGATTGCTTTTAAATATCTGTCTGCATGCCTCTGAGTCTCTCCAATCTGAATATAGATGTTTTTCCCATTCTGCATTGGGATTTTGTGTTTATTTTTGTCTCTGTCAGATTTATTTTTGTGATGGTGATAGTAATTAGCTTATACCAGCTGTAAGACTCAGTTAACCTATGCCATTTGCTCCAGAAGACCTGCAGTGCACCATAAATTGGGCTTAAGAATTTGGCAGGGCTTGTAGGCCAGACAGACTTGGTAGAGGAGGCTGAGCTTCAGGGAGGTGACACAGCTGGCTGAGGACAATGAGACAGGCCAGGACTCTGTGGCTGGGAGCACATGAAGGTGGTGTTGGTAGGGATGTGCAGGTAAATATCTCCTCAGAAGTTTCCTTTCTGTCCTTCAGGATTAGTCTGTGAGATGTACATGTTACATCCTTGAAAGTACATCAAGTTACTGATCTATATTAATAGAAAACTATTTTCAAATTAATAAAATTATGTTTCGTGGAAACATCCATAAAACCATTGTCTTTTAGTAGAGCTTTTTAGCGTGCCATGTGTGTATGTGCACTCCCCAGGTCTGAATCTGCCTGAGCATTCTGTAAATGCTAGCTTATTATTAAGGGATGTTATATATTAATAGCAGCATCCAGCTAATGCCAGAGAGTGCAGGCTGCTGGCCAGATATGAAACATGAGAATCTGCCATAAGCCACCCACCCAGTTGGAGCACATGGATTTACACCTTGTAGCAGTGCTGTGGTAAGTCTGAAGACAAACACTGCGACTGAGCAGGATAAATACAGATGTGACTGTAGCAAAATACAGTTTCTCCTCTCCAGTGTCCTTTATCCTGAGCTGGCAGTGGCAGTGGGGTTGGCCTGGAGGTGCTGCTGCCCTTTGGCACCTCCGTGGTCACGCCCTGGGACAGGCAGCTGGGGAGAGGAGCCATGGGACTGGGCAGCTTCAAAACTGCAGCATGCCCCAAAAATTGTGAGAGGGTTTCCAGAAATAAAGCTTGCAAGTCACAGATTTTGTGGCCTTCTGTAAAAGGATAGGTACCCTCATGGATAGCCACACAGGTATGCTTATGTATATAAAAGATAGATACATAATGCTGTGTGTACACACCCCCTTATCTGTGTAAGAAGAGCATGGGGGTCTGTAATTACTTTCCAATTCCAGTGTTTATCTTCTGAAATTTGTGAGATTTCAGAAATTTAATGTTCTATGTACATATTTGTTTAAATATCAACAAAGGTTTTCATCTAAGCATATGATTCCGACAGCTTGAGCTTTATGATAAGCACTTCATTTAATGAGCTTCAAAATAAAAATACAAGATCAGCTGACATGCTTTCAACCATAGGCTAGATGGGTAATTGTCACACTAATTCTCCATCTCTTTATTATCTTACTGTCTTGGAATTATCTTATATGTATATTACTGCATAGTTAAATTTATATTTTCATAGTAATTAAATAGCATTTTATTAGCCTATATCTTTTTTATCGCTTCTAAAATCAATTCTCATTTGAGATGCTGAAAATATGACTGAGACTTTAATGGCAAGGAATTGTTCAGCATCCCAACAAAAAATGAGTATTTGAGACTAATAAAATTTAGCATCTTTAGAGCATCTAGAACTGAAATTCTTCTTAATGGCAATAATGTTCTATGCCTCATTATGCTTTTCGTCAGTGACAGTGGGTTAATAATGCCCAAGATGATCTCTTCAAAACATTGCTTTCTTGGCATTAGCATTGAACATTAGCATTAGAAATGTAGCATTTTTCACTACATTTGGTAGTTACCAAACTTGATTAATGGCAGGGCTATATTACTGCAGTGTAAATTATTCTCTTGCTTAAAGCTTGTATTGCATAGCTAATTTTTATTTTTTTTGCTAGTGGAGTGACACTTTTGTTATGCAAATCATGATGACGAGCAGAAAAGTTTAGCAGGGACAGGTAGGGGATTTCTTCTTGATTTTTTCTTTCTTCTCCTTATGCTTGCACAGACTTGCCTCTCTTGATGCTGATTGTTCCGGTCTGGAAAAGATGAACTTCTGTCTACTCTTTTAAACAGTATTTGTCCTTTATTAGAAATTCTTTGGCAATGGATCATAGGGAATCAAGGGGATTGCTTTGTCACCACCAATCTCCTGTCCCCTGCCCTCCCCCAGCAGCACTAATGGCCATTAGCGTTAATTATTTAAAGTTCCTTGTTTTGCACACAGAAAGCAGCAATCAATGTTCAATGCCAGGTATCTGGTTGTGCACCCCCTGACTCCAGTACTTTACCTAAACCTCATCTTTCAAAGTGTCTATTTTCTTTGATACAGCCTTTGGTTTTTATTCAGCATGGTGTAAGTGCTATTTAGAAAGCTTGAAGGTTTTATTTTTTTTTCCAGGCAGGAACATTTTCTCTGTAAATGTTAACCTTGGGACACAGTCCAAAATCTTTATTTTCTTCTGTTTTTCTTCATCTCAAATTAATTTTCAGCACTGGTGCATTCTGGGCTGCAGGTGACATAAGGGTAAAACTTAATGGGTGACCTTTCCTCTTAGACTCACCTATGGCTTATTTTGCTCTTGGATATAGATGGTCCACAAGCTGTCCACATTGGAAGAGTTAAGGAACTGTGAGAAGTGAAGATCAATAAACAGCTGTTCTTCTCTTTCATGTGGAAAACCACCCCAAAACTGAAAAATGTTGAGCAGTACACAGACATTGTAAGCCATACATAAGATGATAGTCAGGCCTCCAGACTGGCTCTTAGCAATTCCAGAAGCCTTTGTCCTCTGGGTGGGTTCTGCAAACTACTGAATTGTTCCAACTTCAGTTGAAATCCCATTGAAATATATAATTTGTGTGTGGGTGTGTGGTGAAAAGCAAAGCACTCACAGCAGCTGGCCTCCACGTGTCTGAGCTGTTGGGATGGGCTGGCTGCATGGCTCCTGTGGTGCCTAGAGATAGGTCTTCTTAGGATTCAATTTTGGATAATTTTGACCCACCATCTCTAAAACACAGGGCTGTGGAACAGGGCATGTTGTGTCTGGTGCCCATTTAGGTAATTTTGGGGCATTTGAGGCCTTCTGAGCTCTCACCAGAACCAGGCCCAGGCTGTGGTGTGGGTTTGTAGTCACACATTGCATTCTGTGTATGCTCAGTAAAGCAGAGTTTGCCATGTTTCATGGTGTTCCCATGTTACTTAGGATCATAAAGACAAAGGAGTTGAGGAAAGAAATGTTCCTTTAAAAACTGTGTGTTAAAAGCAGCAACATTTGGGGTGAAGTTCTGTCCCATGTGTTCTTCCATCAACTCATCATAAATAGGGTTAGCAGCCTTGCAGTTTCCCAAAAGTTTTACCACTCAAGACTGCACAGTTAACACAAATAATGTGAAATAAGCTGAATTATAGATTTAAATCAATGGGTCACATCACTCACAACATAACACAGTGTCATGCAACAGAAGTACAGCTCCTCATGTGCATGAAGAGTGCTGAAGTCATGCTACAAAACTTGCTTAATGATTTGCATTTTTTCCCCTATGTTACAAAATGTAGTTGAGCAGATGGATGCAGCCAGCTGTACACACAGCTTTAGGGAGTACTGGGGAGAAAAGGGAGAGGGTTTTGTTAAGATAAATGTAATAATCTCTGTGATAATTAGTTTAATTTAGATCCCTGCATCTGACTCATTTTTGACTAACCTTGTATGAGGTCTTTCTTGCTTTGCTGATGGGTCTGTGAATTTAGTTTGATTACAATCCCCTTTTTTATTCTTGTGGATTGCTCACTGATCACTGATATTTTTCATTAAGCAGTTGCTTTATTACATTGTTATTTAGAGGGAAGTAATTTGTGTTTTCTAATTAATTTAATTCCAGGCACATTTAGTAAGTAGCTACAATGAGCCCATTCAAGGGGTTTTAGGTCATATTGACATTGTTTACCAGATGTGCTCATTTGTTTTAAAACATTGTTAACTCTGTGGTGACAACAGCTCTGTGTGATTGCTTGACTCTTCCATCATCTTCTGTAATCTGTATCTCCAAAACCCCTCCAAAATTAGAAGATGCATTTCAGGTACTAGTGAGAGATGCCTGTAGGTATCAAATCCCAGGTAAATTATATTGCAATGTCAGTATAAACTATTACTGTTCTATTATTGGGTTTGAGGGCATAGCAGGGACAAGCTTTCTGGCTTCTCCTAGCCAGGGATGTGAAGCCATTTATGCAACCACCAAAAAGCTGGATAATGCCAAAAAGATGCAAGCTGGGTGTTTAGTCTATGCTTGGCCTATTTACCTCTGAAAAAGTTGCAGTGAGGCTGCAGGAGAGAAGGGGCAGTCAGGAGGATGAGCTTCCAGGCAAGGCATGGCATGAGGAGTGGTGGGACATGTTAATGGAGTCCTAAGGCCAGTGCTGTAATTCACAGTTGTCACTATCCCAAATTCGTGGGCTTGGGAAATGTTTTCACCAGAAGCTTTTTGGAAAAGCTCAGCATTTCCTTGCTAGTGGAGCTCCCAGGATTTGGGGGTTATTCAAGTATTTCATGTTCATCACTGTTAAATACTGTATCCATTCCATCATCTGAGCATGAAAACTCCCCATTATACCTATCATTTGCTCATTTGGCCTGCTGTGCCAGGAGCTGGAGTTCTAAAATGAGACCCTAATTAGATGAATAAATAATATTTTCACAGGAAAATGTACAGGCAGGTTATTCTCCTGACTACGAGCTTGTCCCATGAAAAACTATCAACATTCGTTAATGTGTTCTGCAGTCACTTATTTTGGTAAGAAGTAAATTATTGCTTGTTCTGCAGCAAAGTCTGGCACAGAGCAGCGACACTGTAAGATTCATTGGCCTCTGAAGGACCCACCAAACAACAGCTTTGATGTGTTTTCCATTATTTTTCAACTGTTTTCCATCTCTTTGGGGTTGGAACAGCTGACATTAATGACAAACTTTGAAGGAAAGGTTTGTTCAGTAGTTCATACTTACTAAATTTGAACATTTAATCCTAGTGATGCAATGGACTGAATTTGACCCAGCAGCTCACCTGCATTTCTGCTTTATTTTTTGAAGAGAACATTTGAAATGTTGTTAAATCTTTTCTATCTCATGCTGGTCTGTTAAGGGTGCGTGTGTGTATGGGGATGTGTTCTATGTATTGATTTAATAGGAGAGATCATCTCTTGGAAAGGGAGAGTAAACGTGTGTGCATGCATGTGGAAGGAGGGAGAGAGAGGAGAATATCTGTATGTTTATCTCTGTGATAAATGATTCCTGTTAAAAATGTGACTTGCCATGAACGTTATGAGTGTTTTCCTCTTTAAGGGTATTATACAAACACAGTCCCCGTCAGCAGAAATGAGGCTGCAGTCCTGATTGTTTAGTTCAAACAGTTTGATGTTTCATTGTCCCTCAATCAATCAGTGCCTGGAGGGGTATCAGGTATTGGCTGGGAATGCATCAGTGGCATGCAGAGCACAGATATTCCTCAAAAGCTTGAAAATATTTCATTTAAAATACCCATTACAGTATGCATCCCAGTCTGAGAGCAGCAGCAAAGTGAGTTCTGATTATCATTTTTAATTGTGAATCTTCTCTATGCAGGGCTAACATCTCCCAAATTACCTTAAAATAAGCATCTTCCTAGACAGATTTGTAATTCACTTGCATGGCTTATTTTATTCTCTGTGCAAAAGTTAGATGAGGGCATGGGGTTTAGAATAAACAAAATGCATAAAGTAGAAAACGTAATGCGGCATAAATGCCACATAAATCACATCCTAAAGACAAAAGCAGATTTCAAACATCTGAATTACTGAGCACTTAATGTGGAGTGTAATCTGTGTTTTGGTTTATGTTTGTCTCTGGAGTGTCACACAGAGGAAAATATGGGGGGTTTCCTCTCTCTTCCAACAGCGGGGGGGAAGGGGAGGTCTTGACCCCAAGAAAGAGCCTTTCCTGCATTGTAGGTAAATCCCCAGACAAGTGTCTCCTTTGCTGCTGGCAGCTGGGCTCTATGCACAAGTAGTTGATTGAAATCTCACTTGAGGTCTCTTGCTCATCACAGACTGAGTAAGAGGCTGCTTCAAAATGCAAAATTATCCTTGAAAACACCTTCCCTGGTGCCCTCCTTTGTTCCTTTACATCACCTGCAATCTTGTGTAAGCCCCCCTTCTCCAAGCTCCCTAGCATCCCTCCAGGGGTCAGGGCACTGGCAGTGCTGTTCTCAAGCCACAGCTCTCTGAAATTGGACCTAACAGATAAAACAGGATTCAGAGATTTACACTTAGGATGGACAGGAAGGAAAATGTGTGTTTTTTCAGTAACAATCATAGTTCTCGGTAGAAAAGCTTGTTCTTCCTCATGCTTTTGTTTTCCTTTGCCCAGCCCACACCTCTGCTCAAGCCCAATGCACATCTTCTGTTAAAAAAACAAAACCAAAACCCCAATTTCTAGAGAAATACTTTTTAAAAAATCAACCTGTTTCCCCTGCGCCGCTGCGATTGGTCCGATGGAAATCGCCGAGCCGATCGCGTCAAAAGGAAAGAGCCTCGGCTTAATTGTGAGCTAAGTCTCCTGTAATCCAGGGGAGCGTTTGAGATTCTGCCCAGGCAGGCGCTGAGGGCTGTGGGTTTCTCTGGCAGCTCTGCAGCACAAGTCAGCATAGCTAATGCAGAGAGAGCTCTCCCCCCGCCGCCTCGTCCCCGGCTCTGGCTGGCTCTGCCTCTCGCCGGGCTTTGATTCGATATGAACAGACTGGTAACTCCGGCGCGAGAGCGAGAGCTGACATGACTCTGCAGATGGCTACCTTCGGATGATACACCTAGGGCTTTTTTCTTTTGAGGGAAGGTAACGCTTAATGCTAATGTTTATTTTTCCCTTGTTGCCATTTTTCAGGACTGCCGGTCCCAAAGAAGAGCCCAAAGTCGGTAAGCACTTTTCAGCTACTATTTCTGTGTGTTTGTCTGCTTTGAAGGGAAAAAAGCATGAGTTTAGCTTGTTTGCTTTCTGGGTCTCGATTGTTTTAAGTTGTCTTTCTGTGCAACCATGATTACCTTGCACGGCTCCTGCTGCATGGGGAGATGAGAGGGGGATGCAGTACGGATGGGGGACTTGTTTGCAAATAAAGCCTCAGGTTTACAAATCCGCTTCCCCGACAGATGAGCTTCTCTGTCATTTAACTTACTAAAAAAAAAAGCTATTGTTTCCTTTTGGAAAGATGGGAGGCTCCACCTTCTTGCCAGATACCAATTCCTGTCGGGTGCTCATAGGCACCAACCTTCTCCATTAACTCACTGAGTTTTCTTGAGAACCCTTGGCTGAATTATTAACAGAACGGGAAAGCATGCACCTTGTTGGGAGAGACAAAGCATGACCAGAGCATGGTTACAGTTCCCAGGGAATACAGTCAGCTGTCCAAGTGCCTGCTCTGGAGGCATTTCCACACTGAGCAGGATTGTCCTGCAGGTGTGAGATCCCTCATTTTTAAAAAAAGCAACAACAGAACAATATTTTCTTGTCCCCTCCGAACGTATTTCCATGTAAAGCTGTTACCTGGAAACATCTCAGCATCTAGCAGCACAGAAGCTGTGATTTAAAGTATCGTTAAAGCTCCATGAATGAAAATATGGAAGAAATTAATGTGCTATTTGTATGCAACAAAAAGCAGTGTTTTATTTTTAAAGGGAGTGAAATACCTAAAGCCTGAAAGTTTGCAGTTATCTGTTGAGAGAGGGGGAGAGACAAAATTCTCTGCCAGGAGCTTTGGGGAAGCAAAGCAAGTGAGGTATTTGCCGTGTTGTGAGATGGTGTGAAACTTCCCCAACAGTCCCTGGTGGTGCCAAAACCTGCAGCTGGGCACAGCCCACCTCGCCGCAAACCTGGACAAGAGGTTTGGGAAGCGGCTGAGCAGACGCCTCTTGCTTTTAATACGAGCTCTCTGCTCATCCAAAAAGAAAGCCCTGAAATAATTAATGTGATTCTGATGGCTTAGGGCAGCGCTGATTAAAGTCATGTGAGCCCAGGCCCTCTACCATTGTCAGCTCGCATTAATGTTGGGAGGCAGAAGTGCGGGGTGTGCTCCTCGCGGATCGCAGCCCCGCCAGCCCCTGCCCGCTCGCTGCTGTCACACGGAGGGGTTGTTTCAGCCGCCGGTGAAGCAGAAGCCAGTGTGTAAAATACAGACGTGCCTGGCACATTTCTGCTCTCTGCTTCCACTTTCTCCCCTGCTCGGGGCAGGATTGGCTGCATGCGATCTGGACGATGACTTCTGTCATTAAACCAGCCCTAATCCCTGAGCCTTGGTCTCTCCAAAGCATGGATGCTCCCGCTTTGCCACACACACGCGTTTGGCATCGGATGAAGCAGGATCTTGCACCTCTCTGGTTGACAGCTATGCACAGTGAAATTCTGAGCAGCATGTAAATCCATGTCAGGATAATCCCACCTTAGTGAACAAAGAGGCTGCATACAAACAGTAGGTGTGCAACATCAGATTTCTCTCTGCTGTTTGCTGTGAGGAGCCTGTCAGCCTGAGGAGAGCTGGCATTCCTTCGCGTGTCTCTCCCAAGCCTTTCTCAGGGTTCCTTCAGTAATTTTTCCTACAGTCCTAGGTGGTGCTGTTGCCTCTAAAGCGCAGGATTCCCAAAAAGCAGAGCCTCCCGTTCCCCTGGCTGCACACGGGGTCGTTGGCAGCGCAATTAGCAGCGGCGTTGTGCTCGCTGCAGCATCGTGCGGCAGCTTTAATGAGCGGCCGCTCCTCGGAGGGCAGAGCCAGCGGGGCAGAGCCGGTGCAGCCGCTCCTTCCTCCCCAGGCATCGCTGGCATGTGGGGATTGAGCATGGAAACCTGCAGCACAGTGCCTCGGGGCATCTGTGTGCAGAGGAGGAAACTCCTCAGGCTCTCCGGGATGGATTTACACCAGCTCCAGAGCTCATGTGGCCAAAGTGACAGTCAGAAGCAGGGAAGTGGTGGTGTCAACGCTGTCCTCCCTTGGTTTGTTGAAGGGCTGCTGCTCCACTGCAGGGAGCAGGGAGTCCAGCCTGACCTTCTGGGCCATGAGGATTCCCGACACCATTCATGACAGGCAAGAGCCCTGCTGGCACAGTTCCTGTCTGGGATACCATCTCTGAGCTCTGCCAGCATGTTCCCCGGGGATGCCCTGGATCCCAGGGGCTCCCAGCTTGCTGCTGCCCTGGCAGTGATGGGGTGAATGCAGGAGCTGCCATCAGAGCTGTGTGCCAGGGGCTGTCCCCAGCACAGCACAGCTGTGGGGCTGGGGGGACGTGCTGCCCATCTCCCCCATGCCCTTTGCTCAACAGGGACTGTTTTCCAGCATTCCTTGTATGATAAACAAGCTGCAGTTAGAGGACAGCACACACCTAGGCTGGGAGCAGTTGACTTTGATCTTGGCTTACGTTTGTTTTTTGTTTCTTCTGCTGCATCAGGGAAGTCACGACTCAGGTGTCCACCCTCATCTGCTTTGCTCAGGAGATGAGCCCTCTCTCGTTCCCTCGTATTCTTTCCCAAAGCCCAGACACGTTCCCCACTTACTGCCAGTGGCTGCTTTTCCTTAAACAAGTCCTATTTTCTATTCTCAGTCCTGCATTCCCCAGAGGCCAACTTCAGCTGTTGGTACCTCCTGGCTGTGGTGAGGTGTTAAAGCTGTGGAGAGGTTTGTTGGTGCTGGGGCTGTGACACAACCTGGGAAGTTTTACTGCCTTCAGCTCAGTTTTGCTGGGCTGTATTTGTCAGTCTTTGTCTATCTTCTGACAAACTTTGCTCTTCTCAGATTTTAAGGAGAGTTTTTCAACCTTGGTGAAAGAGCTGAATTAGTAAAAAACCCCTTTCCAGCTGTACATGGGATTGGACATTTCCAAGTGCTTTATTCCTTTCCCCTCACCAAGGACATGCTCTCAGCAGCTCTCTGTGCTGCTGCTTTGTTTTTTTAATTTCCCATTGATTATTTTTTAGATGAAAATAGATAATATTTTGTATTGACCATCTAGAGATATACATTTTAAGCATGAAAATTTTCTAGTGTAGCATTTTCCTCTGCAATTATCCTGGTATAACATGGAGGAAAACTAACTTTTTTTCTTTTCTTTTTTTTTTTTTCCTTGTTGCTTGCATCAAAATACTCCACAAGGGGGCAAAGATTCCCACTTCCAGCTCAGTTTGCTGTCCTGCCAGGACCAGCTTCTCCAAAAAGCTCTACAGCACAAAATCTGCAGCTAGATCATCAGAAGATGGGATCACTGCAGGGGGGATAAAATGCTACACTCTTCCAAAAATCTGATTTTTTTCTTTTGGATTTAAATAAGTGCATTGTCAGCATAGCTGACTTGTGACCAAAAATGCAATTCTTATGCACAGCTAGTCCCAGACAAAAGATTTGCCACATTTTTTGGGTGGATAAGCAGCACCAGGGGCTTTGCCAATGTCCTGTTTTTGTCAGGAAGAGAAATTGATTCCCCAGTGAGTCTGTACCAGACATCCCTCCTCATTCAGAGCCCAGAGGTTTGGGTAGGGCATGAGAAGCTCCAGCTTCCCATGTCTTTATTTTGTCATGACTGTAAAACAGTATCAGGGTGTTTGTTTTATCCCACCACCTATATTTAAGTGTGCAGTCTGCCTGAATGGACTCGAGGTAGTCACCATAGCCTTATTTCTAGCCACTTCTGGCAAAGGTCTTTCTCGTGAGCCACTGATGCTTATCAGCAGCTCTGGAAAAGATCTCTCAAGAATCAGGGGTGCTCTTACTGGCTCAGGTAGTTCAGTGCCCCAAGCTCCTTGTAGCTCCTGGCAGAGGTCAATGCAGTTCAGCTGATCTGCTTTACTTGATGCTGAAAACCACGATCAGCACCTCAGAGTGAGGTCAGAGCCTCCTGCTCTGTCCCCAGCCAGACCCTGTGCTCATCTGCTGCTTTCCTGCCCATGTGTGTGAACTTAGCAAGCTGGACAGTAAGATTCAGACCCAGGAGGACTGGTCCTAAAGCTGGGAACAAAGCAGGAGATGGACAAGCTCATCCCTCTTGGGAAAGCTCTTGTGTACCAAGACGCAAACTTCATGTGAGCAGTGCCCATGGCAAGGACCAGGATGGTCAGACCCCTGCAATTCCTCATGACATGCTGAAGCTGCTGCAACATATGGAAAGAAGTTTGGCCCCCAAACCCTTTTTGGCCTCCTCTGTGAAAGTCAATAAATATTGTCTTGAATTAATTTAATTACATACATTCCTTATTACCATGGTTACATACCCTTTGCTCTGGTCCCCTCTCAGCCTCTTAAATAGAGATGTTTCAGGCTTTTTAAAGGAGTTATTTTTTGGAAAACCACCAGTCCCACTAAAAAGGTTATCACCTATTTCTTGAAAAATACCAATTTTTGCAATTGCAACTCTAGTTTAATTAGAGGTAGTTTTGCTTGAGGAATGCTGACACTTCCATTTGCAATCTAAATACAAAACAGAATTCACAGTTTGTTCGAAATTTAAACTTTTTTCTATCACAAAGCGAGAGCACTTTTTGAGGTTCAAACTTTGTTTCTTTTTAAATCAGAAAGCTTTCAGAGAGTTCTTATTATTTCCCTAAGGGCTGAATAAAGCTTCACATTTTAGTCCCTGTCCTCCACATTCTGTAACCAGCTATTTCCAGAGAGATTGGCCTGAAGTTTCACAGGGTGCTTGTAGTTATTTTAGTAGTTTGGCCAAACAAACCAATCCAGATGGCTGGACTGAGAGATGTATTTTTTTTATTTTTATTTTTTAAAGTTGATTATCCCCAGCATAGCTATTTCAAAATGGCTTCATTAAAAATTGAAGGGCTGCATGTGAATTAGCTTCATTTACCACTTAAAAAGCTAAAAATGTTGGAAATTGGTTCAGATATTTGTATTTGAAAGTCTGCAGATGAGTAATCACAGCAGGTAAGCTTTGTTCAAAATTGCTTTAAAGGACAAAGGCAATTTCACATTTTAGTCAATCGAGATACCCTTTAAAAAGATGCTGCTGGTGGATCAACAACTCGAATGCAAGGCTGAGAGGTCAACATTATTTGAGCTGTTGAAGCTGGGATTTTTTTCTCAGCATAAACCTGAAGAATGTGCAACCTCACAAGAATTTCACCAAGGTTTTTGAGTTTTTTTCAAGACGTTAAAAGAGGGCACTTTTCATGATGACTTTTCTCCTCTGTAATTAATTCAGCTGTTCTGTGATGGAGCTTGGGGTCTCGTGTTCAGAGTGAGTCAAGGGGTGCCCAGACCTGTGGCCAGGGAGCCCCCCATGCTGATCCCATCTGTGTCTGCTGCTGGCTTCTCTCCCTGCCCCACCTTGGGTTCCTAGAGAGAAGTACCTGAATGTGCAGATTTCTGTTACAGTGTTTTCAGATACCCTCTGCCAGGAGGAGGCTTAACTTTCCACCTGAGGTTTATTGGTGTGAGTGGCTGACCCCTTTTAGCTGAGAAATAGTGGATGTTGGAAAAACAACCTGTGGGATGCTGTTTTTTTCCAGCCACCCTCTGTGTCACAGCAGCCCTGGGAACACAGCTCCCTGTTCCAGAGCAGGTGGGAGATTGCACTCAACCTTGGTGGCAATCCAAGGTTCATCTCAAAAGAGCATTAAAAAGCATTTGCTGCACAGTGTGAGGAGCTCTTGTTGGGGATTTTGCTGCATATTGAGCAGTACAAATCCTGGCAATGCAAATGCAACTTATGCTTCATTTAAGCACACAGTTTGTGAATTTGAGTTAAGAACTATATACCCTACTTAGCTAAATAGTAAGCAGTCAAAACTCTTGACACACTGCTTTGGAATGAGCCCTGATTTTAGATGGATGCATTTTTTTCCTGTTTTAATATACTTAATTAAAACAAATCAAACTTCAAATAGACATTCTCACATTTGTTGAGGTCTGCAGAAGTCCCTTGGATGCTCTAGTGAGCAGAGCCATTAAAGGGGTACTCTGTTGTCCACACACTTGTAACACACGGATTTGCAAGAGCTGCAGAGAAAAAGTGATCTTGCATAGTAAGGGCTGTGCTTGAATCCGTTTCAGAGGGATAGTCTGAGTTCACGGTGAAATCTGGTAGTTCTTCCATTTTCTTTCAGGCTTAAGTTAGACCCAGATGTTGTCTGAATAGAAGGTTGTTGTGATTTTCTGCCTTAATTCAGGAAAAAATAAGTGGGTTGAAACTAGTAACCTATAATGAGATTTAGATCTATCTTATGTGTGCGATGAAAGAATGCTCTTTTTTATAATGTTAAATTACTTTGTTTTGTATATCCCTTTCTGTCAGTCTGCCTATCAGTATCTGTCACTGGGGAATTTAACTGCACCCAGCATTAACTGGGTAGCAGCAAAACCGTGGCTCATATATTTACTTAACGTGCACGCAGAAAAGCCTGATCAAAGAAGGGAGAAAAAATTGATGGAAAACACCCACTCAGCGACCAATAACCGTCTGTTCCCTCTCCCTTTCCACTCGCTCCCCTTCCTTTTAACAGCAACCACTTGAAAGGAAAGACAGCCAAAACAGTTCCCAGCAGAGCGTGTCGAGCCACCGCAGCGGGCACACGGCGTCCCCCGCGCACAGCGCCCAGGTGCTGCCCGACTACGCCGCCCCGGAGGCGCCCGCCGCCGACCAGCCGGACACTTCTGGGCAGAAGAAGCCAGATCCCTTCAAAATCTGGGCCCAGTCCAGGAGCATGTATGAAAGCCGACGTGAGTATGAAGCAGGTGTAGTTGCTAAGGCTACGGCCACGGCAGCTGCTCGCTGTGTGTTTTCTTGGCGAAGAAACGGGATCTTTTGGGTTTCTGCTGGAGGTGCGGGAGGCTTCCGCCGGTTGATTTGGTGTCTGTCAGTGAGATCCACTTGGCAGAGCTGCGGTTTGCTCTGTTGTGAGGATTGGATTTGGATCATCTCTAGGAAAGGGCACTTTTAGACCAAAGCTTAATGTGAAAAATCCCTTTAAAATTAAAGACTGTCTTTTCCCCTGTATTTTTATTGTGCTTTTAAATTAGGCTGCAGGAGAATTTTCAAGTTTGTTATCCAGATCCTAAACTCTTTTTTGAGGTTAAGACTCATTATCTGATATGCATAGGAATTTCAGTAAGGAGGGGAAGTATTCAGTTTGCTGAAATTCATATCAGATGCTTTTCAGCCTCACTCTGGGGAGGAGAAAATCCAGCTGAGCCATTTTACTTTGACCAGAGTGGACACTTTAACAATACAGATATTAAATGCATATTGTAAGTGGCTTTTATGGCAATTAATAATCTGCACACTTGGCTAATAATTTAGCAGGGTTTTGACTCTGTTCCAAGACTATAAATGTGGTTTCAATCAGTTTCTTCTCAGGAAACAAAATAAACACATGGGCTTTGCTTTAATTGCACTGCTGAAGATGATCAAATCTGTAAAAGCTTCTTAAAGAGTTAGAGTATTAGGTTCATTTTGAAAGGCAGTAGTTACTTTAGTTACAGAAAAGGGAGCTTCAAAGTCTTAGTGCTCTGAGAGTATCACCTGCAGTTTGACTTCATTGTGCTAACTGGAAATTGGTAAAACCAGTAAGAAATTAGCCTTTACCTCAGAATGAAAAATGGTAGGACTTTTTTTTTACTAGCCAAATGAATCACTTTGAAGTCTTATATCCTGGAAAAATTAAATCATGAGTCACAGTTTCTTGGCTGAAGATGCATCTCTTTGGATTGTATGTCTCAGCAATGCAGTTTTGTAGGTGTCTCTGCTTTTGTGCACTCTTCCCTTCCCATCCTTTCCTAGGGATTAGGTTGTACTGACCCTGCAGGCTCTTGGGCCAGGTCACGCTGACCTGCAGAGTGCAGTGACAGAACTTGTACGTGCAGCTCATTGAAATAGGAAAAAGAGCTGAGGGACAGCAGCTCCTGAGCCCTGCAGAGCTGTGGGCAGAGCTCCTCCTTCTCCTGCCTGGGTGGACAAGTGTCCCAAGGCACTGGCCTTCCTGCTGCCCAGCCCACGTGGTTCCCGTTGGCACTGTGTTGCCATTGCCTCTGAGCCCCTGCACCTACTTAGCTAATTTCTAATTAACTGTTTAACTCGTACTAATTAGTCATTAGTATCAGCTTAGCAGCCTTAACTCCTGCCTGTCTTTCCTGATAAAACCCAAGACTGAGCTGGAGAAACCCTGAAGTGCACAGGCAGGCAGTTACCCTTCTGTGTCACCCTCCAATACCATGTGCTAAATCCTCTCTCTTTCCTCCATGGCTGCAGTTATCCTGTAGAGGTTTTGTCCTTGCCTGGGACTAGAGCCCTTCCAGAGGCCTTTTCACAGTCTTTTGACCTGCTGGTTTCCCACACCCCATCTTCTCTTGTGCCACAATCCTCACTGCTTGGGCCTGTTGCTAGACTGGGATCTGCTACACCCCTTCAGGTTCCCTGTCTCACCTTTCCATGGTCCAGCATCTCTGTAGTGAGGCTGATCCTCTTCTGCTGCTTCAGTCCTTGTCTCCTGCCTCTTCTACCAGATAAGACCTGTTAGAACATTGGTGGTTTTCTATGAACTTTTCATCCCATTGCTGTTCCCTTCCAGGAAGGTGTTTTCTGAGATTTCTTGGTTTCATAAATAGGGTTTTTTTGGAGAATGGTGGAAGTGTGATATGGTCATATCTCCTTTTAAACCATTAGAAGTGTCCAAGAGTCTGTGAATTTCCAACCCTAAGCTGGAGTGGAACACATTCCCTGGGGATTAACCTGCACTCTTAGCTAGTGACATGGCTTTGCTGTGGGTAATGAAATGTGAAGAAAAGCAGGAAAGATAAGTGAAAAATTGAGTTGGATGTGCTCTGTCTGCTTTTGTGGTCTGATCCCAAAGCATGACTGGTGGTTTTACTTCAAGGTCAGTGGTCAGCTCCTCCTTTCCCTCACCAAGCCCTTATTTATCACCAGTCTCATAAGTGAAGTCTGTGGTTCACAGCTGAAACCTGGCTCTGCTGCCCTGGGGGCTTGGGGTGAAGCCCTGTGTTTCTTTCCCTTTGTTGTGAACCTGAATCATCCCTTTCAGACTCATTTCCAGTGTTTCCCAAGCATGGCTCTTGGGTCATTTGTAGGGGACTCTGCTGACACTGAGTGTGTGATGGGAGGAACCATTCCCTGAGGCCTCCAGATTTGCTGTCTGTCAGCTCCACCTGTGCTGTTCGTTGTGTTTTTACCCAGCTGCAGTTGAGTTTAACTCCAGTGCCACCTTTGGCTTCTCTGAAGAGAAGTCATGTCTTCTCTTTCCCCTTTACTTGGGCACCCATTCCCTCAGGCTTTGGGACTCATCTCCAATGACATCCATAGCTTTGGGTGCTGGGTGTGACTCTCTCTGCAACATCCTGATGGAGATGTGAGCAGAACTAAGTGAATAACTTTTGCACAACAGGAGGAGGTCATCCTAGTGCCGGAGCTGAGGGTGGGTGACACTTCCAGTAACCAGGGAATTGTGTGGATTCTACAAGGCTCCACTTCCTGAGGAGCCCCAGCACAGCTCTTCTGCCACTCTGTCCAGGGCTTGCCCTCTGTTAATTGCTGGCCTTAAATTTTAAAAAGCCTGAAAAGGGTTCTGAAATGTTCTTTTGAGAGACAGGGTTTTGAATCCTCAACAATGCACTGAGAAGCAGCAACAAGCCTTTGTGTTGAAGTATATGATGAATTAAAAAAGGGCAGAATTTTAGAGCATTAGATCATCTTAAGTGTTTTATTTTGTCCCATTTTTGAAACTGTTGAGCATATAAAGAGCATAGTGCAGTTTTTCAAGTGCAGTTGACACAGGAAGATGAATTCATTAGCTGCAGCCCAGACAGATTTATTTTTCATCTAAAAATCATATTGTAAAGAGGTTTTATTCAATATATGAATTTCTCTTCTCCAAGGTATTTCTAAGAAGTACTGAATCTGTAATGAATACCTGCTGCCTTTTTCTCTGGAAATGCATCCCACTGTTACTTACATTAATAATAACAATGTAGACACAGAAACCAACGGCAACATTTTAATTTTTCAGAATTTGTAAAATTCGTTCTTCCTCTTCTTAAGTTGTCTTTGGATCAGTATTTCATTAAAAAAGACTGTATTTGCTTTATGTGACCTGTCTCACTGAAGTCATTGGTAGAGCACAATTAGGTTGAAAAGCACCAGCTTACCCATAATTGAGTAAAAACATGTGTTTCTATGATTTACCCAATGCATCTTAATATCAGAAAGTGCTCCAATTCTGCGTGGGAGAGCCACAGATGTTGCTTGTTTAAGGGAAGAAAAAAAAAGGAATAAAAATTAAGCTAGAATTAATAATGCAAAGCTAAGCAAAGGCTCCATCACTGTTTCTGGACTTTGGCTGAGGGAAAGCAGATTAGAACTGGAACTTTATTCCACAAATGCGGGTTAAAGTTCCTTCATGTGGAGCTCCCCGGGGTGAGGGGATCAGCCCTGCAAGGTGCTGAGTGTTTGGGCTGGGGTCCAAGGGAGCTTATTTCCAAGCTGTAAGCCCAAAGGTATGCTTTAAGGCTGAGGCTGAGCTCAGGGGCTGTGCTGCAATCTGGCCCAGAGTCACCAGTCTTTGCTGGATTAAGACGTTTGAGAAGAGCCGGCTTTGTGCGAATGTGAAAACAGAGCGTTTGGTGGTGGTAACAAATGCACTCTTTGCTGGTGCTGGGCTTTAGCTGCCTGAGCTCCTCGTTATGGGTAACTCATTGCTGCTCGTGGGAGTTGTGTACATGAATCAGAGAGAAGGACAAACCCTTAAGGTTTGAAAGCTGAAGCAGTTCCAAGATCTAGGAATGACACACTTAAAGAGCACTCAGAGTGAGAAACAGCAATTGAACGGCTTAGCAGAGAGCCACAGTTTAGAAACCTCACACTGTTTTATTGAAATATATTTTTGTAATATGCTTTTTACTTTTCAATGTATTATTAAACTTCCTTAAAGATTAACACAATCTGTTGTCAAATTTTTCTCATGTGGCCTGACTGCTTTGCAAAATACCGTATCCTACATATGGCCATCTGTCAAAACAGCAGTGACAAAATGAATTAATCTGAATTGCAGATGTGTTAATGAATCCCTTTGAAGGGCTTAAGCATTTAATTAAAAGTAAAGCAGAACACGATAGAGAATTTTTAAGGCTTTTAAAATATTCAGAGTTATCATTAATATTTGAATTTTATTTTCAGGCGCACAATTTGTTTGGGAGAATTTTTCTGTCCCCAAATCTAATTAAAATAATACAAACAAGTCTTGACCCTAGTGTGTTCCCTCATCGGCAGTTACATAGAACTAAAAATATTTGCACAATAACACAAACATGGAATACATCTCCCTTAAAATAGAAAAGAAGAATGCTCTCCTGAAATTGCAGCCACCTTCTGATCAGACTGAGTTGAAAGATGATGTTTAGTAAAAGCCCTTTGGTAGGGTTATGTCCTTTCATTATATTAATAGTAGACAAACAGCTGCAGTGATACTCTTGGGCACACAGATGTATCCATGCCCTTGGAGAATGCACTGCCAAAAGGGACCATGGTACTCCCAGCACGTCGCGTGAGCTTTTTCGTCTCGTCAAGAGCTCCTGCTGAAACCATCTTTCAAAAGCTTTCCATGCCACCACAAACGGTTAGTTAAAGGGAAAAAAAATTTTTTTTAAAAAAATTAAAAATTAAAAAAAAATTCAATTTCCCTGCCGTGGGGTAGTTTAGAAAATGGATTTCTTGCAAATATGGAACCTTATGAGATCTGTGGCTAAAATGCTGGACTTTTCAACTCTGAAACTCTCCATCAGCTTCAGTGAGACTGTCCACTCTCAAATTCAGATTTGTCCTCATATACTTTGCTGAATCTGGGTCTTAAACATTTTGTGCTTTGCCAAGCTATGAGTCACAGAAAATGCTGCTGCCTCAAATGAGCTGGTGACTAAAGCAAACTCACACTGATGATTCTTGAATCCATCTTATGTTGAAACTGATGTCACACTAGGCAGATTTTTATTTTATATAACATGTTAAAGTTTGCATAGTTACGTTTGATTAAAATGCTCTGTAATTAAGTACTGTGTTCATTGCTCATCACCACATATTTAGAATTTCTTTTAACATTAGGCAAAGATATTTTCATTTGGAAAACTAACTCATGTCATGAAGTTGAAAGGTTTTTTGTAGAAAAGTTTATTTAAGTGTTCTCACAGAAATTTTTCCTCTAAGGAGGAAAAGGCTTTTCAAATATATCTGCATGCATGTGCATAAATGTGTAAATTCATATGTGTGTGTATTTTATATCCACATGTGCACAGGCGTGTACAGAGAGATGTGAAACTTAGTATGTCATAATCCATAGTGGCTATAAACTTAACAGATTGTGCATGCCAGCCTAACATGTCCCATAAAGTCACAATTAATTAAATGAACTAACAAGAAAGCAGATACATTAAGCTTTGCAAAATTGTAAAATTAATATTACAGCTATGTCACCTTCACCTGCAACTGGACTGAGCAAGGGTGAGAGAGAGAGAGAAATCAATTCCACGAGTTTTGGAGAATGTAAGACTGTGCCCAGAATGTATCTGTGTCTTGTGATGTCTTGTTCTGGTGTCATTGCTGCTCTGTGGCGGGGGGTTCTTCATCACCACGGGGGTCTGGCAGGGCCGTAAGGCAGGTTTAGCCACCGCGGGGCAAAGTCTGGCTTTGCTGTCCTGGCTGGATGGTGTAGGTGGCTGGGGGTGGGTGTATTGTGTTCCTGTTTCCATGAGTTTGCCCATGTGGCTCATCAAGGGTCCTGCATCACCCATCTTCCATGCCATTCACAGAACTCTTCTTACCACTTTTGCACTGCTCTCCAAATGGTCTGGTTTAATTTGGGACAGGCAGACTGCTGTTAAATTTTACCCATTTGGGCTACGTACATGTTTTGTCAGAGTCAGACATGCTTGAGATCAGTCAAGGTGCAGGGTTGCAATGAATGATTCCTAGAGGCCATTTGCCATTCATTTTTACAAAGTTTCAGCAGCACCATGTTCCTTTTGAACAAGGAAAGTGGCTCCTCTGAAGTACAACTGAATAATGGGAGAACCTAAAATAATTCTCCAGTGTGGAACCTCAGAGGGTCTCACCTTTGAAGCTCAGGGGTGGATGGGTGTTCTGGGCTGTGCTGGTGAATCACTGCCCTGCAGAGGTGCTGCAAAAAGTGGTAAAAGGAGCTTTGAACTCATTCTGTGTAAAAGTGTGTTGTCTGTGTGTCTATTGTATCTGTGTTCCACCTCACTGAAATCCTTCCAGTGGGAGGAGCGCTATGTGAAAGAGCTGACTTCTTTTGGGGGCAGACTTGTGTTTTTTTCCTGCTTTGGTCTGACACGGCTGTTCCCTCCAGCGGCGTTAATTGTGTGGCTGGGGCCCAAACCAGGGCCATACGGCCTCGCTCAGTGACACTGGAGGGGTGACAAATGGGAAGGCATTGAGAGATGCTGAGGACACAGGCCCACACCGGAGCTCTCTGCAGAAGCCACTTTACCTCTGACAGATCCAACACACACTATTAATTGTTTGGGGCCAGCCTTTGCCAAAATAACCTGCGAAGGGCTGAGAGACACTCCTGACTGTGTCTGCTTGTCACGCTCCCCTTGCTGAAGGCAGTGACAAACAGCAATTAATTCATTGTCTGAATTCTGTTGTGCTGCACGTCTGTGCGTGGCGAGCTGCCTTCAGCCAGAGGAGATGAGCCACACAGACACCCAGCATGTTCATCACCCGAGCGCTCTGTAATTGTGTCTGGACAAAAATCAGCCTCTAATTCAGTAAGGGCACGGGTGTTAAGCTTAGCTTATAATTGCAGGTAATTAAAATGTAAAAATATTATCTGTAATGCCAGCTTAAATGAAAATGTCGAAGCAGATATCTGTACCTTACCATTCACCTATTCGTTTAATTTTTGGTATTCCCAGTTCTTCAATTCATGTTATATTTTAACTCATTGAGGAGAGACCCTCAGAGGTAACCAAACGTCTTAACACTGACAAGCACCACAGCAGACCCAAATTTTTGCACAATAAGCACAGACAGTGTGAAATCCAATTAGGGCCCAATCTGACATTCACTGATGCCAGTGGAAAACAACCTGTTCATAGACACAGAAAGCTAGATGATGTTTCATTAAACATGCTGCATCCTGTGTCTGAGTAGGCACTTACTTAAATTGGATTCTTGAATGATGTACTTTCGTTTCTTTGCTGAAGTTATAGGCAGCTGACTGGTAAAGCAACAGCTTTTTATTATCATTAATTATAAATTTTGGGAGGGGATCATTACAAAATTAGTCAATGTTACAGATACTATCCAATAAATATTAAATGAACCTGAAGTTGTCTTCTGATAATGTTAGCAATTAGTTATGCATTTTTAAGAAAGGGATAAAAGCAAGCATGAGTAAGTTAATATAAAACATTACTGCTCAACAGCGCTTCAAGGTTAGTACTTCACTGTATGTAATATTCATTGTAAAAACCTTGCTGGTGTTCCATACTAATGAGTAGGTGAGATTGGGCTTTTTTATATTTCCAACTGGTTTTATCTCTTCAATGCTTTTGCAGAGCCTGCACACAAGCAAGTGAGAGTCAGGAGAGCTATATTGTTTTGAGTGGAGCCCTTTTGATTTACACCAACTGGGGATCTGTCCCATAGTTATTTAAAGCAGAGTTGGTAGACAGCAAACTATGCTTGGGAAAGTTAATTAAAACAGTAGAAGTCATAACAAGTGGCTCTTCTGTCTCCCATGAAAGAGGAGGCAGCTGTATTGTTTCTGGCAGAGTAATTCTCTGCTGTACACATTTATTTATTGATGGTTTGGAAGAGGCTCTTGCACTGGGTAATGATGCTGATATTGACAGAAGGGAATATTGCAGTGGCAAATAAAGGGCAAGTCACAGATACCTAGAAAGCAGAAACCACTCCGTAACTTCTAATAGTGATTTAAATAATAATCCTTTAGTATTTAAAACTATAAATGTTGATAGTTATTTTTTCTCTGTTTTTATGTAAAAACAAGGTGGTCTCCAAGCCCACCTCATTTAAAGGTTAAAATTGCATAGCACATCCTTTTATGTCCATCTGAGTAGTCCTGATTTGGGTGAAAAGGTGTGGTATTTTGATTAAAAATGATAGTTTTTCTTCTTTCCCTTCAGTTCCAGATTATCAAGAGCAGGATATCTTTCTATGGAGAAAGGAAACCGGGTTTGGATTTAGGATTCTAGGTGGAAATGAGCCTGGAGAACCTGTGAGTATCATGTTTTAGTTTGTGACATCTTTCAGAAACACAGCAGTAGAATGTACAGATGTGCAGAACTATGCTGCAGCATCACTGCTAAAATAGTCAGTGGACTATAAATACCCTGCATCTCCCACCCTCCCTCCAAAATAACCCCACAACTCGATAACTGAAATGGGTTTGGCTTCTCCTTCTACTTTAATGGTAAATCAAATGAAAACACATAGGTCCTTGGACACTGAGGACAGGATGTCCTTGTCATGTTTGCAAGTATTTTGATCTTAGAATTCCACGTTCTCAGATCTTAGAATGCTCAGTTCTCTCCTTGAATTCAGTAAAATTCTTTACCATAAATCCAGTGCTTGTGGGAGGTTTCATCCTTTTCTGTGCTGCACAGGTCACAGCTAGATAGTGGCAGCATGAATTTCCATGGTTTTCCCTGCCAAAATTATTTTGCTCATTTATGGGGAGACCATGAATTCATCTCATGTTAGAGTAACTCCACAGAACTCACTGAAGATAAACCACAACTGAGTTGGTGGACAAGCGTGTGGTGCAGAGCTTGTAAACCCTGCAGGCAGCTGAAAGGGTAACTCAATCTCAACTTCCCTGACAACACCCTCAGTGCTTTTAACCATCTTCCTGTCTGGTCACTGTGTGGTTGAACACTTTTCTCAAGGCTGCCTGTCCTTAGAGTGAATGGGCTGCCTAAAGAAACAAGATGTCAATTTATTACAGTTTCACAACATGCTGTATTCACGCAGAACCGCTTTCACAGGAGCAGCTTTCCTGACCAGCAGACACTTGTCAACAATTCCATGTCCCTACTAAATGGGGTCTAACTATGAGTGCCCCTTGCTCCCAGCTGGCCGTAGAGCTGGTTCTCATTCACCTCTCTCTCCTCCTTTGCCAACTCCTCAGATTTACATCGGTCACATTGTACCGCTGGGCGCTGCTGACGCCGACGGCCGCCTGCGGTCGGGCGACGAGCTGATCTGTGTGGATGGGACGCCCGTGGTGGGGAAATCACACCAGCTCGTGGTCCAGCTCATGCAACAGGCAGCCAAACAAGGTCACGTCAACCTGACTGTCAGGCGCAAAGTGGTTTACACAGGTAGGCTGCAGTGTCACCCCTCAGGGGTAAGATTTCCTTGCCAGGATCCCATCTGTTCAGCAAGTGGCCTAAGGGAAAAAAAAAAAGCTTCTTCTAGTGTTGGGCAAACTCAAGGGCTGTATTGTTATCTTTCCTCTTTTGCCTGTTTTTAGTCTTTTTTGTTCCTGATCAAATAAGTTTTGTGTATTTTTTTTCCAGTCAAGACTCTCTTAGTTGGCTCTCCCAGTCTTCATAGGGTTTCTGATATAATGGGGAACTGTTCGGTTGCACCATAAAACTTTTAATTTCACTTATGCACAGACACTGTGGCCGACTGCTTGTGTTTTCTTTACACTTCCCAAAATAAATGTGCCTTAAACTGGGAATGAGGGAAAAGATGATGAAGAGTCCACAGAAGGGGGAGGCAAGGGCAGAGAGCGAGTGAGGGCTCTGGTGTGTGGTGGCTGCTGTCCCAGGCTCAGGGGGAAGCTTCAACATGTAGTCAAATGAGCTCAGGATGGGAAACTGTAAACATGGTTGGTTCTGGTGGGCCAGGGTGTTCATGTTTGTTGTCATAGAACCACAGAATGGCTTGGGCTAAAAGGGACCTTAAAGATCATCCATTTCCAACCCTTCTGCCATGGGCAGAGACACCTTCCACTAGACCAGGTTGCACAGGTCTAGAGTTTTCTGTATGCTGAGTTATGCTGGGCTTTGTGCACATGGTGTACAAGTGTAGGATCTAAATGAACAAAAAAGAAGCTGGCAGAAAGACAAAGATGCAAAGAGAAGTGACACTGCCTGGTGCCATTTTGGGACCCGGATAAGTGATTGAAAAATGTCATGGCAGCAGAGAAAATGAAGACACCAGTATGAGCTTTCTAAATAACATGTGGCCTTATGTTTAATATTGGAGAATAATTTTGAGTGCTGCCTGTCCCCTTGAGTCCCTTTAGGAACTCAGGTGTGGGATTTAGTGCTTTAACTCACTCAAAAACAAAGGATATTATGTAGCTTTTCAAGTTTAGGCATCATCAGATAAATAGGCAGTGATGTACTTTGATCCTAGAGAGAATCAAAATAACATGCAGGTTGGAAATTAGGCCCTCAGTGGAAGTTAGGACTAGAAGAGTACCTCTGAAATAGCTCTGTGGTCTTATCCTGAGCTCCTTCTGCACAATAATAAATAAATGTTAGCTTCTCATTTCTTTCCTTCTTCCCTATGTGGATTAAATTCCGGGTTATGTCTCTCCTCTGACAGCCTCTCTTTAATTCCTGACCAAGGTCTGGTGTGAGAGAAGCTTTAGTAGAGCATTGGGAGGAAAGGGAAGGGCAGCTGAATTTTGGTATTGTTTTTGTGTGTAGATTTTCTATGCAGTTTTACAGCCTCCAGGCTGGAAATTACCATGAAAGATTTAGATGCATGAGATCTCTCTTGATAGTTCATTCAGAGGCATGTTACTGCAGATCGAGCTATTTCTGAATCATTGCAAATGTGGACACTTACTCTAGGATAAATTATTCAGAATCCCTTCTTTCACCTTATATTTGCAGGCTTTTAAATTTCAGCATAACTTTGTAGAGAAGGCTGTTCCTGAATTTTGGTCCCTTGTTCCTCCTGTCATCTCTATGCCAGTAGGAAAAGATTGTTCACCTTAATGAGTACTCTCTGTCCTGAGATTCATGTAGGGGGAATTTTATGCTCCTGTATTCTTAATATGAAGAATGTTGTATATTTAGTACATACTTCTGGGTATGTAAGTGCAGACAGGACTTCTATCCAAGGATATTTTAAAGTCCTTATTTTTTGAATCATGATTTCACAGGTTTAGATTTTGTTTGCCATCCATTTTCTTGCTGATGTTTTTAAGATCTTCAACTTACTTTTGATTCACCAAATTGGAGAAGTGATCTGATTAGCAGAGGCAGCCATTCAGTAAGGACAAGTGCAATATGCTGCTCTCAGCTGCATAAATGGGAGAACAGAGAACAGGCTGAGTAACAAGAAGTGGAAGCTATTGTGGGCCACGAGCTGTATCCTGAGGTTGGCTCAGGTGAAGAAAAAGACTGTGCAGGGATGTAGGCAGGGGGGAGCTCTCCTGATTTCCCAGCAGATGATGGCTTAGTGCAATATGGTCCAGCACTTCATGAAAGACATATTTGAGTTGGAGAGAGCCCAGCTGGAGGGAGTCCAGAAGACCAGGGAAAATAAGGAGAGCTCTAGAAAACATGGTCTGAAAGGAAATATTGAACAAATTTGGATTCTTTGGCTTAAAACAGAGGAGAAGGAGGAGGTATTAAACTCCCCAAGTCTATAAGAGGCTGCTGCAAAGAGGAAGGGAATAATATGTTCTCCATATGCCTGTTAGATAGCACTAGAAATAATAGCCTTATGTAGCAGCAGGGAAGATTTAAGTCAGATATAGATTGCCTGGGGAGATATTTAACAGCTGATTAGACAAACATCTGTCAGGACTGATATTAGGTGTCGTTGGCCCTCACTAAGAGCAGAGTCTGGACTAAGCAATTTTTTTGAGATTTCTTCAAGCCTTGTGATAGCTGATTAGATTTTGAACTAATGCCTCTTCCAACTTCAGTTGCTGTTAAACACTTGTTTAATATTAATGTTAACACTGTTTAATGTCTGTACCAGACTGTACAGATGATAGTTGCTGGTTCTTCTATCCAGAAACGTTTGGTTCACAAGTTGTTTTGCTCATGTTGAGAGATTGTTATTAGTAAAGATCCCATTAGTCAAAGGCAATCAGTGCACTCACTAATTGATAGCTTTCAGTTTAAAACTACACAAAAGGTGTTGTGAGATACTACTGCCTCTCCTTGTGGATTGTGCGTGTATATAATGTACGTATGGTACATACAACATATGTATGCAACATACGTATGGTTGTGCATATATAAGTGAAGTGGGGATGCAATAGCTAGGGGAGAGACCTTTGAACTAATGTAATCCAGGTTTAAAATGCCACAGAGCATCCAAGCACACAGCACTGCACTGGTTTAACCAGGCTGCAGTTTGGCAGTGGACAACTTTGGCTGAATGACCACACACAGGAGAGGGTGAGCACGTGTGGGCAGTGCCACCACTGAGCAGAGCTCTTGGTGGTGACATCTGAAAGCACAGATAGACCAAAGTAGGTGATTTTCTTCTACCCTTTTCTCAGTTAGACAGCTGTCTCCAAGCACTAAATGCTGCAGCCTGCTCCAACAGTCCTTTTTTTCTCCCCTCCCCAGTCCCCAAGGCAGAGAATGAAGTCCCATCGCCGGCCTCCTCCCACCACAGCAGCAACCAGCCGGCCTCGCTGACGGAGGAGAAGCGGACGCCGCAGGGCAGCCAGAACTCCCTCAACACGGTCAGCTCGGGCAGTGGCAGCACCAGCGGCATCGGCAGCGGCGGCGGCGGCGGCAGCGGGGTGGTCAGCGCCGTGGTGCAGCCCTACGACGTGGAGATCCGCCGCGGGGAGAACGAGGG
Source organism: Trochalopteron elliotii (assembly GCA_024734555.1). Classification (NCBI taxonomy): domain Eukaryota; kingdom Metazoa; phylum Chordata; class Aves; order Passeriformes; family Leiothrichidae; genus Trochalopteron; species Trochalopteron elliotii. The sequence goes on along the minus strand of JANPWX010000606.1, from coordinate 2,582,725 downwards.
CTTTGGCTTCGTCATCGTCTCCTCCGTCAGCAGGCCCGAGGCGGGGACGACGTTCGGTGAGTGCCGCGGGGTTTCGACTGGGCATCGAGGTTGGCAGCCCGAGGAGGGCGGTGGGGGTCTGTTTGATTAAAAGTCGTGAGCGTGCCCCGATTGATGTAGTTATTAGCATAATCAGAGGCAAAGGTTTGGTAGGTGTTTGGCCCAGCTGGGTTTTGTTCGGCACTGAGCTGAGGAAAGCAAAATAAGAAATCCCCACCTGAAGAGCTAAAATGCCACCGATGGTAATTCCTTGTTGCAATAGGACACGGAATGAAGATGCTTGACCCCAGTCAGAAGGCAGTAGAAATCAGAAGGCTTTAGTTACAATTTATCCAGCCCTTTTATAACATGCTGCGCTAAAAAGGCACATTACTGGTCCATAGAGCTGACACCTCTGTCATTGGCTAAGTAACAGAAATAGCAAACAACACCTGTTGTTGTGGGAAAGGAGTATTGTTTACACAAGGTTGTTTTGGGAAAAAGAAAACTGTTGAAAAGTTTCCCTTGGGAAGAGCTCAGCAATTCTCAGGCTCAGAAAATATCGAGCCCACAATTCCTGATGCTCACTTTCTGGGAAGGCCTCTCTGGGGTTTGCTCTTGGAGGAGCAGCTGGGGATCCTCCCCAGTGATGCTGTTTGCCTGTGCAGAAATGTAGCAGGTGGAATGAAATATGTCTCCTGATGGTGGAATCAAGCCAGTTGATTTAAAAGCAGTAATGCTTAACTGATTAACTTCTCTTTGGCCATCAGGGTTATTCTGATCATCATTATGTTGTGAGCATGCTGGTAGATGGAAAGTTTTAATTAAACTGCTTGATAGTGAGACATAAAATGGGGAATACTGTTAAAAGAACAGGATGTTTCTTTTACCCATTTCACCTCTTCCCAAATGCATTTCTTCAGAGTAGGAAGAAATTAAATTTAAGCTATGTCACACGCAATTTCCTGACCTAATAGAGGTGGTCATGGTTTCTGTCTGAAGACAGTCTTTCTGCTAGGCAGACACCCATTTCCAGGGGTTGTTGCAGAGGAGATGTACATAAGCTGGTTTGGCAAATATGCCCAGAACAGCCTGCTCTCAAGCAGAAGTGTCATTGCAAGGAGGAAACCAGTCAGACATGCTGTTTTCTTCCCTTTCCATCTCCTCCAAACTGGATGCCAGAGGCAGCATCCAGTTGCACTTTGTAAAGGAAGGTGTTCCCTTAGTCTGTGGCACATGATAGGGGTGGAGGGAAAGGAAGGACAGAGCACTGCCTTGGCCATCTTCACAGTACCTCCCACAGCAGTGCTGTGGTTTGCAGAGAAAATGCATTTCAGGTTTCCTGTGCAGCTTGAGTGCTCCTGGGGCACGCAGGTGCAATAAGTGACCTTTCCCTCATTCTCCTAGGCTTTATTTTCTGACATTTCTTGCCATTCCCCATCAGCGACACCCTTAGTAATACATCAAGGGAGCACCACCTCCTTTGCTGGTATTGATGTAGAACAGGCCACTTCTAGCACTGTTCTGGGCAGTCTGGCAGCAGAGATTTCAAGGGGGAAATACTTAGTATAAAACTAGTGCATTGAGTTCTGTCAGGTCTCAGGTTCTGGGCTGTCTCACACTGTCCTTGCTGCTGGAAACTGCATTTCCAAGATAGGTGCTTTGGTGCCAGAACACAATGGTCTAATGTAAAACAGATTAAACTGAACGTAGTCTAGAACAGAGGGCATGGTTTTATCTTCTGAACGGATTTGCAAACGTGTGTAAATAACTTTTACTGTATGAAGACTATGCTGTAACTCTTCTTTGCAGAGAAACCTTGACCTGAGGTTGTAAAAAGTTGTGTTTGCTTTAGCCCAAAATACTTGCTAACTGGAAGTTTTCTGTGCAGGGGCTCCCAAGGAGATCTGTTGATCTGTGACTGTTTTTCCTTTAATTTTTTCAAGTATATTCAGTTTTTTCCTAACATTCCGCATGAGATGTGTTCCCTCTGCTGTCTGGTGCTTGCCCTGGACCTGCTTTGTAGTTTTCTTCTTTCATGGGTAGTATTCAGAGATGGGCCAAACTGGTTCTAAAACCCACCTTGGTCACTTTGGTGTGGGCTTTGTTTAGTGGATTGGATAGAGTAGAAACTCCTATCCTCAAAACAGCCTGCAAACTGGATGGGGCTTTGTATTACCAGAAAGAGAAACTTTCTAACATCATGGTAAAAAAAGGAAAAAAAAAAAAAAAGAAATCTCCCTAATGTTCATAACTAATATTAACACTTTCTGCCAGTTTTCATCGCATCTTTCCAACCTCACATATCCTTGTCTTAGCCTTTTCTTCTTTATGGTCTTTCTAGTGTTGTCGTGTGTGTGTATATCTCTAAAACTACTAATCAAGTAAAGACTACAGCAGAGATGGGAAAGTGCATCTTGAGGGTGAATGTATTGTGGATGCAAAGTGTGAGATGACCACTCTGTGTACCCCATGGCTTTAACCATGTGCTGTGTGCCCCAAGGCCTCTTGCCCACATAAAGGAGCTGTACAACAGCTCACTGGATTTATCTGAGTGATGTTGTATATCCCCTCTGTCCCAGTTCTGCATGTTATGGGGCAACCCTGTGTTTTTGAAACAAAACAACTGCATGGAACAGGAGGAGAATTTTGTCTCCAGAACACATTCATCCTGAAGTGCTCTCGCTCTGTGTGTCAGACATCTCAATGGTTTTGTGTGTGGTTTTAGAGGTATTTGAATGAGGAGAAACTTATTCCTTCTTTGTTCCCTCCTGGTGCCATCTAAGATCATAAAAGAGGAAGGGTTTAGTAGAGGCTGAGGAGGGTGCCAGCACCAAACAGGTTACCTTTGTCAGTCTTGGCCCATCTGTAGTGGTCCTGTGCCTTCCCTGGTAGTACCTTTATTCACAGTGGAAGAAAAACGTTTCATGTTGCTTCCCCATGCAGCGCTGGTAGAGTGGGTCTGTGTGGTAGAAAGGGAGCCACACTCCCTCCTAGGCCTAGAATGATTTTATCTTTCTAAATTGAGAAAGAACAAAACATTGGCAGAAGCTTGAACAGCAGTTGTCTTAGAGAAGGACTAGAGGGGCTGACACTGATGTAATCTTGGGGGAGAAAAGTTGAGTTTTCTACAAACAGTTTCAATTTTTTTCTTCGAAAACAAAATCAGATTCGGGTTATGATGGAGCTGCTAAGTGCAGTTGTAGTCAATAAAAATTGCACCACTTATTAACAGAAATCCACTCGGGGGGCGTTTTGAGGGATTAACAAAACACCTTTTTGTGGAAAGAAGTAAAGTGTTGTGCACTCAACTAGTTGATTGCCAATGTTTTGAACACTGGCAGCAAAGCTATCCTATAATAACTTTTGCTTGATGCATTAATTAATTAACCCTTAACCTTCTCTTTCCCTTTTCAACCCTTTTTTTCCTTTTCCCCTTCACCATATTCCCACATATGTAAACAATAAAAAAAAAAACACACCAAAAAAAACCACCAAAACCAAACCAAACCAAAAAAAAAAAAACAACCCCCAAACCAATACAAAAGCGGGAAATGCATGTGTGGCCATGCCTCACAAAATAGGTCGGATAATTGAAGGGAGCCCTGCAGACCGCTGTGGAAAGCTGAAAGTAGGGGACCGGATCTTGGCCGTCAATGGGTGCTCCATCACCAACAAGTCGCATTCAGACATCGTCAACCTCATTAAGGAAGCGGGAAACACCGTCACCCTGCGCATCATTCCAGGAGATGGTAAAGTATCTGTTTCCTGCTCTCTTACCTCACCCCTCTTCTTGGTTCTGTTCCCCGGGCTTTTTTTCTGTCACTCGGAGCTGCAAAGGCATGGAGGACTCTGATTTCCGCTCCCGCTTTGGGGGTTAGCAGTGAGGGATGTTGTGAGTCTCCCATAGCTTTATTTTTTTGTTTCTTTTTTGGTTTTTAACAGGGAGGTGCTGTTTAAAAAAAAAAAAGAATATTACATTCTGTGTATCTGCTTAAAATGATCTTCCATAAATTTGATGGATCCCTCGATACACTTTGGTTCGATTCTTAGCTTAATAATGCAGCTTCAGAATGTTTGGGAATCACTTGTTAGTGTGTGGGATTCCTGAAGCTTTGTATGGACACAATCAGGCTATAGAGTAAAGAGATCACAGAAAGAGATAAACACTTTGACATGTTTTAAGCAGTTTTAAAAGCAGATTTGCTTTTATTCTGGGTAAGTTGCTTTGGGAGCAAGCTCAATACATTTTTAAATGACTGCTTAAATGGTGATGGTTCTGAAGCTGCATTGTAAGAGTTACCCTAGACAGGATCTCACTGTTTTAGATGAGAGGGAATGGGCAGGTTCCCTAATAATAAGTTGACACTTGGCGCTGATCTCAGGTCACTGAAGTATTTAATAAAAATAAGGATCTGTGTTATATATCAGTTCCATTAAATTAATCCCTAGCTTGATCCCCAGATAGGAACTGATCAGAAGCCTGGTAAAGTATCTGCAGCAGAACTAAAATTGCTGTGGTTCTAAATTCTAAGTATTTTCTTTGTTTACTGTGCTTCTCTGCCATGAATGGGTTCAAAGTGAGAGCTTGTTGGGCAGAAACCTTTCCACATTTCTCCCCACAGACCAGGATGAGAAATGATCTGGCTATAAATTATTTCTGTTTAGGGTGATCTGTTTTGCACAAAAGCCTTGTTTTCCTACTGCCTTGTGGATACCAGGTCAAATGGTATATAATCCTCTGCTGCTTGGAGCAAATAGGGTGTTCATGAATAATAAAATGGCTGTGAATCAAACTAACATCTGAGCTGGCCTGTGCATGCCTGTTTTGGAAAATAAACTGAGAGAAGAATTGTTCATTACAATTTAGTATTTTAGTATCTGATAAAAAGGAAGGTGAATCTTTAAATAAATAAAGGGCTTATCTTCTAAAAAAGCAAAACCACCTGAGAAATAAGCAACTTCTGAATGATTTAAAAAAATGCTGAGCCAGTCTTGCTCATGCAATTACGTGTCCCAAATATCATGTAAATTGCTTAGGTTAGGGAAACATGTACCTGTGATGGGCATCACATATTGCTGAAGAAGAGGGAAAGCTATTCTTTAGGGAAGGAATCAACTATGCTTTCATAGCAATTCAGGCTTTAAGTCTTTTTTATTTAGTGTCACTTTAAAATTCCGAGTCAGATTGCCAACTTTGCACAGCATTACCTGCATTTATTTTCCAACAGACAGACCCAACACTCTCAAAATCTCTGACACGTTTGCTCTGAAACCCCATGAGATACAAGAAATTGGTCTCAGTGTTGTTTTCTTTTTGACGTCTTTGTAAGCTTTTCTTGATTTGTTGTTTTCTTTTGCTTCTTTTTGAGTGCTTTTTTGGCAAATATAAATGGTCTGTGTGCTTCAAGGAGGGGGGAGCATAAATCAGAAGCCATTCGTCAGATAAACATGAAACTGAGGTGCATCACAAGACTCACAATAAACTCACACTGCTAATCTCTTCTAACATTATTAAAAACACCAAGAGTTTTTGCTTTGCAATAAGTCTTGCACAGGTTAATTGCCACAGACGACTGCAGGATTGTATTTGCAGTGAAATGATGATGCTTTACCACTTTTCCAGCAGATTCAAGGATACAGAATGCTGGAACAGGACAAGCTTAGATTAGGCATGTAATTGGTGACTGAGAGTTTTAGGGCAGAACAGGGCAAGGAATCATTGAAATATGTAGAGTTTAGAGCACGCAATTATAATTGTGCTAAAGATAATTTGTGCTATATTCTGTTCCAGTTTTGCATGGTGGCTGGCATGCGTCCTGAAGCAGTGTCTAAAACACTGGCAAAATTATGCACAACTCCTGACTCATGGGACAGGGTGGGCTAAAGATAGATGCAGTACAGTGGTGTGAAGATACATCTGTACCAGAGATGTGTTGTTGCTCTGCTTGGTATTATTAGTGTGACCTACTAAAGGGTAGGAATCTTGCATTCTCTTTGAAGCCCATCTTCATCTGATCTCCAAATATTTGTGGAGGATTTCAGAGGCTTTTGTTCTGGATGAATACAGAACACTTAACCATGTTTTGGGGGCTTTCTTATGTAGGAGACAGATTTTAACATCAAGGCATCTTTACAAAATAAACAGAATTATTTCTTAAAACCCAACAGTGTAACTACACATAGGGATATCTCCTTCTTACACAAGCCAGTTGTCAGTGGCACATCATCACAAGGGTGTAGTTTGGACATGCCTACAGTAAGAGGTGCAGGCAGACCCAGGAGCCCCTTTCTGAGCCACTGGACACAAGCCAGCTCTGGTCTGGAAGATGTTTCAGCTCCATATGCTGAGGGTTTTTTGGGCATGTTAACTTGAGCACAGCACTGCAGGCAAAGGAGCTGTGTTCTTGTTGCACCCATCTGTTTAAGTGGTTCTTCTTTTTCTCTGTCCCTTTTCCTGAATTTCCCTTTGACATACAAGTAGCTATAGAAAGGAAAAAGTTTCCCGTTATCTAGACTTCTCCAGAATTAATATAAATCCATGAAGTAAATTAAACTCCCAGGTCCAAGTAAGCCCATGACCACCACATCTTAATTCAGGCAAAACACCTCCATTGCTGCAGTTTTGTATTACAGATGGAGTCTGTTTAATAATGGCAGATTTCTCCATAGCCAGTAAAATGAATTAGTGGATGCCTGTAGCTTGAGAGGCAAACAAGGGCAGGATAGAAAGCCTTGTAATTTCATGGTGGAGACCCAGATGTTTCCATCCAGTTTTTGTCACTGTTGTCTTGGTGTCTGTGTATTCAGTTTAGATTTTGGTCTTGAAAGGTGGATCATGGTCAGTATTTCGTAGTTATTTGCAGTCTGTGGTTCTCTCCTGGTTAGTGGGCATAGACACAATGAGGGTGTCTCCTTTGTACTGAGCTATTCTGCAGGTGAGCAGGTGCCTGCCACTGCAGTGGCTTTATCTGGGAGTGCCATGTCTGGGTGGGTGTTTCTGCTGACTCTGCCCATCATTCTCCAAGTGCAGCCAACATAACTTGTTGAACATTTTGTGTGGTTATGCACCATGAAGGTACCATGGGCTACCACCAAGACTTCCTCTGAAGTCAAACTCCCATGGGAGGGGAAGGGTGTTTCCAGAAACTGCTGACTTCTGGAGCAATTCAGCATTTGAAATTCTTCAGTACTAATATCAGTTCAGGATTGGTACAATATATAGTTCTGGAAAATCTGTTGAGTTCAATATGGAAGAGTTCCAGATCTGTGTTGCTAATATTCAGCTGATGGCATTGACGTGACCTTAATTTTAGGCACAATTTTAAGTGAGTTTGGGGTTAAGTCTGGTCCTACTGAAGTCTGTGATGCAGCTCCAGAATGACAAGGGGAATATTCTGCTGTGCCATACTGTGAGGAACATCTACATAGTCGCTGTTCAGTTGCTCCTATCTCAGTTATGGGAAGCAGGAGACAGGACGTCTCCTCGGAGCCCCTCCTTCCATGCCTAAAGAAATCTGCAGTTTGCACAGGCTGACGCTGGGCTGAGAGCCCTTTACTGTGGCAGAAATCAAGCTTAGAAGTTACTCCTGCTCCCTGTATTCTCTCAGTGCACCCTTTTGTAAGTGCTACACAGAGTTATTGATGCATTTGGTACAGGTGGCTCCACATTCCTGCTTTCAGTGCCGAGGCAGCAGTGGGTTGTATTTCAGAGAAGGATTTCAGTAAGTTTGAGTTTTAGCCACATTCAACATCATCTTGTGAGGTACTGGATAAGAGCCATATCTCAATTCAACTGGAGATTGCAGTTTCTGATAGAGGAAGGACTGATAAACTTATAATTCCTGGAATAGTTATAGCCACTATAAAATTAATCCACCCAACCTACAATATTTAGAGACTTAATTGATTGGAATTCACGTGATTAGATAATAGACAAAACATTGTTCAATCCTTCATCTAGAAGTGAGTCTTCATGAATGTGTCTAAAGGTCGGGGTCAGGGGTCTGGATTTCCAATACAGACTTCCTAATTTAATTTTTTTTTCATTTTCCAGTTGAGTGTACAGTTTCATATACATACCTACTATATTAATTTGAGGAATTAAGAAATTTGATCCCATCTCCAGTTTTATGAAAACAGTGTAATGATGCTTTTGAGTGAAATGCTTTTGCAAAACTCTTTTTTTCTTTCAGTGAATAGCCGATGGTCTTCCCTCATAATAAAAACAAAATCTATTTTGCAGAATCCTCCAACGCTACTTTATTGACCAATGCAGAAAAAATTGCTACAATCACAACCACACATACTCCTCAGCAAATATCACAGGAGACCAGGTCAGATTGTTTTCCTTGAGGAGGGCATCTTGACATGCTCTCTCTTCGGTTACTTCTTCATCATTTTCACACCCCATGAGCTGTATTTTTCCTCTCTCCCTCTCATTCGTTACAGCAGGAACAACACCAAACCAAAGCAGGAATCCCAGTTTGATTTCAAACCACCCCAAGCAGCACAGGTAAGGAGTACCTCTCTTAATTGTTTTGCTTACCACAGACTGTTGTTTCCATTCTGCTTGAGGGCTGTGTTTAAATATTTCCCTTGAAAATTCCTACTGAGAAGCTGCTCTCCCTCAGTCTGCTGAAAAGAAAGAGGAATTTGCTGATTAGTTTCTTAATATGTGTTGCTGCTGTTTTAGCTGAGAAACATTTCCAACACATTCTCATCAAGACTTTGAGGGAGTAAAAATAAAGAAAAAAAAAGAGCTGACGTTTTTAGGGCAGTAATAATTTATGTGTTTGTTTATTGAATTGTCTATTTTGAGGGGCCTCTCCAGAAGGTATTGTTGTGTGCAAATGATAAATTCAGAGAATAAAAAAGAGAAAAACTTAATAAGGGGTGATAGCTGGAGTGTTCCAGCTTGCACAGACGGCATCTTATTAGAGAGATTATCTGTCTCACTGTTAACTTTCCTTGCCACTGGCCATCCCAGAAGTAACATCTTCCATTAGGGACTTCAAAACATCCTCATAATAGCACTTAAGAAAAACAATGCAAAGGCTTCTGAGCTTCTTGCAAAGGAATAAATGATGTAACAACACGAAAAGCCAGAACTATGGCACAGGCTCACCCCAGGTGCCATCAGACACTGCACTAAAGCTGGCAATGGAAGGGAGGTTGTCCTTGCCCTCCCTGGTTGGAAGAACCTTTAACCACCTTCCCAAAATGTCCCCTCCTGCCCTGGGCACAGGAGGTGCTGTTAACAGGGGTGCCCAAAAATGAACCATGGGACATGGCCAAGCCCACTCATTCCAACAGCCCTTTACCAACCACCAGAACTCCAAATGGCAGAGTGGGGACTGAGGAAACAGCAAATCCTGGTCTGTGTATGAAAATTCAACTGATTTTCTGTTTTTAATTATTACTAACAAAACATTGGTTTAATTATTCCAACATGAGAGCAGAGCAGTATTTGACTTTCTGTTCAACTGGGCATTTGTTGTCTTCTCTCCAGCAGGACCAAGACTTTTACACTGTTGAGCTGGAAAGAGGAGCCAAAGGGTTTGGCTTCAGCCTGCGAGGTGGCCGGGAGTACAACATGGACCTGTACGTGCTGCGGCTCGCCGAGGACGGGCCCGCTGAGAGATGTGGGAAAATGAGGGTAGGCACAAACTGACTTCAAAACCACCCTTCTTTCCCTGCCTCTCCCTTCTGCTGTGCCAGCTAAAAGGGAAATTAAATGTGAACTGAAAGTGGTTCCTATTTAATTCTGCTGATGGTATCTATCACTCTTGGTACGCAGTCTATAGCAGTGTGTGTTCAGTGGAAGACTTCACCCCCTTCTTCCAGCACTGCTTCCCAAAATCTAGTACAAGGTCTGTTGTTTAGAGCCTAAGGGGCATACATGTAGCAGTGAAAATGGAACAGCCACAGTCTTTGCCTGCTAGTGAGCACAGAGGGGACAGAACATATCTATGGCCCATGGCTTACAAAATTATAATGTAGGTTGTGATTAACATTAATTGTTAACTTCACGTATCAACTAAATGACAGACATTATAACAAGGGCATATGTTACAAAATGCCTACTGAAGAAATAATTTGACAGGTTTTATGTACTCCTTGGACCTCTGTTAGGGAATGTATTACAAATTTCCTACATACATTTTTGTTTCCAGATATGTCATATGAAGAGCATTTTCAAAATTCTTGTCCTAGGGGTAGATGTATGGGTCCAAAACTTCTGCTGATGAAAATATGATGCAAAAGCAGTGCTGCCCTGTGAAAGTCAATGCTTTAACAAGCTCTTCCAAGTCCTGTTTTCTTCTCTTGATAAATGATTATATTTACAGAATCAGCTGTGCTGATTCATAGTAGGTGTCTATATCCAACTTAGAAACAGACCTGAAAAAGCTTTGTGAACATCCGTGTTGGAGCAGACTGTGCAACAAGCAACCACTTTGACTGAAGACTTTGCAAATAATCAAAATTAAATAAAATAGCACCAGTTATAACACTGCACTTACCATTGAGCAATACAGTAATTGCAATGTGATTTTGCAGAGCAGCAGTGAAATACTTTGATACCTCAAGCTTTCTCCATTATCTTCATGTCTCCCACACTGGGCACTGTGGATGGTCGCTGGAGGAGTTGGGCATGTTTAACTTCACCTGATGCATAGTTGTTCCAGCTTTGCTATGGTCACTGTCTTGTGGTGTGCTGGTAGGGACCCTCGTGGGGGCTTGTTTCTAATCATAGTCTCTTTATTACATTGGCAGATTGGTGATGAAATCTTAGAGATCAATGGAGAAACTACCAAGAACATGAAGCACGCCCGGGCCATCGAACTGATTAAAAATGGTGGCCGCAAGGTCCGCCTGTTTCTGAAACGTGGAGATGGCTCTGTCCCAGAATATGGTGGGTCAAACTATGAAAACATTCCTTTCTTCCCTGGCATCACTCCATGAATATTTGTCTCAAGATCTGAAGCGGGAATTCTTTTTTATTTTCCTTTCTCACCAGTGTCTTACCAACCTTTGCAACATATAATTGCCTCGCTTGTGCTGAATTTTCTACACATTTCATCCTTTGCTTGCTTCCATGGACTTGGGGCGCAGTGTAAGGCAAGATCATCATAGCAGTATTTTTTGGTGATCAGAGAGGAAAGCAAAACAAAACAAACCTTATTGTCTTGTCCAGCCAAAAAAGGAATGTCATTGAACTGTGCCAAACTGTTTCTCAGCGGCTGAATAGTTGTTTCACATAGGTCTCTTCTTCTAAACAATGCAAAAACTGGGATCCTGAGTTGCTATTCTGAAGCAGTGATTTTTTTTTCTTAGGTTTTTCTCTTAGTTCCTGTCTGTATCCATAGACATGGATGCCAAGATGGCTTATGAGATTTTTGCCTTTCCTTAACATTTATGTAAATATTTATAAAAAAGTTATTTGAGAAAAAGAAGGGAAAAAAAGCTTTACTGCAAAAATATATTGATTTGGCCTCCTAAGCCCTTTTCTCCCCCCTTAAACAGTCTGGTGGTTTCAACTAGTTAATTTGTAAGGTCTGAAAAGGTGAGGAGGTTATGAAAAGGTGCTCTCGTGTCTGTCTTGGGGGAAACAGTCAGTCCTTGTTTCTTGCTAAGAATTGCATTAGATTTCCTTTTCTTCCCCTGGAGGTTGGATTGCTGGGTGGCTTAACTTAGCACACTATTTAATATTATAATTATGTCTTATTTATTTGAGATAATTGTCAAATATTGTGCCCTCGATGGAGGGCTACTCCCAACCAAAGGTCTTTGAGGTTTCTATAGAAACTGATGATTGAAGGGTTGTCCTTTATACTTTCCTCCCCGTATTTGGGTTATTTCTGTGTCAGTAAGTTCTGTGTTTATCATTCTCTCCATGCCCTAACACCAGAAACAAAACCCTTCTGCACAATTTATGAACTAGATTTTCTTTTCATTTACTGTACTATGTTTGAGAGTTTCTGCTCGGTCTGCTTATTATTTAACTTAAAATGACCAATTCAGACTATAACAAACAAACAATTGAAGTGTTTAACAATATGGAAGGGAAGTTGTGGGTTTACACTTCTGTAATATAAATAGCACACCAGAAGGTTCAATGATGGCACTGAAATTCTGTAATGTTCTTTCTACTTTTGTCTTTTCCTATACTCCTTTGGATGTACAGTACTGTATCATATGCTAGACTGCATAAATACCCTGTAAATTAAGTGCTTCACTTCTCAAAGCATATGTCTGTTGCACTGAGGATGGAAATCCATCACCAATTTTCTTTTGGCTAATGCTAACCACTAAACATTCGTTCTCCAAGCAAGGATTTAATATACAGGGGTTGCACTACTGTAAAGAATATCCTTGTAACATTTGGGACTCCTTTCTCTCTTTGTTCTGTTCGCTGCAGTCGCAAATGGTTCCTCTAATAATGTTAAGTTCCAATATTTTTCTGACTTGATTGGAACGTGCTTCTCTATGAGGCTGTATATTTTTGTAATGAGTTTTGTACTTATTTTTAATGTTGTGGTCTCTGGTGGACTTTATTTTTCGTTGTTGTTTGATTGTTAATGTTTTTTCTATGACATTCTGTGTCGCTGTTCCAGCTGTCTTTTAGAATGGATGCTCTCGTTGTCTGGGTTATTGAATCACCTCTTAGATGTCTCTTTATGTCACAATAATAACAACTGCTGTCTTTGCAGCCTTATATTTGGGTGAAGCCTAGACAATCTGACTGGAAAAATAAACTTTCTTTATTCTAAGATAAAATATGAAGATTTTTCTTTCTTTCATCTTTATTATAGGGAATCTAAATTTTCTACTTTTCTCTTTCTCTTTCTCTTACTTTTCTTGGTGCTGGGCTCTTCCTTCCTCAGCGATGATACCTCCTAATATCGCTGCATGTATGAGAAATGACAAGCTCGGGGAGTCTTGCTTCTACCTTATGGGCCATAATCAAACTACGGTTTGTAGCTAAAATCAATATTAGGTGTTTTTGTGCTGTGGCCTAATTCCCTCACATTGCTTTTCTGCTTCGCTATATTCTATATGTACAGCAATTCATCCCGAACACCCTGCGTCCCCCAAATTGTAAGTACACACACCACAGGACATGTTTGAACCTCGCTTGTACCTTGTGTGATAGGCAGGTTGCCACAAGCCACGTGCTTACAGCCACAGAAAAGCAGCGTGGTCCCATCCCCAGCTGTGGCCTGAAAGTGCTAAAATAGAGCAAAACTGCCCCCATGAGAGTTGCAACATGAGTTTCACTTGGAATTCACAAAAATCACAGCCCATGCACACACCAACCCTCCTAAGCTCAGGAGTGGAAATGCCATCAAATGGGAGACACTTGGCATGATGGCAGGAGGAATGCAGAGTGTTTGGCTTGGTGGGAGGGAAGGCAAAAAGGAGAAAAAGAGGGAAAAAAGATACCATGTCCCCACAAATGTTTGTGAGAGTTTTCAGTCGTTGCCATTGGGGCATTCCACCTCAAGGTGGGTGTTGGGGTGCAAGTGTAAGGAGGTGGCTAATGCCAGCCAAGCTGCCACAAAGGAGTTTCTTTAAAAAAGAAAACAATAAGCAAATAAAAGCAGCACTTGCATTAAGGCAGCGCAGCTACTTTAATGTTTTTCATGTTTGTAATGAATCATTCATAAACATCCGTTACAAATGACGGGAGTAATTGTAGCTTAGCTGCAGTGCAGGGCTGGGGTTTAGTTTGGATGTTCTTTTTCTACTTCTGCTTTGCAGTTTGTCTTGCAGAGGCAGCTCAGCTGTATTTTATCTCAAATAGTACATGTGAAAAAAATGAACTCGAGATTAGATTTGAATCAAAGCCATCCTACATATTACAATATCTTTCCATTGCTTTGATACGAAAAAATCGTAACTACTGTCATCATTGTTTAAATCATTGTGGCAAAACCAAAATCTACCCTAGGACTTAACATAACATGGTAGAAGTACGTGAGATTAAGCTATGCCTTAAATGAAATGGAAATGGCATGATTACAGTCTAATTCTCACACCTTCAAAATGTTATTTTACAAGGTGAAAACTTAATAATCAATTCTATTTTCTGTACATTTTCTGCTATTTGAACCTAGGCCTCCCACACCTGGAAGGCAGTTCTTTATAATGTCTTAAAAGACAAAAATTGTTTCCTAAAGACCCTCTTTATTGGAAGCTATTAAAAAAAAAAGCAGCCAACAACCTGAACTGCAATGGGTTTTTTTTCCACTGGAAAGAATGTAGCGTAATTGAAACATTATGAATTGGGCTTGGGGAAAAATCTAAAGTGCCCCATGCCCAGAAGAGCATAAAGATGAGATCAGCTTGGACCAAAACATGGCTAACGATCAGAGCAGCACAAGTACTAACCTGTAACTCTCGTTGTTCACAGTTAAATTAACAAAAGCTTTGGTTAGCCTTCGCTGACTGCTTTAACAGTTGTTTGTTTTTGTCACTAATGAAGTCTGAAGAGTGCTAAGTGGTGTCACAGCACCACGGAAGGCATCAATACCAAACCCTTTGCTGTTATTTTCTTTCAGACCCCAGCAGTGACAGGAACAGTCCCGCCACAGGTTCACAAAATGTATCGGAAATGAAACCCGCGCCATCCGACCGACGGCAGCACCCATCATCGGAGTCCAGTTATCCACCAGACCTTCACAAATCATCACAACATGGGGACAAGCGGACTTACGTTAGAGACCTAAAAGGCAGCAGAGAGTTTAGCAGACATCCCAATGAACACCACACTTGGAATGGGACTTCTAAAACCAACGACCACGTGCCAGGCAGGAAGACGGAGAGGTCGCCGGAGAGGAGGCACCAAAGGCAGCCAGAGAGGGCGGTGGTGAACGGGCAGAAGAGGAGGTCTCCCGAGAAGCGCAGGGAAGGCACGAGGAGTGCTGACAACACTCTGGAGAGGCGGGAGCGACTGGAGAGGAGGAGAGACCTCTCTCCTGAGAGGCGCAGGGAGCGGTCGCCCGGCCGCCGGCGGCGGTCGCTGGAGAGACTCACGGAGCCCAGGAGGTCCCCTGAGAGGAGAAGAGAGAACTCCCTGGACCGACGGGCCAAGTCGTCCGACCGGCGCAGGGAGAGGTCACCCGAGAGGCGGCTCAGGGAGGAACGAGGCGGCCACCGGGAGAGGGAAGACCCTGGCTGGAAGCACGAGGCAAGCCGCAGGCACCCGCCCGAGCAGCGCAGGCGGCCCTACAAGGAGTGCAGCACCGACCTCAGCATCTGAGGGGCTCCCCAGGGTCTCTGTCGCCTTCCCCACACTGAGGGAGCAGAGGAGAGAGTGAAACCACCTGGCTTTCGCAGGCGACGAGACATCCCCGCCACCTGCTGATCCTACAAACCGTTTATGCAGATGAAATCTTATAACAAAAAAAAAAAGCATTGTGCCTGATGTATAATATTAAAGAAAGTATTTTTCAGTGTATTCTTTTTTTTTTAATTACTTGCCAAATGTTGGTCCTAAAGGATTATAAAATTTTGTTTCTACATTCTTTGTAGATTTCTTAAAAATTATTCCTTTATTGGGCTACTTTCCCCCCTCCCCAATATAGTAAGTGGGGGTAGCCAGTAATATAATATAGGCAAAGGATTTTATGACCAAGTTTGAATAATTTGATCCAGACTGTTCTCTAGTGACTCACTGCTACACTGTATGTAGAAAATTTTTTAAGGGTTGGGGGTGGGGAAGGAAGAAAATTGTTCATCTCAGTAGGAATGGAGCACTCCTGCTGAAGGAATTAAAAAGGAAAGAGACAAATGTTCCTAAAATTGCAAGAACTGTTTGAAGAGACTACTGTTTCAATGAAGGATATTTATAATAATAATAAATAATTAAAAAATAAATAAAAAAAGCAACCAAACCCACACAGCACAAGATGATTTACAATAAGTAATTTGTAGTTTGTTCCATGAACAGTTTATACTTTCAGGCCCCCTGGACAGGACGTGCAGAGGCAGAAGGACTGGTCACCACCATGCCTGTGTCACACGCTAATGTGGACTGTTGAGCTCTCATTAGCCTCAGCAACATGTAACGATGATATGTCATTAAGGCAGCAGCCCTGCTCATCTCCCAGCTGTATATGGACAGCAACCCCAGCATGCATGATATTGTGTTATCTGCTTGGAAGCAAGGGGAGGGATTGGGATTCTGGGACAAGGCACAATGTGGTGGGAGCACCGTCCCCCTGCTCGGAGTATAGGTGTATTCCTTCTGCTCAGACAGACCCACTGGGCTTTTATTTTGCCAAATTCCAAAAGCTCTCTCAATTCTTCTTGCTCTATATTCAAAGGGTTGGTTTTCTCTTGTTTTACTGGATCATCCTTACTGAGAGTGCACTTGCTGGGGAGGAAAAAAAAAAGTAAAAAAAGAAAAAAGTCTCAAAGGAAAATCACAGGCTAAAAGAGGCAATGAGTGGGACAACCTGGTTGTAGAAGCCTATCCATATCTGGTTATATGCTGTAAATCTGAGTCTAAGAACAGCAGCAAAAGAGAAACCTGCAAGTTTCTAAGTTGTATTTTTAAATTTGCAAGCTGTGTGGTAAGTCTGCTGTAGTATTGGTCTAAGTTTAATGGATTACTGCCTAGCTGAGCCAAAATGTTTGCCGTTACTGTTGGACCACTAAAGTAAACTGCTGCTTTTTCCAGTGCATTGGTGTGTACATGTATACTGACTCACATCCTCCATATGAACACAAAACCATTGCAAGTCTATCACTGTTGTTGCCATGGTACTGTAAAAAACAAAACCAAGAAAGAAGATGGCCAATCATTGTGTGTACAGTTGAAATTGTAATTAATAGAGCCTGTTGGAAAAAAACAAAACAAAACTGTTGCCTTTTTCTTGTATAAAAGAGGATTTATGACAAAATTTAGGTGTGAGGAATGTGATTAAGTGTTTATATTTCTAAAAATGGAAAAAATTTGATTCAGGGGATATATTTTAATGTAAACTGAATCAGGTATGTAAAGCTGTTTTAAAATGGGAGACTGTATCAGTAATTCTAAAGCTTTTGTTGGTTTGAATATCATTTCTTTCTTCATGGTGGGCCTGCTTATGTATTATTAAGCACTTGTATGCAGTCTATATTCTCCAATCATCATTTCTTGCAACATGCTATAGGCAAAATGCTCTTTTCTGTGTTGATGAAAAGCAGTATGTGGGCCAATCTTTTTTATAAAACACTATGCATATATAAATACTACATTGTTCATAGCTTTATTTGACTTAATTGGGTTTATACATAACACTAGGATGAGTAGACGTGGACTTACCCAGTAAAAGCTTCTTTCCTTGGAACAGACACTATGTATATGATGTAGCAACAAAGAAGGAGAAAGTCTGTGAATGCTATTTTTATTATCAAATAAAGTTTTCCATACAAAGCATGCATGCGAGTGTAGTGATAAGATAAAGGAAGAACCACACCTTAATGTTACTTATTCATCCTTGCCTAAATTAATAAACCTGTAGGTTATGGTCACCAAGGGCCATCTATTAAATATGTATTAATCACCCATTAAATATGTATTATCATTTGACAAGCATTAAAGCAAAGTTCCCCAGACTTGCAGGATAAAATTTCCTCCCCTGAAATAGTCAGAAACTAAAGGTTTAGGTGAAGCAAGGTCTGTAATTGTGTCTGAGGTTTGTGTCATTGATTCTTCATAACAGATAAGCACGTGTGACCATAGAACATCAAGGCAGCAGCTGCTCAGTTGCTGTTGTGGAGGTTGTTGGTGCCATATCTATGTGTGATGTAGGTGTGTATATACATACACACACACACATATATATATGTATATATATATTTATACATCACCAAAGTTGTATGTCTCCCATCTCTTAGTTCTTAAAATGTAGAAAAATTTTAAGGCTGAAAATTGGTTCTATTACATAGATTTTCAAAACAGCTTTTAAATCTTGCATAGTTTAACAGGCCCCACTCGCCTGTTTACATGAAACTTCAGGCAACCTGCTGGGAGTCCTGGCAGCTAGAGAGAGTCAATGGTGAAGGATTTGTATTTCCAATCACAGCATCCTCAAAGGGATTTGTCTGCTGCAGCCCAAGTCCTTAGGAGTATGAAAGGGTCACTGAGAAAGCATTTGGTTATTTTAAATTTTAATCTCCTAGGATGATCAATGCCTTTTTACTCTGAAACCATCTTGTAGTGGTATACATTGGTTATGCATTTTTACCTTCTGCTGTTGCTACTGGTTTTTTTTTCTCCTTGTTCAATTTAAATGATCTTACAGGGCTGAGTAGGTGAGTCTCAAGCTTTTGAAGTGTTGAGTCTCAGCTAAAGATATTATACAGATAATACCAAAATTACAGAAACATTGAATTAAAAAAATACTGCAAGTTTAAAAAAAAATCAAAATGCCTTGTAAGTGGTGGCATCCTTTCTACTGCTTCCAAAACCCCTGAGAGCTGGAGCCCTGCTCTGCAGCATGAGCATTGCAGCTCCATAGTCTGTGGTGCAGCCTTAGTCACTTTAACTAATTCCAGCCTTACTTTTGACCATAAAATATTTTACAAAATTTCTAAAAATGAAAAGAACCCTTTTTTAGATTGTAACTTGGCTCCTGCTTTGTCAAACAACATCCTACAACTGTTAAGCTGCCAAGAAGATGAATTAGAGTCTGTTTCTTATGAAGAACTGGGAAGTTTCTAATGTGGTACATTAAAAAGCTCTGCAAATTGATATTGTTAGGGTTTGAGTTTGTTTTGGGGTTGAGTTTCACACCCTTTTTTAGCAGTCAGACATGATCAAATTCCTGTGCCATCAATATGCTCAGTCCTGTCATTTGCATTCATTAATTCCTAATTGTGAAAGTTTTGACTGCAGAGGGATTGTTCAGCCAACATGGAGAATTCTGTGGGGTTTGATCTCTTTGGTTAGTCTTGCACATAACTGCTGGGTTAACTGAGCTGCCTTTATACACTTTTACTCAGTTCACTCCTTGAATATTCATCCCTTGGCATTGGAGCGAGTGTTTTATTTAATAGTGATCTTGTGTTAAACCATCTGCTGTAATATGCTTGTTTTATCACTGGAGTAGTAATTATAGATACTGTTCTCCTCCTCACTTTGATACCTTTTGTTACAACAGGCTTTCAGCTCTGTCTCTTGGCTGACTGTTCTGCTGAAGAACATTATAAATGGCTCATAATATGTTCAGTTTTTTGGCTTTCATAAATAGTACCAGGAAAAGATGTCATTTATGACTCACTGCTGCCATCTGTAAATGTGTGCCTGTTAGGCCTTTGGGATTGTATTTTCTTAAGATTTATTTCTAAAAAAGGAAGAGTGGAAACTAAAAAAAGTATCCCCATTTACTTAGTAGTTGCTGTAAATCGCGTGAGTCTGAGATAATGCCAGTTTCTGTTTTGGATGTGATGCTAATCCATCAGCATTCCTTCCTAGTATATGATGAAGAAGCAGTAAAATGTCACACAAATGGAAATGTTGGGGTTTCAGGATAGAGAGAAGTATAAAATACGTGGTGCCACAAGGATTGGTGCTTAATGAATGTAGGAATTCAGTGGTTGGGACTGACTATGATTGGATAGTCTGACACACACATATGAGCTTCAATTCAAAGTTGTTTTTTTTTCCAGAATTTAAGGCATACTGTTCCTGTGTTAAATGCTCAATAAATACCCCAAGCATATCCTACAAAATAGGGTGCAAATGCCACTTAAATCCAGTGAGGTTTATGCATAAGTTCAGGCTCAGGCACTGTTTACCCCCTTGTATTTTAGCAGAGTTTAGACTTTCGTATCTGGATCTAGAGGCACCAGGAGATGAGCTCTAGCAAGTCAGCAGAAAATAATGTGTGCCCTGGCCCTTCTGCATCAATGTCAGACATCTCTGCATAGGCCCATTCTGGTGATAACGTGAGCTGAGTGATGTGCTCTTCACTGAAACAGCAGAGATGAACGCCCACTATCCGTGTTGCTGACTGGACAGATGAGGAGGCTCTTATCCTCAGCAAATCTTCTTTGGCAGCATGTGCATTGCAAATCCCCCACTTCAAGGAACAGTCTGAGCCTCAAGATGCTAAAGCTGAAAGGGGGGTGGTTTCACATCTCCTTGAGAAGTCTCATTAGCTTTAATTTTTGCAGCAAAGAGTTTCTTAAAAGAGGACTTCTGAGGAGGTTTTGCTGCACCAGGGGGGAGAGGTCATACTCAAGCAAATCCAGGTTGCTGGCATTGTGCCTCAGCCAAGGTTCTTTTGGTCCATTCCTAAGCTGATGTGACTTTGGTGCTGACTAAGAAAGAGTCAGGTTTATTTGGAATGGGAATTCCACCTTGCTTATGGGGCTTCATCTCTGCCCCAGTGTCATCTATGACCAGTCTTAAATTTGCTTTCTTTCATTTGCATTTGTAAGAAATTTCAGTCTTTAGGTTTTCTGTCTGTCACTGGTGGTTCAAGCTCATGTGGCATCACCTCACATCTGTGAGCTAAGGGCATATGTGTGCATATATTTGGATGTATGGCTGAGCTTATCTGCAGCAATTTGTTGAGTCAGGAAAACGGGATGGTGAGACTGTCCCTGCAAGTCTGGTGACTCCTGTTCATATGAATGAGATCTTGAATTAGCTGCCTTGCTTCTTCCTAAGGATAGTCAGAAATAGGAATGTCTGGAGGAGGAAGTTGGCTGAGGCTCATTCCATATGTGCTAAAGAAAATATTGATTGGATGTGGAAGCAACTTGGAGAGCTTCTTGAGGACTCGGGCTTTTGTTCCATATAAATGAGCAGGATTTTTCTCATTGCTTCTCAGTAAGATTCTTCTTTTTTCTTTCATGAGACTCCAGTTTGCTTTGGGGACCCACAGGCAACTTCTTTCCTCTCTGTTTGATCCAACAATTGTTGCCACGGCTTTGAAGTGTGGAGTCTGCTGGCAAAGCCTTTGCCTTTGTAACCTCTGAACTTCAGTTGTGTAACACAGGGCTGACTTCCAAGAACACGAGGCAGTTTCTCTGCTGTACACTACAGCAAACATGGTCAGCATGTCCTGCTCCTACTCTTCTGTGGAAACAGAAATCCTGACCACAAGCATGGAGAGCTGAGGAAAAGCCAAGAATCACCCTCTGAAGGTGCACCCAAGTACCATGTCCTGCTGGTTTCCAGATGTGACATAAAAACTAAAAGAAGTCATGAAATTTTGGGGGTTGATTCACAGTGCTTGAATTCATTATTCTGAGAAATGATTTACTGAATGGTTAGAAGATGTTTGAAGATTCCCGTGCACATTATTTGCATGGTAACAACAGTCAGAGAAAAAGAAAAGACCATAAAAATACTCATTGCATATGTTTTCTTGTTTCTTGTTGAGGATGCATCAGACATCTGTTTTCCTTCTCCAATCCCTTCTCTAGTTGAAATGATAACCTGACGAGACAGGTGTTTTTAGACAAAATGCTGGGGATGTCAAAATGAAATCATTTTGCTGGAACCTCAGAGAAAAATTCTAAACCAGTTCTACATTGGTCCCTTAAAAGTATTGTTTTATAGAAGTGGTACTTCATATCACTTAATATACATTTGCTAACCTGAAAAAGGTTTAATTCTTTATAAAAGAAACTACTGACTGTGTCTTCAGAACCTGCTGAATGTGCTTGACTCACATGGGCCCAGTTTTGTTTTTTAAACTTCTCACCGATTACCTGGATTGCAAGTTGACTGCCACCAGATTTCCTTGTGCTCTTGGGACAGCTTGGTCAGAAATCTTCAGCTTAATTGTGTGACAGCAATGGAAAAATATGCAAATATGCAAACTATAAACAGCTCTGAAGTGCTTAAAGTGACAACACTCACAGTTTTGATGTTGGGAGCATGGCACAAGCCTGTGTGAGGGACCCTCTGCCTGCTGGGTGCATCCCTGCCTGGTGCCTTCCAGCTGGAACATCTGGGGCTTGGGGGCTGCTGGGCTGTGTTTATTCCAGCACTCAGTAGTTTGGGCTGGTGGGCACACAGCTCTGCTCTATTCCTGAGTGCATCTTTGGGAGCATCCCAGAGCCAGAAGGGAATTTTCCTCCCAAAGACCTCCAAATAAGGACTGCTTCCTTTTGCTGAGAGCAGTGATTGGCACTGCCATCACCTGTGACATTGCATCAACTCAAGTATTTTACCCTGAAATTCTGCCTATCCTAGAGATTAATCTTGGTTTGTAACTAATATTAATGATTGTAGCTTCTCTTATTGCATTTCTTCAGCATCTTGTGAAAATCCACATTCCTCTGCTTACTAAGGATTTCATTCATCTGCCTGACTTATTCCAATTATGACTTAATAAAGAGAGAACTTCTAACACAACTTCATGGCAGTTATGGATTATTAATCTTTTCTATGACTGACGTGTTTTACAGCAATGAAGTCGCGTGATTTTTTTTTTTTTTTTTGCATCAGAATTTCTTTATAAAAAGTATGCACTCTAATTCATTGAGCCAAAAATAGACACATACTGTCTTTAGGTGTACTTTACTCCTTGTTCATTGTGGAAAATGGTCCATAAGAATAGCTGCTCAGAGGGAAAAATCAAAATAATTTCAAAGTGTTAAGTAATTAGACAAATAGACTTATTTGCTTATTAGAAAGTGTCCATCTGCTTGTTTCCAGTTCTCTCCAAAATGAGGTTTGGTTAACAGTATTTTGTTATATATATGAGTTTTTTCTACTTTGTGTTACTCCATTTGCCTTCCTACCTGAAATCTCCTATAGCTGCTAAACCTAATGATTTACATCACTGTCTTCTTGATTCTCTTTTGATAAAGTGGTATAAAGTTGATTCCTTTACTTTCAGCATGCTCCTTTATTTCCAGCATGCTCTTTGTCTTCATCAACTTTTACTGCGAAGCAGAACAATTCATTCTTTCTCAGTCTCTGGTTCCTACAAGGTCTTTTGCTAAAGGCAGGATATTGTGAGGTTTTGGGCTTCATTTATCACAGCAGAATTGCATCAACACTTTTGCAGCAAAATGGAGAAGATGGGTAAACAGTGAAAAGCTGAAGCAGCAGATTTCATACACCAGGCTATTAGCAAAAACTGATTTTCCAATTTTGCACAAAAACAGAGCAACTTTTGTTGGTGTGTAGTCCTGCCAAACCCACATTAACTGTATTTAATTTGATTGCTTGGAGTCCAGATGAAAATGCTTTTCAAATAATTAGTTGAGTGTAATCATAGAGATCCTGATTCTGAAAAATGCCTTGCTGAGGAAGGGATAGAGGCATGAGCCTGAGACTTGCAGAAGTCAAGGGACATAATCATTTAATTAAGACCCTTCCTGAGCAAGGTCAGGAATGTTCATAGGAGTTAATGATCAGCATTCTCTCAACCTGTGCCAGAAACAACACCACTTTGTGGTCTACTGATTAATGGTTTTCTTGGCTTCCTGTCCTTGCCTTTTTTTCTTGAGCACCCTGACAAGGATCTCCATGTCTGGGACTCGTTTCACATGTGCTGCTATCAAGTGGCTGTGCCCCTCATGCAGCAGGAGCACATTCAAAACACGGCTGTGGCTTTGTGTCCTGTTGCTGTCCTCTTGCTCCACAGGAAATTCCTCTCCAGGAACCTTTCCTCACATTTCTCTGCTTGCTCTGCTTTGTGGTGCTCGTGTTCTCCAGAGCAGAAAATGGCACTGAACTGAGGACATCCATTCATCTGGCTGTGTTGGGTGAGAAGAGCATCTCTTCTCTCTCGTGATCACTGGTAGCAAGTATTTACAGGATTTCTTTTGTGCCAGAGGTTCTTATGGTCCCTATTCCAGGCAATGCTCCCAACTCCTGCCATGGTGGAATTTCGTATCTCAGACTCAGGGGACACATTAAACATCTTGAGTGCCACCATACCCTTGCTGAGGGGCTTCAGTACCATCTGAAGGACATAGACCAGGATGCTGTGCTGCCCTTACCCTCACTAAAGCTCTCTGCACTGTCAGTGAACACAGTTTTATACTGAAAATAAGATGCTGAAAAACAGAAATACCCAGAACTGTGTGGGTGATTCAAATAAAATACTGTTTCCATAGCAAAGTAGTTACATACTAGATAATGATCTAGAGTTAATAAAGAATCAAGAGAAGCTGAAGTTTGAGTATTTTCTGTGGTGGAAGTGAACCAGCAATGCTAAGGGAAAGGCAGATGTTGAAACAAAAATAAAGCCAAGTGCACAAAAATCCATTTTCTTTAAAAAAACCAACACAACAACAAAAAAGGCCTGTCAGAATGATAGTCAGGCTAGCATTTAGTTCCTGATGACTAAGTTAAGAACAAAAAGACTGACAAAAACAAGCAAAAAGGAAAAAGGTAAGCAACCTAAAGGAGATTTCCACTCAAAAAGGTTTTCCATTTCTTCTTTAAATTTTGTCAAAATGTTAATCTTTGAAAAAACACATCTACATATAAGAATGTAAAAAAAAACAAACCCACCCCAATCATCCCACCCTTCAAATGTGGCCATGTTTTTCCTCTCTTGGTACACCCATAAGAAGATCTGTCAGGGACGTGTTCCAATGTAGTGTGAGTATTAAAGATAAAATAATACTGAGGGGATAGGGGAAGCCTTGGACTGCTCTCCCCCACACACTCTCATGTTCTTTCTTTGCATGTTTAGCAGGGTTAAAACTAGGTCAGAGTCTCCCTGCCATGTGCTGGAGCTGTGGCTGTGACATTAGCCCAGAGCTGCCTCTGGCTGCTGTCAGTTTGCAGGGCTGGTGGAGTCAGCAAGCCTGATCTTCCTCTTTCAGACCATGGCATAAGTCACAGTCAAGCTGCAGAGGCAGTGGGGAGGGATGGAGAAAGCCTGGGCCAAGTGCTTGCAGATGCTTGAAGAACCAGCAGAACACTGATGTGAAGCCATGGCCAGGAAGGAGCAGAGGGGTCATTGTTGGAAGAACAATGTGCGCCCTCAGGGCACGAGGCCTGGATTGCAGCAGGGCTCATGGCTTTGGAAAAGGGAGGCTTTCATGCAGCCAAAGGCTTTGTCATTAACATGGACAGGGTGGGGGACAAGATGTGTGGGCAGGAACACTCGGGCTGGGTTAAATGCAGCTCTGCCTGTCAAGCACCTCATCTATCCTTGCTGAAGAGAAAGCAGAACAGATACTCTTCCCCATATGATACAAAGAGCACATCAGCATGCAGCTGCTTGCCATCATTTGGTGCCCTTTTTGCTTGAGCAAGAGCATTGCTGGCAAGGGACTGAGCCCTGAGCCGAGTGTCAGCATCAGAGGGGATGGAATAGGTTGTGCTAGAGGCAGCAGTGCCTCAGAAAAGCTGGGCTCCAGCAGTCAGGGAGGGGCTCCAGTGGTGGAGGCAGCCCTGTTCCACTGGAGTCTGTAGGCCTGAGGGCCCCAGTGGAGGTTCTGAAGGCAGGAGAAGACAGTACCAGCCTGGCTGGGAGCAGTCCTCATGTCTTGTGCTGCTCCTTGTTCTTGGGATCATGTTGTCTTACTGG
The DNA here is from genome assembly GCA_024734555.1 of Trochalopteron elliotii. Lineage (NCBI taxonomy): Eukaryota > Metazoa > Chordata > Aves > Passeriformes > Leiothrichidae > Trochalopteron > Trochalopteron elliotii. Next base: position 2,557,199 of record JANPWX010000606.1, on the reverse strand, counting down.
TCTAACTACCAGCATCCTCTCATAGAAAACAGCCAGCAGGTTGTGGCATTTACTCTTTGTAATTACTAATTACAGATTTTTTTATACTACAGTAGAATTTAAAGGACAGACAAAGTCCAGTAACTGCTGTTCCCTGCATTTCTGCAATGAACCCAGCTTTACAGGGAAATGTAAATCCTAATATGCTGTGACTGCAGCAAAATACTGCCCCTGACAAATAGACTTTTACAAATCTGGGTTAATACTGACAACGTGAGAGATTTCTTTCTGTTTTTTTTTTATTATTCAGAAACACAAAGTCAGTCAGAAGGGAGGCCATTCCCCAGTGTGTCCCTGAGAAACTCCCAGAAAGAAAAGCTTGGAGAGCACACAGATTTCAGGTCCCAGGATAGCAAGATTGTAGCCTTTATTTGTTGGAATGTTCTATTTCATTTTGTCTTTTTTCTAATGATTAATAAATTGAGATAAATTCAGAAGGAAGGGTAACCACAGTATCTTACCCCAGACATGTCAGTCAGAAGGTTGGTGGGGTGGGACGAGCAGCACCTAAATGAGATTTCTGTATTGGCTGTCTGGAGAATTTCCTTTCCCACATTTGTTGTGTTAAGTAGTGCTCTCAAGGACCTAAAATTAAATGGTGCAAAGACTCCAGTTTGATTTTATTCCTATCACCCAGGGCAAAATGGTGGAATATCTAGGATATCCACCATGACAATAGTAGGATGTGGGGAGAAAGAGAAGAAGGCAGGAAACATGAAAAGGGAGCAATCCATGTGTCTCCCTTGGTTTTGGCCAAGTTTAACAGTGAAATGAAGGCAGTGTATCAGGCAGTACAGTTGTGTAAAGGATCCAAGATGCATCTGTCCTGCTTCACAGGCTGCAGGAACTATTATCCTTTGTGAGAGGCAGAATATTTCACGGGGAATATTCAAACCATTCTGGTTTTGTTGTAGAAAGGGGCTCTCAGGCTTGGTATCCAGTCAGCCCCCAGGTAGAGCAGGGTCCCCCTGGGTGACACACCCCATGCTGGAGAGAATTCACTGGCTCCAGCCCTGCAGCACCCATGTTCCCTGGGGCAGTCAGGGCAGGCACCCACTGGGAGAACTGGTGGTGAAGCTGGGGCCAGAATCCAGCTGAGCAGGAGTTTTCAGAGACCTTCCAGCTGGGAGCTGAGCAATAGCTTCCAAAAACTGAGGATGCAAATCTCGGTGCCCTCCCAGCCAACTGCAGTGTGTGGTGCTGCTCAGGACTAATGAGATTTTTGAGGTGAGGATTTTTCCAGCAGAGCAGATGTATCTGGCAGCAGTAGATGTGACAGTCCTGGGCAGATTCTCACTTTGAATGTGCTGGTCGCTACCTTAGGAAACAGACACTTGCAGTTTGCTTTGTGTGCATGCACACATGTAGGTGGTCCCCAGTTTCCCTCCAGGATTTCCTGCATTAAAAACATGGCCAAAGACTGTCAGGTTTTTTTTCCACCACCAAACAAGTGAATCTAATGGGTTCCTTGAATCAAGATTTGAATGCATCAGATAACCTGCCCTTATCTAAATGCAGTGTGTTGTGTTCTCCTGGCTCTTGGCAGCAGCTCAACCCTGGGGTGCCCTTCTCACCCCAGCAGCCCCTTCTGATGAGGGCTGCTTGTCAGATAAATCCACTGTGGCCTTGGGGTGAAGGGGGAGATGGCTCTTCCAAGCTCTGGACTCCTTTGGCTGAGGGTGGTGTTCCCACACCATTTGTGGCTGTCCAGCATTTGAAGAGGGTGTTTCAGGCTGGGATTTGGCCATGGGAAGTAGGAGTCAAGTTGAGCAGGAGCTCTTTAGTCACTGGGCATAGAAAAGGGGACAACAAAGGGGCTGCCAAAGCCCTGGTGAGTTCAGAATGCAGCAGGGCCTTCGGGTGTTCCTGGCACATGCACTGGGGGCCAGCACAGTCAACCCCTCTGTGATCCCACTGGGGGTGGGGGCACTGGAGGATGCTTTGGGCAGTTGTGGAAGTCAGAGACCCATCTGCACAGAAGACAGACTTCCAGAAGCACAAGAAACTTCTGGTCCTTCTGGAGCTGACCTGCAGACCGTGTCCCTGGGGTGGTGGGGGACAAATCTCTCATTGTGTTGGGGTGGGGGCGGTGTGTTGGATGCTCCAAGGAACATTATAATTGAAATTCTTTATCAAGTGCCCGAATGTTTATCTTGGAGAACTTGAAAGTGTTATGAATCTGCTGAGTGTGTATCAGGCTGGGGTGGAGAGCACAAGAACAATGATCATTGCTGTGGCAGGCAATATATTATGGCTGGCTTGCCAGCTTGGAAAGTGAATGCGATTATTCTTTGTGTTTGCTTTAGTGAGGGATAAGAGACTGTTTTGCTTTCTCAGGTGTTTTGGTCTTTCAACTCTCCCTTTGTCTTGCTGGGTTTGGGAATTAGCTTCTAAGTGTTTGTGCATGCCGCCTTCTCAAGCTGGAGGTTATTTGTGTGTGTGGAATGAAGTAGGTCTTCTAGATGGGATATTACCTCATGCTCTCTTAATTGCTTTGCTGCTGCAGCAGTTTTCGAGGGGAAGTGGCACAAAGAAGATGAAGCAGCATTTCTGTTTGAGAGGAATGAAACCCAAAAAGTGTGCTGTTTATTTAAGAAGCTGTTGCCAGGCTTGTGAAATCAGCCTTGGTTTGTATAGTTCTCCTACTGCAAGAGAGGAGAATAAAAAAAAAGCATTCCAGTTCAGGTTAAAGGACTAACAGGCAAGACAGGCACCTGAAAAGGAGACAAATAGCTCCAAACAGTGCCATTCAGAAAACCACAGTGGCAAAAGTGTTGTCCTTTCGTCTTGCATAAGCCGTCACCCTGCTAATGTGGCTCTGCTTCTAGAGCAGAATTGCTTTGCATCTGGCCAGCTCAGAGCTGGGGCATGGAGCATAAGTCTGTCAGTCCTCATCCATGCAGCCATGCCCTTAGTGTGACATTATCGCCACATGTGCAGCTGGTAATAATTTTTTGGGGGAGCATTATTGAGTTTGACATTGACACAGTAAGGATTTTGTAGGATATCTCCAGACATTGTTCCTGCAGGGAAGAGGAACCATGCTGTAATAATTCACCATCTGATTTACCTAGAGATGTCACATAATATTCTCTCTAAATGGCCTTCATGAGTACTGCATGGGTAGAGAGCCTTATTTTTTTGTTTCTTAATTCACTGGGAAGAATTCCTTGGCTGACAGCTGTGCTGGTGACATGAGTGGGTGCATCCCTCTGAAACAAGCCCTGACAATCCACTCAGCACCCAGTTTGGCTTTACAGCATCTGTGCACTTGTAGTCTCTCTGTTATGCAACCTCTGGGCCTCTACCCACAGTCTGTTGACATTCATTTATTCATTTGATTTCATCTTCACAAGCAGCAACCGCTGTCATTTCCATATTACGAAAGGAGGCTGGGAACATGTTGACACAAGGCTTGGGCTCATGTCTGAGCTCAGAGAGCAGATGGGGAAAGCTCTGTACTCATCAAGGAAAAGAGGGTATTTAAGGACATCGTCCCTTTGTACAGAGGCTCTGTTGGAAGAGATGATCAGAAGTGGGGCTTTGGTTCCTTGAGATAGGTTGGAGTAAACACTTTGTCCTGTTTTTGCAAAATAAAATTCCAGTTTATATGGGTGGGAAGAGGCAACAACTTTGCAATGTTCAGTACAAACAGCCCAAATGCTCTGAATATCTGAAACAAAAATGAACCTGAAAGGCCAAGCAAGAAGCGAATATTCTTGCACCAGATGCTCCAAAGGACCTGGGATCCAGTCTCCCTTGGTGAAAATTAGTAAAAACACTGGAGCAGTTGAAAATGGCACTCCCAGCTCTGCAAAACAGTGAGGAAGCTCCAAAGTCCTCAGAAAAGGCAAATTTTCCAGTCTCTTTTCCCTATAGCTTTGTGCCTAGAAGCACCCTTTGTTGTGAGAGGAATGGACAGCTTGCAGTAGGCACACAAAAAAGATTTAGAAGTGATTTTTGGACTGGATGGCTTCATGTTTGCCCAGAACTCTTGGGAGTGGACTGGATAGCTCTTGAATTGTTCCTGTACTCATCTGTCCAGCTAATGCTCTCCTATTCAGTCCATACCCCCACATGTGCCTTCCCCATTCACAATTTGATCTGTCAGCTTGACACAAGAAATATGGTGTAGATACATTTCTCATTTGTATTACAGGATAAAATCTGCTTTTTAATTCTGCCATTTGGAGAGGAGAGTAAAGGTGGATAAAACCCTCCATAAATGTGAGATCAGCAGGTGCCATTTCATTTTCTGTGGTTGTCTGCTCGTTCTGGAGAAAGATGGATCTTGGCTGGGAGACAAAACCACAGAACACCAACTGAATAATATTCTACAGATGAGAAAGGCTGCAGTGATAAGGGAAAAGAGGAGCTTTCTGGAGGCAAAATGCAGGTCACCTGGAAACCCTGACTTTAACCTTAAAATATCTTCATTTGACCTCCTGTCACAGATTGACCAAGGCTCTGACATGATTCACTTCATCTCCTCACAGGTAATAATCCTGCTTCCCTGTAATTTTTACCCAAGTAGTTATGCTATAAAAATGTGATGACTGCCTCTGCAGCAGTCACCTGCTTCTGTAATGGGATAATTGCAGTTAAAGGTAATGTGTTTTTAATTTCATGCTATTATTGGGTTGCTGGTAGGTAAATATATAGGAGATGGTCTAATAAAGCAATTTGAAATCTCCCACAGTGAGCTGTTGGAAGGACATATCAACCACGAGCAAACAGCACAGTCTTAATCCATATTTGCAGAATTGCTAGAGAGGAGATGAAGAGGGGAGCTAAAATGGGATGGCCTGTCCCTCACTTTGGTGCTTTGACAAAAGCTCAGGGCTTGGGCTCAGCCTGGGGCCAGCACTTTTGCTATGCTGCTGATGCAAGACCTGGGAATTTTGCCTTCCAGTCCTCACTCTGCCAGAGATGATTGTTTCTGAAGCCAAGTGACTTTTGTGTCACAAGTGAGGCCAAAATTATCCCCTTCCCTCCTGCTCTGGAAAGGCCTTGATAAGAAAAATGTTCTTTGAGCACCTGTGAGTGTTGGGTGCTGCCAAACTCCCTGCTGATATCTCCTGGGCTGACTAAAGGCCAAACCAAGTGCTCAGTGAGCTTGGACTTTGATATCCTCTTCCACTAATGGAGAAAAATACCTGTTGCTTGGTGTGCCTTGCATCATTTGACATAAAAGCTGAGCTGCTGTGTTGCTGCCCTGTGCCTCCAGGCATGAGGGCTGTTGAGGAGCAGTACCTGGTCTCTCCTCTGTGGGATAATCAATCAGGGCAGTAAGAGGTAAGGTATGCTTGTATCCATGCAGGTAAGGCCCTGCAGTGAGAAATGGGCTCTCAGTCCTCCACTTGGTGTGTTTTGTCCATGGCCCCTTCTTTCTGCACAAGGATTTTTCCCAGCACTGAAAGCACAAGCTTTTTTTTCTATTATTCAATTTCTGCTTCACTCCCCTCATTTGGAAAGGAGGGGAGGCAGAACAATGCTGGATCTCCAGCTCTCTGGCATTCTTTGATTTCCCATATTGTCCAAGAACTCTGTCATCTCAGTCAATAGCATAGTCAGCCCTTCAGCCATGCAGGGAGCATCAGCTCCCTTGTTAGTCTTCAGGTACTCAGCTCTTTATGCTGTTTTTGCTTTCCATTTTTATATCTGGCTTACAGCCGTATTTTTCACCTTATAGAAATCCTACCCAGTGTGTTCAGGCCTTAGTGGAGATACATGCTGTTTGTCAAGCAGCCTCTCCAGCTGCTTTCTTTCAATTCATCTCTTCTCAGAATTCAGCCCCTGACTTTCATACCAGGTAGGATTGCAGCAGCCAAATCCTGCCAGATTCACATGTTGAAATTCTGTATCCCATGTACGTGGGAATAATTTAATAGCCCTGAATATGAAGGAAGTACAGTTACTTCTGCATGGGATGGAGTTTTAAGTCTGATTAAGCTCCTAAAGATAGTGTTACTATTATAACGAATTTTTGGATTAACTATTTTAGACCAATATTTGTAAAGAAAGAAGTTCCTTTATTTATGTGTATGCCTTGTGGCTCAAGTATAGGATAAGCAATTCCATCTATCCATTTAATTAATGCTCACAGGGCAGCACGTAGGGCTGCCCTGCAGTAGGGAATATGACATTTGACTCAGCAAACCAAAAAGTCATGGTAAAAAGTGATTGTTATTTAAAAATACAATTACCATTTGGCCCAAGGCAGGTTTGGATCTCCTATGACTGCCGAGGAGATGCAGGCTGGACATAAAAGGCACTTGATGCTGCTTGTTCTGGGTAAACTGTAAATGTTTTGTGACTTCTCTCACCTTAGCAAAAGTGCAGGGCCAACCTGTTAGAGGAGCACGCTTAATTGCTCCTTAACAACAGTTTCATTGTTGCCTGAATATGCACTGTGGCCCTGCCTTCCACCCCCAGCCCTGCCCTCAGAGCTCTTGACATTAAAAACTATTGATGGATGAGCTTGTTTTGACTAGTTTTGAATCCACTTGAACATGAAGTGTTTGAGAGTTCAGTGCTGATGTGACTGAGTTCACGTGCTGAGGGAGAGGAGGATGCTGGCAGAAGGGGAAGGAATTCCACTGGGAAAAACAGTTGGAAGGGAGAGAAAGGTGGTGAGGAGAGACATCAAGACCCAGCTGGTGGAAAAGAATCAGAGGCAGAGCTGAGAATGGAAAATGTGCTACAGATGGAGATGGGAGGGAGGCACATATTTGGCTTATTCCTGAAGCTGTACTTAGCAATGGATTTTCTTCTTGTCTGAAAAATAACTTAGCTAAGAAAGTGAAATCTGTCTTGCAAGGAAAAATATCTGTTGTACATGTGATGAGCTGAAAAAGATGATGAACTCGATCTTATGTTTCAGACCATGGAAACTTAGGGGTTTGACTTTTTAGAGAACTCATTGTCCTCCCTCCCCACCTTTTCCACTCTGCTCTCTCAGTTCAGGCAGATGGAAGAACAGGATTAGCACAGACACACAATTCTGACCGACGTGGAAAAGGCAGTTTTCACCTCAAGGGAACTGAAAAATATCATCAGACACACGTTGGATTATATAAGGTCAGGTGCTGTGTAAGACCTCGCTGATCACTGCCACGTGCTGAGGGACCATCCACTCCCACAAGGGGCTGGTGAGATCAGCAGAGGGGGCTTAGGAGAAGTTAAGATGACATAAATTAATCTCATATTGCTTTCAGCATCTCTTCCAGCATATCAGCTCCCTCTCAGCACCATTCAGTAGTGTTAATACCTGCTCCACTCCTTGCATCACATCTGGATGGCTGACAGGATATAACAGAGGACAGGAAGGACTTTATTTCTCTGTCTCCACTCCACTGGTCAGGAACTGGATGCTGTGATGAGCCATGCTTGCTTTGATGGTAATTTGTAAGCCTTTGCTTGAAGCACTGCCACCAAGTCAGTTGTACAAGCAAAGCTGATCTGAACTCCAGGTCCCTGATAAATCACTTCAGTGCTGACCTAATGAGTTCTCCATGACAAGAAGATTTCTGCAGTGGCTCATTCAACAAGCTATTTTTTATTTTCTGTACCAGTAGTAAGGACTGAAGAAATGGTTTCACACAGAAAAATGAGGAGCAATGGCTCTTGGTGAGATTAATTGGTGACTCAATTGGTCTCACTGTCAAACACCAGATGTTCTGGCTTTTGTTAAAAAAAAAAAAAAGCTTAATTTAGATTTACTTCATTAGCTGCTGATGTCACTGCATCCCACCCTATTCAAATAATTGATAAGATTCATGTCTTGCCTTCCCAAGAGACTAATTTTTCCCTTTGAATTAATCATAAAAGGTTGATTTGAGGAAGTGGGACAAAAATCTCTAACCCTGCTTGCTTTCGTTCTTTCCTCCTTGCAGAGGAAAGTGTATCAAAGAAGGTCTGGATCCCCATGACTCGTGGATAGGGGAACAATGCCACCACTGCCAGCCCTGTGGGGCTCCTCAGCCCATGCCCTGTGCAGAAAACCTCCCTCCTACAGCAGCCCTGAGGTGAGGGACCACCACAGCCTGTAGAGATGCTGCCAGGGCTCCATGGTCCCCACTCAGCACAGGGGAGTGAGTCTGCAGCATCACATCAGGAGTGCTGAAGGCAATATTCCCAGCACTGTGCTTTTAATTGCCTAGGGCTGGAAGTGCCAGTGTCTCTTCTCTCTCATTATGGAAGGACTGAGTGGGTAGGCAAAATGCAGCTCCCAACTCTGTCCTGTTCTTTCCTCCTGGGTTCCCAGCACAGGATCCTGTTCTCTTGCACTGAGCTTAAAGACCTCAGTGTAACATGCAGATGGAGCTATCTGAGGTCTTTAAAAAATGGTGTCTTAGATGACTAATTATTGTGAGCTGACTAATAGCTAATGCTTCTGGGCACAGCTGTACCTACAATAGCCAAACATCTTTATATTTGCTAAAAACGAGGAGGAAAAAAAAGATAAATTTTGCCTAAGCTGGAACTTTTTCCAGGTCAAGTCTCTTCTTATTTAACTGTTAATCTTGAAGTATTACATAAAGTTTGGGGCTGTGAAAAACTTCTGCGAAGTCAGATCTGAGTTAATTAAAAGGAAACCTTTTCTCTCTGGAGGCTCTGTGTCGATCTGGGCAGCAGAGGGCCATCCCATGGGATCTTCCCAAGGAAACACCTCACAGACCTGCTGCTGTGTGTGCAGGGCTTTGGGTCTCTCTTTGGGGGAGGATGCAATGACCTCCCTCTGAAATCTCCACAAAGCCCCAGCAGGCTCTGCTGAAATAGTAGGTAAGAATCTCTACTTTAAACAAACCACAGGATTTTGTTCTGACACAAGCAGTGAAATTTAAAGTTGCTGTTCAAGGTGAGTGCCCAGGCTGCCCAGAGGACCAAGGCTGAATTGTCCAGCAGCTGCAGGAGTGGCCACATTTTTTTCTGAAGGTTTGGCTTTGCAGCAGTGGAAGTTTCCCTCATATCCATCATGTCCTGGCCTGGACTGCTGACCCCACAGTCTCACCCAGAAGCAGATATTTCATTGCCTTTTTGACCATATTTTTGTGGGTTATTTTTTCCCTTTCTTCCCAAGAAAGCTCTCATGTTGGTTGCATTGGTGAAGATTGGGTTTCTCACTAACATTTTTGTTTTCCCTTTTCTCACAGGAATTTCCTTGTGCTGCACAAGGACCTTGAATTCTCTGTGGGAGCCTTTGGCAGGGCTCAGAGAATGAAAGATGAGGCCACATCCATGTGCATTATCCAGCACCCTCCTGTGTCAGCATCACCTCTATTTCTGTAGCACCTATGGGAGCTACAGGCCGTGCACTGTGTGAAGGCTGCAGAGGATGTGTAGCAAGGAGGAGGAAAACCCTCCTGGGCTGCTGTAATTCAGCATTGCTCTGTTGGCTTGTGACCCCAGGCATGCTAACAAATTGTGTGTCAGAGGCAATAAGTGATGTGAAAACAGAAGATCACTGAGTGTCATTTAAAATCACAAAAGGTTTAAAGTATTTGCCAGGCTTCAGTCAGTTTGCTCAGGATGACATTTTACTTTTATGTGTGGTAATGGGCATGTGCTGGGAAGTAAAAGCTTCCTGATAGCCACCATTTTAGGGAGCTCATTCCAAAAAGGAGTCTCAAAACCAGACTCATCCTGCCACACTGGCACTTTTACTGGCACGTGAACTGTGAGCTTTAAACAATGATTTGAAGAGACGTTTATTGATGTTTCAAGCAAACTCAGGCTGCTGGATGTTTTGGGGTTTTTTTTAATGGCAAAACCCAGACTCCAGCAGCAGAGATGGTTTAATTCACTTATTTGTTTTACTTTCTTTCTGGGCTGATTTCATCTTCTCCCTGTTTAACCTTTTGCTGACTCAAGCAGTGGTGATCAGTGCTTGACACCTGCATGTCTTTAATTGTAGGCTGGCACCTGATTGTAGGAGCAGTGCATTCATTGTAATAACCAGGAGAAGAAAGATTTGTGACATTTTTGGGAGGGAAAGTGCATGCATGGTAAAAAATAAGGCAACTACTTCAATTCTCTATTGACAGTCACGACGTGCCTTATCTGCCATCTCATCATGCCTGTGTTGAGCTATCAACAGCTGTGATATCACAGCTGTCAGCTCCCACAACCTTGAGACTTATGATTAACAGGATTTCCTCTTCAGTTATTAAAGTAATAACAAGAGATGCTCTGTGGGAAGCAGCAGAATCTGCAGCAATTGAATGTGCTGTTTCCCTGAGATACATCTCCACTTATTTGCTGGCAAAAGGCATTAAGCACCACACTTTTAATACCTGTAGGCAGGCAGAGCTTTATGGGCTGCATTTCACCAAAGGTGAACAGGGTGAGCTCCCTCGATTTCAAGGCAGAGCAATAGTGAGATTTTGGCTCTGTTTGAACTGTTTAGTTTTGTCTCTGGTGGGACCTAGAGTCAGCCAAGGCTCTGGGGTGGACGTGCTGGGGCTTTCCTGTAAACTGACTACACTTAGGGACATCAAAGGGACTTTGAATTATTAAAGTGGCCTAACATTGGGTTGTCTAGAATATGCACTGAATAAGACAACTTTTGAAAAGGATAAATTTAGATCTGATGAATAAATAAAAGGGTTCAGAAACCAATTTCACCTCAACCTTATATACCCTCAGCAGGACAGACTGTGCCCTCATGTTAGATTTTGGCTACCACCTTCCTGTGTACTCCAGACAGATCCCTCTGGGTCCTTGATGCATCATCCTTCCCATGAGCCGTGGAAGGGGCTGGCATCAGCTCCCCACTGCTCCAGAGCTGCCCCAATCCTGCCTCCCAGGCTCCACCCAGGCTGTGTTCCTGCTGGTGCCAGGCACAACACTCTTTCTCCCCACCCATCACCTGGGGTATGACAGCTGTCACAAATCTGTTTAAGAGGGCATGGATTCCATCATAAGTACTGGCATTACTCCTGAATGTCCTAAATTTGGCAACTCCTATTTAACTCATCAGCAATCTGTATTTCCCTGTGTGCATTGAACTTGCTCGTGGCAGTAGTCATTGCCAAGAACACCTCTGCCTTCTGCCTTTATTCTCTGTATGTGTCACCAGGGCACAACAGCAACCAAAAAGCCAACCAATTCTCTTTCAGCCATTCTTTGGTGTCAACTCCAAAACAACCCCTTGCTGTTTACCAGTGGAGGTTCTGTGTCATGGCTGCACGTCTGTGAGTCCCAGAACATGGGAAGTTTTTTGTCTGGCCCCAGTGGACTTGTAAGGTCTGCTTCTATTCCTTTTCTTCTGTGTCCTGTCTGGAAAATTAAATTACTGTTCTGCCTTTTCTAGAAAGATTCAGGGTGAGCTGGGCCAGAATCTTTGCTAGAGTTAGCTGGGCCTACTAGAAATGATCAAGCAAAACTGAAATTTGGCATTTTGTGGTCCAACTCCAGTATGGATGGCTGCCTGTTTATCCATCAATGTGCACATATGTATTTGTCTGTCTTTCTATCTATCTTGTCCTGTAGCCAACTACTACACACATATATAAAATTATATTTCAGTCCTGATTCACAAAACTATTTAGTGCCTCATAAATCCCTCTGCAATTTCATCTTTTCCCTGATATTTTTGGTGTAAATCTGATAAACAGAAAAGTCTCTCATTTACTCGCTGCTGTAATCAACCAGCTGTAAGAGAAGGTGGCAAAGTTATTTATATTTTGTTCAGAGAGAGTAATTCTTTTCTCTCCTTCCACGTGGCAGAAGAAATGCTTTGGTAATGTAGAAGCTTAGATTTTCCTTTGAAAGTGCCTCTAGTTGGCTTACAAGACAAATGAATGTGGTTCACTTGCATTAAAAAAGTGTTTTACAACCTTTCTATACAATGAAAATGATGTGTGACATGTAAATAATATGGAGGAAAACTTGCATCCATTAACATTTGTGAAAGGAATAACAAAGGAAAATGATGCTGTGAGCAATTTCCTGCCTGACCTGGGGCTTTGCAGTTCACCAGCTCAGTGGTCCTCTCCTGCTTTTCAGCTCCAGCTTATTTCAGGCCAGCATGCCTCAGTGCACAGCTGTGCACCGTGGATTCTTAGACTAACACTAAATGGGGAGTTTCCATTGGAGCTAAACTTATTTAAGCACCAAGGTCAGAATTCTTCAATATCTGAGATGCCACTTGAGGGACTTGGATGTGCTCGTGCTCACATCCTCAGGCAGGATGGTGGGTCCTCTTGGAAATCAAGGAACTCATATCCACTCTTCAGGAAATTTTTTTTTAATCTTTCTAGGCTAGAATTTACTGCCAATTTGGTTCCTTGCATGTTGGGTATTTTGGACCTCAGATATATATATATATATATATACACACACATATATTTATACACTTTTTCCCCCTACAAATTGCTTTCCCATTAAGAATGAACATTTCCCACAAATGCTTTGTCTTTTGTCCATTTTCTCTTACCTTGAGAAATGCTCATCTTTGTGTGCTTGTTTACTCCTACGATGAAAAACTACCTTTTCTTCCTAGTCACCGTGTACGAATCTACAATAAAAATGAGGCGCATAAGCCATCAGAGACATAGCTACAGGCAAGAAGCAAAGTGGGCTTAGTGACCTTGATGTGCACACTGGAGTTGTTATGGCAACAGGCAAGTGAAATGACTGTTGCTAAGGTTCAGAAAAATAAAGCAATCTCAGTCACTTAATGGTCATTATTCTCTAGTAACTTAATTTTGAGTTTGCTGCGAGCTAAGCTGCGAAGTGAATCAGCAAACCACCCTAAATACTGAGGAGAAATATGAGTGACAGGGGTTTTCTCTGCATTGCTCTTCCCCTGAGCCCCTCAAGTGACACAGTCAGGAGCAGCCACAGGGGTTTTGGAGCACTGGGTGAACAGGGAGATAATTCCCAGTGGCTCTCAGGAGCCCTGCTGTGACACAGGGTGCAGGAGCAATGGATGGTACATGCTGACCTGGAAGATCAGGAAGCATAATTTTATTTTTTTCATCGAGAAATAGTGATTTTCAGCTTACATTTACAAACAAAAAATTATAGTACTATACCCAACAATACTACAGTTTGGCTGTTTTCTTCCTTTCCTCCAATTGACTTATTTGCTTGATGGACAAGCAGGGAGATGACATATTTTATTCTTGCTTGACCTGAGCTGATTTGGCTGCTCGTCTTAGGTGTGTGAGGACTGGACTAAAGTGTACTTAAACAGGGTGAAAAATTGTTAATTTTACTATTGATTTTAACAGCTAAAAACAGAGACACACTTTAAGCAAGTTAAATTTTGGAAACCAATCTTTTGGCATGAATTATGTAAACCTTAAGGAGGTTTAGGGGTTTCAGCAGAATAGAATATTGTCAGACTTCAAGAAAACAGCAAGTGTTCAAATACCAATGCCAGTTTTCATTGAAGATGGCAAAATAAAAGAGCCATGAGAAATCTTAATCCCAGTAACATTCATGGAAATTGAATGCACAGTGGGAAACTGTAGTCAAGTTGCATTTTGCTGTGAAAATGAATATCACCATATATTTGGAAAAATCACTGTTCCTGAATACTTTCATACACCAAAGCCAAAAACGAGGAGAGCCCTTCTCTAAAACAAATCCACAACCCCCCGTGTTACACTCACACCACCAAATCCCTCTGAAAGGTCACTGAGAGCTCTGGTGCCCCATTCCCTGCTTGTGAATTAGTGAAGATTTTTCCAAAGGCTAATTGCCAACCCCTTTTTGATTCACAGTTAATTTCCAACCAGGCCAGATGTGAATTTGCAGTTCAGGCCTCGATATTGTCCCAGAAAAAGCAGTGGCATTAGCAGCTGAAAGCAGTCATTAGGCGTTTGTTCCCGCAGCAGACTGATTGCTCATCAAGGGAGCGGAGCCTCGCACAGGCTGAGCTGGATGCAGAGCTATACATATGTATTCCCTCTTGAAAATGGACACAATCAGGCCATTCATGCATCCTGCCAAGATGCCTCTTGGTTGCAGATGCCCTGGGTGATTGCAGGAAAGGTTTTCTTCTGCCTCTGTATCAGCTGGCATTTATCGGGATGGTCTCTGTTGAAATCAGCAGCATTTTACTGAAATGTAGATGGAATTGGAATCCATCCTGAGCATGGAAGCCAGTCCTATGAAGGGTGTTAGGACTGGTGCCCCTGGATTGGTGGGCGTTTGAAATTGTGCCTGGCCCATCTCAGAGGCTGCAGGATGGAGGTGAGGGCTGGGGGTGCTGTCCTCGGGCACCTCTGCTGCCTCAGCACTGATCAGGATGCTTCGGCTGCACAGCTGCATTTAGTTAGGGCTGCTCTGCCATAGAAGAGATGTTGGTTAGGAAAATTAATCCACAAACGCCAGAGGTTTATGTCCAAAAAGGAGACAGAGGGGTCCTTTTACTTTATTCAAATAAAGGGAGAGGCCATGGGGCATTTCCCCTGGGGTCTCTCAAATTTTGGAGATGCACCCTCCTATTTACCCTAATTCCCCGGCTGCATTTCCCTCTCTCTTTCCTCATTGGCTGAGGTACTTGAGAGTTACAGACTTCCCGGAGTGCCTAATACCTAAAATTCCTCTTTAATGTATAAACTCCCCCTAAATTTTTAATTCTTATGGACTTTATTGGTTTTCCCCATTGTTTCTTTCATCTTTCAATATCCAATTTCATTTATCAGCAAACCTGCAGTTTGTTTGTAAAGGCAAATATCTTCTTTTCCTTTCATCAATCAGTGGAATCCTTCCCATTGTTTCTTTTGTCTCTCAGTGCTAGTTTTATCTACCAGCAGACCCACTGCTTGTTTGTAAAGACAAGTTTGTCATTCCCCTCATGTTCTTGCAGCGTTGCTTTCCTGGGGTAGTTCTGTCACAGCTGCACGTTGGGCATGAACCCACTTCTGTCTCAGCCCTGAGAGAGCTGGCCAGGGTAGGAGGAAAGTGCTGCTTTCCTCTTGCCTGCCAAGGAGATGCTCTGGGGCTAATCCACCTGCTGCCCCTGCGACCCATGTGCCAGGATCATCCCCCCATTGCTGGGAAACCCCATGGCCACACTGCTCACAGTCAAGGAGGGCACACATGGAGCTGAGTGTATTTGTGAGGTGACACAGGCACTACAGGAGAAGCTGATGTCACACAGAAAAATAAGGGCACCAGTGCTACCATTTTCATTCAGAGGTTTACATCTTACTTGATGTCAAAGTTTGCAGAGCAGAGCCTTTCTCTGCTAAGGGTTTTGCTGCAGTCTGATGTAGGGACTTCAGTGCTTCTCTGACTGCCCCATATCAGTGATTTTAGAAATTCTACTTAGTTGCTAAGGCTCCTCTTTTATGTGTTTTTTTAAAACTCAGACCAACAGAATGTTGGGGGGGTCTCCAGCAACTAAGTTTAGTGAAAGTATTCATTAAAAATTTTTTGATCATTAACTTAAATTGTTATTGAATGTTGTTGCTAAACAGCCAAGCTGATGACAAAGCAAAGCTTTTGCATGAATATCCAGAACAGCAAAAGCAATGGTGGAAATGGCCATTGTCCTTGACATGAGCTCCAGTGCATTCCCATTCACATGGGAGATTTCAGTTGTATCAGCAGAGGAGGAGGAGCTGCAAGAGCTCTGCCCCACCAGTGTGTCACCAAGGGGTAAACAAGGCCACACTTGTGATGCCTTGCTGTGACATGTGCACCTTTCCATTGACTGTAGAATTATGTGTGAAAATAGGAGGGTTTGAAATGGCCCACGAAGGCATCAGTTCAGAAAGAAAACCCTTTTTTTTTCCTTTTGATGGGATGAAATGTATTTCAGCTGAACCCTCAACTTGCTGACTATTTTATTTTTTTCACCTCTGAAAAACCCTTTCCCTCTTACTTCCCTATGCATCCTTCAGCAAGATATCCCCAGCCAATGCACCTTTCTATAGCAGAGGCTTTATTTTTACTGATGAATGGCATCAGAAGTGCAGCATTTGAAGTTTTATGGCATTCTCTGATTTAGGGGGTTTTCAATAATATATTGTGCTTGAGACCTATCCCTGTGATTGAAATGTCACTTGGAGTCAACGTGGCCTCTTCTTGAGAGAGCAGGAGCAAGAAAGGCCAAACTTGAAAAGAAGAAAAGATGGAAAGAAACAAAAAGCTGGTGATGACCAAATGTTTGAAAAAACTTGGAAGTGTCTGTGAGTAGTTATTGGGAACATCCACACCCTTCCATCACCTTTCCTGGTGCATTGCCATCTGTTGCAGCTCAAAGCCAGTAGCAATTTTTACTGTTCCAAACATTGTGATGTATAGAGGGTAGAAATTTTTTTTTTGCATGCTTATACTAAGAGATGGCTTGTTTGTTTGCAAAACCTTCTTCTCAATACTAAGAAGTATTGAGATTGTACTTGTAATTGTATTAATACAATTTTCTTGTTTTGCATGCTTATACTAAGAAATGGCTTGATTGTTTGCAAAACCATCTTCTCAATATTAAAGGAAAAAAGTCAAAAGGTACCAAAAAGGGCTTAATTTTTCGCTGTTAGATAGCATGGTTATAACAACATCACACATCCCAGCTGTGAAAGAAAATCAGTGGAAGTGGTGGGAGCTCATCCACAGCCTTCTGGATCCACTTGGCTCTTGCAAGGTTGTTTGGGTTCATTCCTTGAAAAATACAGTTTGATTGCAATAATGCAGTTTCCTTTTTGAATGTATTTGGGCAACAGCTACTAAGGCTGCTGTGCCCATAGCTGACACAACAAACTGGCTGTAAAGTAAAAGTTGATGTTGTTACTTGTGCACTGTCTGTTCCTGCACATTTAATCAACACCCTTGTTCAATACCTCACTGCTTTGGTTCTTGGCATCGTTATTGCAGTGTCAGGTGCTGGAAAGGGCAGCAGAGGCAAATAGAGATTTAATTTTAAAACTGAACTTTGTCTTGAAGTAGTGGAAGAATCCATATAAATCAAGCTGGTTGTGTTTTCTGATCATCACTAGCTGCCAACACTTTTCTCTGCATTGTTAATTAATGGTGTCCTGTAAAAGGCCCTTGTGGAAAGCTTGGGCCACTGGAGAGTAGTTTGACTGCCTTGTCTATGCCATTTGCCAGAAATTCACTGTGTTCTTTCATTTGTTTGCCAGGGTTTTGGATTGCAGGTGGGAAACCCACAAATGGCATAAAATAGTTTTCCTATTTATTCGGTGTCTTGGATTAGGGAAAAAACGATCCTTTTGTTCCCAAAAGTAGCAGTTTGAGAGAAAATGCTCTGTTTATTGATTTAATACCAAGCATGCTCTGGCCCCTGGCTTCACCTCTGCCTGAAAGCAACTCTGGCTGGGGAGGGAAATGTGGTCTATCCCTCTGCATCATTCAGTTCAAGGCTTGAAATAGTCATGAAGGATGTCAGCTCATACCAACCATCATAGCTCCTGGAGGGGAACATGTCTCTCTCTGTTTGTAAATAAGTGCAGATTTTACAAGAGAGATTAAGGAAATAGATGTTTTCTTCTACTTGCAGATAAAATAATAAAAATAATTTAGGAAGAAATTCTTTACTGTGAGGGTGGTGAGGCACTGGAACAGAGAAGCTGTGGCTGCCCCATCCCTGAAAGTGTTCAAGGGCAGGCTGGACAGACCCCCGAGCAACATGGTCTGGTGGAAGGACTCCCTGCCCATAGCAGGGGGGGAAATGAGATATTCTTTAAGGTTTCTTCCAACTCAAACCATTCTATTGCTCAGATGATGGAGAATACAGAGGTTCCTGGGTTTCTGTAGAACTAGTAAAATTTGCACTATAAGCAAGGTTCTGTGGAGTGCTTTTGATGGGAAGGTTTAAACCAAGAAAGAAGGGGAAATTGCCTCCTGTGCCCTCAGCTAGGGTGAGAAAAAGACAGCAAACCCTCTCTCCCTCCTCACAAAACATATGGGCAGGATGTCCCTGAAAATGTCCTATGGGAGGAAGGGATGGTTTGTTTTTCTCCACTGAAGGTGTGGTGCCTTGGCCATGAGCCTTAGAGCACACAAAAGCTCTGGGGGCTTTCAGAGCCCCAGACCACTTGAACACTGGAGTTAGGATGTTAACATAAACATCCCAAAAATGGCTGATCTGCTGCCATACCCTTCTCTTGGTGGTTGTTAGCCTCACAACCCAGCTGCCTTGGAGAGCTGTCCAGAGAAAAATGTTTGCAGCATGGGCAATCATGTTGGCAGTCAGTAATCAATCAGCTCCCTTGTGTAAACACAGAGCCAGGCATTGATTGCAGCTCTGCCAATGATTGCTGCACCAAGGGGCCCCGGGGGTTTCAGTGGACTAAAAATTCATGGTTGCTATTTGGATCCGGTCACCTTTCATCTGACTCAGAAAGTTAAAAATAAATAGTTTTTTGGTACCAGGATGCTTACAAAATCAACCTGCTTTAGTGCAATCCATAAGCTCTCTCTGGTGATAACTTGGTGAGTGGGAAGGAGAGCTCCTGATGCTGTTTTCATGTTCCTCTGCAACTGCTCTGCCACTGCCTTCTGCATCTGTGCCAAATCTGGCCAGGAGTAAGTGCTACAAAGAGGGGAGAGAGCAGATTTATGCCTGTGTAATTGGTGTCAGGTTTGACTGGGGAGGGAGAGGCTGGTGGCACTATGAAACCACAGCCTGTGCTCTTGGGTGGTTTGTGCCAGGTTTATGCATAGCATGGTTACACTGGAAGCACTTTGGAAAGCTCAAGGGAAACGATCAGGGGGAAAAAACACCTCTAGAAGTTTTTGTTGAAGCTCTGGATATGCAATCTTCCTAATTTCCTTCTGGCATGGCCATCCTGTGGAATGGGGACCTACTGAGCAGCAAGAGAAGGGAATATGCTCAGTTCCATTCAGTGAAACTTTCAAGGTGACAAAATACATTGATTTTGTTCTATTTGTCAATTTGTTGGCAGTTATTCAAACAATTCTAATGTAGCTCTGTCTGCTCTGTGTGGCATTAGCAATATAGAGATAAAGCAGCTTTATAGGGTGGCATGTACCTTCCTGAACAATAACATTACTTGCTTTTTAAATAGTTCCCAATACATAAAATGACACAACTGGGCTGGAGACAAACATGAAGTAGATCTCTCCACTTCTATTAACTTTCATTCTCAATTGAGTGCCTGCTCAAAGCTGATGTATCTTCATTGCACACTAGTCTGGAAAGTGTATCTAATGTGTTCCTCCTCTAAATGTAAAATATTCCCCTCTGTAACTCAGGTTCTGTCCTGCAGGATGGTTACTCACCCTGGGAAATCCCACCTCCAGAGGGCTCATACTGGAAAACCCTAGTGGAGCTGGAGCACTTCAGCTTTGAGACCATTGCCAGAGCCCTAAAAACAGCCTCTCCCTAACACCCTTTCTCTCTCCTCTCCACAAATTCCTGGTTCCTTTCCCCCTATGGCCGTTTTGACTTGTGGCCTCTTGGTAGCTAGGATCATTTTTCAGAATGACCCTTAAATTCACTTTTGCAGTGTGAAGGCATTGCCTGCTGGTAACAGCAAAGCTGATGTATCTTTTGCTAAGTTAAATCAAAATACTCCTCCGTGTTGCTTCAATTACCAAGGTGTGTTAGCACTGACATCTCAATGACTAAGCACAGTCAGAGTTTAACTGATGCAATCGAAATGTCTTAAAGCAAA
The DNA here is from genome assembly GCA_024734555.1 of Trochalopteron elliotii. Classification (NCBI taxonomy): domain Eukaryota; kingdom Metazoa; phylum Chordata; class Aves; order Passeriformes; family Leiothrichidae; genus Trochalopteron; species Trochalopteron elliotii. Next base: position 2,537,544 of record JANPWX010000606.1, on the reverse strand, counting down.
GGAATTATTCAGGGTAAAGCCAAACTCTGTCACTTTGACCAATGCTTTATTGGTTTTGAATATAAAATTAACTTATCAAAGAACTGGCCAGCATCCAGACATTTTAACATCTTTAGATCTTTTAACATTTTTGAAACATTTCATTAGTGAAACAAATGTGCAAAGAGTATCACAACTGCTCTATCAAAAGGGACTTCAATTCTAAGCTCAAAGAGGAGTTCTGCCCTTCTTATCAAGGCTGGATAACAACTAATTCCTCTAAGATTACGATGCTACTCAGCCAGACAAAAGGAGAAAAAACCAGATCCAGAAGCAAAGTGAAAATAATAGCCTCTTCTGCACCTTGAAGTAAGCCAGAGATTTAGAAAACAATTGTTGTTATGCTTTATGTCTCTGGACTTTTCAATGCAAAAGGTTTCACTGTGTTAATGCTGGGGTTTGAATGTAAGTCATCCTCAGAACAGACTGTAAATATACACAGGAAAGAGAATGCATTGGAAAAAAATACAATTAAGCACCAAATATGTGAAAATGCAAATGTAATAAGCAAAATGCTGGAGTGAGGACATAGGGCTGGGGGCACAGGGATCACTGGTGTCCTACTGTGGCACTGCCTGAGGAATTTTCCAGCTTTGTGCTGTGTTAGATGAGTTTGGTACCTCAGATTCTTGGACTCCAAGGTGGTGGGTGTGCATATCTGGGACATGTCTGGCTTTGGCTTCTTTGCTGCGTTGAAACACTTCTCAAACTGTGCTGTTCCAGAGAAGATCTCCTTGCTGAAGCAGATCTCATGGAGTTCTGCACCTGAAAGTCAATCTGCATTTTCCTGCTGGTTCAGCTCTTCTGGTAGGAGCTGCTTCTTCTCCCTGTGCAACTTGTGTCTCTTTTTTTTTTTTTTTTTTTTTTAAAGCAGGTGTCTGCTGGGTGTTAACTTGCAAGAGTCTGCTCTCCTGTTGTGTAGCTGTGACAAGGCAATGCAGTTTTCCCATGAGATAAACCAGTATCAGCAGTCCATGTGTGTGATGGAGGAGACATAGAGACTTATCAGTCTCACTCTCTTTAAAAACTACTAACACCTTGTCTCAGCCAGTGAGGGAAGAGTTACATCACTGTGCCAGAAAGGAGAAAACCCAATGCAGATATTACAGTTATATTTCACAGCACACTCTCCCCAGGGTTCGTACACCTTTTAAAGGGTCTTTGCTCCTTGGCTGCTTCTCCCCAGGGCACAGGAGGAGTGTAACACCCTATCAAGAAATTATCCATATGGCAAGAGTGAGGATGGCTTCTCTTGGGACCAGCACACCTCTGCTGCAGCTCTGCAGCAAAAGAGCAGCTGTAATTTTGTCTGTGAATCTCCCTGGATTTGGGTGAACAAGAGACACCCCATGTTGTGTGTGAGCTCTTACCACCTGAACCAGCTTGCCCCATGACAGCACTAAAAAGCAAGGTGGGCACTGCTCCCAAGAGCCAATTTATCCCTTACTGATGGAGGGTGGTGTTGGTGAAGGCCAAAAATCTGACAATTACAATTAAAGTCATTCTTTAATTGTAATTCGAGCTGTATTCTCAAAAGGATAGTCTGGTAGTTTATGGCTGGCTATTTTATCTTTTAATTAAATGCCCATCAAACCTCTTTGATCTGAGGAAGAAGAGCTCATAAAATGCAGAGTCACTGCTCTGCCCAGGTAACTCTCAGTAATCCAGATTGTCTCATCCTGCAGTGTGGAGGTAATTTGAATTGAGCTGTGTGTTGCTGTTGGGCTCCTGTCAGTGCTGAACTTGTTGATTTGTATTCAGAGAGGATCTTCCAGAAGATAATGGGATTTGTGAGGAAAGTTGATTTTACCTTGTTATCCAGTGAGGGAATAACGTCATGCTTTGAGCGAGAGGCAATGCAGGATGGTAATTACTCAGATAACAGGGAGCTGGGGAGGCACAGCTGCTTAGCCTGACCAGCTCTGGATTGTTCCCTGCTATAGAAATGCTATCACAGAGTTTCCTTAAGCAATTCCCTCAGGCTAGGAAATGAGAGAAAATAAACCTCCAGTCCTCAGTTGCAAAAATGATGACACAATTGCAGGAAATCATGAAAAGCTGAGCCTTCATGAGATAAAATCCATATAGCTTTGGTTTTCTTTTGGATGCATTTTACAAAGATTTTGGGCTCCTAGACCCGAATTTAAAGCTCCTTCTGACACCCTAAGAAGTGGGAATTTTATTTTTTCTTGAATTTAGGTGTTTTTCCCATGATCACCTGAACTGAAAAGCGCAAGAACCCCAAATCACTTATGGCTCATAACAAAATGTTTGTGAGACCCTGTCACCACACAGTGTCCCCTGTCTGTTCAGTGCCTCCCTCCTGCTTTGGGTGCTGTGTCTCTCTGCAGCAGTCCCTGCTTTGAAGGCCCTGGGCCTCATGTTAATGCACCTGGTGGGGTCTTTGCTTTGAGCTTCCCTCCCCTCACATGTGTGTGCCTGCTCTGTGCATCTCAGTGGGATCTTCCTGGGAAGCCACGAGCCCTGGGGATGAGGCAAAGAACCAGAAAGGCAAAGTGGTGTAACAAGAGGATGTGGGGTAGGAAGAAAGCAGTAAGAGAGGACAAACCACTGCTCAGCAGGGTCCTGGGCAGCAGGCATCAGGGCTGAGAATCTCCAGGATCCATGGTTTCTGCTCAGTCTATCCCATCCTTTCTCCTCCTCTTGATCAGATGTTTCCAACCCTGGCACTACACTGGTCACCCCTGTTTCACCTCCTGGACTTTCTTCAGGCACTTGACTGTGTTTCTAGCAGTTCCCAGGAAATGCCCTCCCTTTCTCCTCACCTTTCATATCTTCCCAGCCTGGGAATTGCTTCATAAAAATTCATATGGGATAGCAGAGCCCAAAACAAGCTTAGGCAGTGGCTATTTAAACAAATAAATACGTGAGTCTGTGTGCCAAGCTTTTCTCCCCATCCAAGCTCTCTCCTGGAGGAGTCCCTCCAAGAGCCCTTCAATAGAAGCACTGGAGTACCTACCAAACCTCAGTGCATGCCATTCAGTGTATATCCCAAGTTGTTTTGTAGTGATGCTTCACCTCTCCTCTCAGTGCTGGCCCAGGAGGTGTATGAAGGGCTACAGAAGAATTCTGACTTGATAAAAGTCTGATCTGGGGATAAGATCTATCTTAACCACTTTCATGGTTAACTCCTCCTGCAGCATTACACCTTTTTTTTTTATTTATTTTCCAGTGTTTGTAACATTTCTTTACCATGAAACATGATGTGTTGGTTTGAAGAATCAAGTGGAGCATCTTGACCGCAAAATAAATTAACAATCAAATTTGTTCATTCTGAAGCCACTGGAGTTCCCTGGGGGTCTCCTGCTTTCATTTGTGTGCAGTGGCTCCTGGATCTTCCTCATCCTCTCAGGGGTAAAAAACACAGTTTTCTTGTCAGGACCTCCCTGGTTTTTTCTCTTGGTCAATAGGGTAGGACAACAGTTGTAGTTACATGAGGAGCAGACTGATGTTATCCACATAAGCATTTCCAAAGCATATCATATATCACAGTAAGTATTCTTTATATGATAGTTAAACCACTTCATTACACCACTTAATCTTGCTGTTAAATCATTCATACAGGACTCTATCACCAGAGGCTGTCAGAGGTCTGCTCTTTCCTGCTATCTTCAAAGCCAGAGCCTGAGTTCACTAATGTCTTACAAGGAGACAGGATGCTAAAACATCATTTTTTGTATATTTCAGATGTACTTCAAACTTGACTCCCCCCAAATACAATATTCCTTATTTCTCTATTAGCAGGAACTTTATGCCCTTTTTTGCATGAAAGTAAATCATAGTGTAACTCTCATATGAGATCTTAATTGGCTTCTACCCTACAAAATATTCTCATATATTTTGTAGAAACTAGCAAATTACTGATTAGACATAAAAAAACCTCACTGTTTTTTCTTTCTGTTTGTAGACTTTGATTAGACACTACTGGCAAATAGAAACATTTGGATTTAGTCCCCACTTCGAGCAAAGACTTACTAATACTTCTTTCTGTGGGAAGTGGGAATAAAAGCAAAGTTCTCCTAAAGTCTTAAAACTTGTAGCTAATCTGGAAAAAGCCCCATGATTGGTATTGTTCCTGAAATTCTCATCTTTTCTTTTCAGAGCAGGGAAACTGAGCCTTTAAGAGCTTTATGGCAGTGGGGTGCAGATATTCTTTGTGCTGTAGTTATTCATTGTGAACTCCAATATTAAAAGCTGGTATTAAATGTTAGACTGACTATCTATAGTCACTTAAGTTTGTCCCCTAAATATAAACTTTTAAGGTATTCTCTACCAAACTCCATGTACAGATTTTGACCTGTCAATTAGCCACCACGATGCAGCCACACGAAAAATGTCCAGCATAAACAAAATCAATTCTATTGATTTCTAAGGGTAAGTTCACTTGAGGGATGTCTCACAAAGCCCTAAAAAGCATGATTTCAGTGCTAAACATTTCTACAGTCAGGGCTCTTCTTTCATCAGTGCACTGTATGTTGTTACTCTCATTTGAGCTGAATCCTTTCAAGACTAATGGGTTTAACCACCACCTTTCATATGGCAGCTCTAAGAGACAGTGAACACCTGCTCCTGCCCTGTGCCCCTCCCTATCCCTCCTCCCCCACACATACACAAAGAACAAAACCTAAAAAAAACCACTCCAATTTAGTCTTATTTGGGATTTTGAAAGCCCCAGGCTTGGATGGATGCTCTTTTCCAAAGTACTGTATGAATGAAATTGAAGAAGAGAGAACGAGGCACTGAACCTGGAAATGATATATGTGAAGGGGAGCTTAGAAAGAGCTTTGGAGGCACGAGGAAGGGGCCACTTTTTAGTCTTCTTGTTTTTATCTACAAAATATGGACTTCATGCAGTGGTCACTGCAGTGGACCCACCAAACCCATCAACTTCCCCTTAAATGGTAGGACTTCCCAGGGTCTGAGTTGTGATTGATTACACAGGTCAGCAGTACAAGCATAATCAGTGCCTTCTGTGTTGGTATCTGTTCATCACACTGCCTGTTCAATCACCAAGGCCTTTGACCCTGTGGAAAGACATTAAAACCCAAGGAAGACAGCAAATGTCATCACTCATTCCCCCGTGCAGGTGGGGAAGAGCAGTGCCGGGTGCCGAGGCACACAAGGGAAGGCTCTGATCCATGTGCACCTGCAAAGGGCATGTACTGGAGTCAAGGAGAGCTCAGGATCAGGGTCCTGATAGGAGAAAAGAACCATCCCCCACAGAATCCTTTATGAATCATGCCCCTCATGAGCTGCTTTGAGTGTTTGGAGCTGGTAACCACATTTAGTGATACAGATTATACCTTATAAAAGGATTTCTTGTTACCATGAGTTTTACACAGCTGTAACTCACTGTACAGTTTTTCTCAGATTCTTCCTCTCATAAATGTCATGTCCACTAGCAGGACTGAAGGAGATTGCCAGGGAGGTAGAAACAAAGCCTCTTTAAGGACAGCTGCCTTTATCTGCAGGTGGCAGAAGAAGCCTTTTGACAAGCTACTAAGGCCTTCCACACCTGACTTTAAGGTGCCCAAAAGAAGATTTAATCCCTGTGTTCAGCTCTGGAACAACTGTTGCTGCAAAGGAGTTCTTCAGCTGAGTAATCTGGCCCCAGGAACAGGCACATCAATTCTTTACTGCATGATCAACACATCAGCTCTACCCAAGGCATAACTTTCCAAGGATGGAGGCCACTTTGCAGACTTAACTAGTTAAGGTTGGCTGGTTGTTTTAAGAGGCTGGCTTATCATTGTACACAGGAACACTTCTTTTTTTACTAAGAAAAACCTCTCAGTTGTAGATATTAATGATTTATAAATGTACTGACCTCAGAGGAAGAGGGGTTTCTGTTTCTTTTTGGAAGCATCTTGATAAATGTAATGTAATTCAAAAGGTCACAAATCCCCAAACTCAGACCCTGCCTGAAAGGCCTGATTGGAAAGGGATGCTCACAACCTCAGTTTCTCAGGAGCCTGCTGAATTCTTCATGAGCTTTCCTATGAAAATAACATAATAACATAACACCATTTCTATTTAAAAGATGCATTTTGGAATGAAGCCCAGGAAATCCCCATGCTTCCCTAGTCAAATGCTTGCCCACTTTTTCACAGATCCTGTGCTCTGTGAAAACACCTGCAATTTTGTTGTTGTTTATCTGAACACCTTCTTTTCCTAATTAGGGCTGCACTGTGCAGCTTTCAGTCTGTCACGTTGTGAGATACCACAGAGATGGTGCCTTGCACTGCACAGGCAGTGGCTGCAGCAGGCTGAGACAGGTGATGGAATTGCTTTAGAGGATCTGCCTTGATTAGCAGTGAGGTTTTAATTGCAATTAGCAAGCAGAGCGGCCAGCACGGTGTCAGCTAACCCAGCTCTTCATACAAGCCCACATTCCTAATGAAGATCAACACTTTGGTTAACATCTGTCATGGATGTCATGTTCCATCCTTCTTTCCTGCTCTGTCTGTATGCTGTGATGGACAAAAGCATGACAATAGATATTTGGTTACTGGTCTGGCCTTTCCAAGGCTCAGGGCTCTTCAGCTGAACTCAGCAACGTGAGGAGAAAGGGGAAGGATGGGTCAAGATTTGAACAGGACTCCACATCCAGTGAGGGTGGGATTACTTCTCCTCTCCAGTTATTTCCAGTTCTGGAGCATGTTCTGTCAAATATGGCACTGACTAAAAATGAGGGGATCCCTGTTGGCCTGGGGTACAATATTCCTCTGGTGTTGCCCTGGGTAGTGAGCATGCAGCCCTACAAACTGTCATGGCTCTTTGTTCACCTTGTCCTTCATGCCAGAAAGTGACTCTTTAGTAGTTCACATTAGGTGAGGGTTTTGTCATCAAAACCTCCTGCTTTAAGATGTCAATGATGCCTCTCTCTGATTTTTAGAAAGCAATTATGCTACTGTGCTGGTTTCTCTCCTCCCCTATGCTATTTTTTGTTTCTGCAATTTATGTAGGTTTCTGGTCCTGAACTCAACAGTCTACAGGTTCACGTTTGTAAAGGTAATTAGATATTGAAAAAAATTGGTTGAAATTTGTGCCTTTTGAAAATACTGTGACACTTTTGCCTTTTCCTGTAAGCTTTTAATTACTGCTATACATTTGGCCCTTAAATTGTGTTTCTGAAACCAGATTGAGTTCAGATGTAGCCTTCCTATTATCTGCAGCCTGTGCCCCACATTTTGGCAAATCAATCATTGCTATTCCTGCTTCAGAGCTGTGGAACAGGCTGTCAACTGATATTAATCAATCTTTGTCATTGCCTGTTTCCAAAAGTCATTAGCATGCTCAGCCTCACATTATATTTTCCAGCAGAAAAATAACACATTGTCAACTGTTCTTTGTTATGAGTTACTACGCAAGTGACCTTATTGACTGCACACATGTAATAGAGGTCTGTATTCACTGAGAACCTTGAAGTCTTTGTGTTCATCTTTATCGTACTTCCACTTTCTCTTCTCTTTTTTTTTTTATTACTTTTTTTTTTTCCTTAACAGGCAAAACAGCTGTGCCCAAGAAAATGAAGATAGCTGAGGAGATGGTATGAATGTAACAAGTAAATGAAGATATGAAGTAAGTACATCTGACTGTTGGAAATGACTAGGAAATGATTAATGACCCTTTAACACATTAAAAAAGGTCTGTCAACAAAAAGCTATTTTTGTTGTCACATACTAACATTTTAAATTCCTATAAATGTGCCCACGATGAAGTTGGCATGTGTGAAAATCCTTCTTCTTGGCCATCAAGGCTTTACAGATGGATTTCTCTTGCCAGTTATTCCTCACAATGCTTGTGAAGACTGAACATAGAAAGACATCTCTTTTCTCTTTGTATTTTCCCCTTCTTCTTTTTCAGAGAACAATTCAATTTAGAAAAAAATCTTTGTACCATATTACTTGTCTGGCTTAGTTGTTATTTCTTTTTATGTGCCAAAGGGAAGAAGTGATGTGTTCACTCTGGGCTGATCCATGATCCACTTTGGATGCTGAGGTCCCCAAAGTGACGTGGTGGATGGACACTACCCTGCAGTGACGGGCTGATCCCCACAGGAGCTGCAGCCTCATCTCAGCCTTCCCAGTTCCTGCAAAACCAAAGGGGGCCCGAACTCACACTCTCTGTCAGCACATTTGATAAGGAAAACTTTTCCAGACACCTGAGCACAAAACAAATCCAGTTCTGACAGCAGGTCCAACCAAGGCCTGAGAAGGTAAAGCTGAAGGATATCTGCAAGGACTGGTGATAGGGGATTCATTTGGGTTTCTTCCCCAACAAGTGAACATAAAAACTTTAATAGTGTGGAAAGTTAGACTAGTGCACCAAGGGTCCATTTAAGGCCCTGGGCACATGGCAGCAAACATTAGCTCTTTTCCATAGGAAGGAAAGCTGTCCACTACCCTTCCTAACCACGACTATAACAGGACCCTAAACACCACCCCTGCCACTACAGGTGCAGCTAGAAATAACCCTAACACAAACACCATGGGTGGTCCAGACTCAGAAAGATGTAGGAGCAGCATTGTTGGAAAAAATGGATTGCCTGGGCATTCCTTTTACCAGGAACCTTTAACCCCAGTGTCCCTGGACCTGTAGGTTCTTTTATTCTCTCAACCCTAACCCTAACTCTAACCCTTACCCCAACCCTAGCCTATTTCCAGCCCAGCGCCTGCCTGCCAATGATGGCTCTTTTCACAGGAAGAAAGCTTCCTACCCTAGTGTCTAGGGAGCATCCAGCAGTCCAAGGCCAGCCACAGTCCTAGTTTCTGGCAGCTTTTTTCTGGGCAAAATCCTCTGACATTTGCAATTTTAGAAGGCAGAACCACTTTTGCGGCCACAGCTCAGCAAGTCACATCCCCCGCTCCAATGGCAAGCACACTAAAAACCCCTTTTTAAATGAAACAGTCTTCAATATAAAGTGACTTCTTTGTAAAGCAGAAAGAAGTTCCAGCCCAGGATGCTTATAAACCTATTTATCATTTCCAGATTAAATATACTCTGGGCAATAATAACAATTTTTGCCCTTTGTCCTGCCTTCTCAATGTTTTCTTACAGTCCCCACTGTTGGCCAAGAGTGCATTTGGGAAAAATGCAATCACTTAGTATAGGCAGAGAAGCATACATTAGTTTTGGGACACATTTTTTTTAAAGCTTCTTTGAATAAAAAAATCCTACCAAACTTAATAAGTAGGTGTCCTCACTCCCTACCATTTCTAGAGTGCCTTAAGGTGTAGCCTCAGGAAAAATACATTACAGACTCCAGTCCTGACCAGATGAATGTTACTCTTGTGAACAAATTCTTTACAGTTCCCACAAGCTGAAGCCAGCAGCAAGTAATGGGAAGTATTGCAGAGCATCACTGTTGAAAAACCCTTTCTATCAGCTGTGGATCCACAAACCCCCACTGTGCAGCTTGTGACATCAAATCATCCTCCACTGGAAAAGAAAATACAATATTAGTCAGGGCTTCCACAGCCCTTCAATATGTCATCAGCTTTGTTGGGACTGAATCTCAGGCAGGCAGGTCACTCTGCTCTGTTCTCATCCAATGCTGTGTTTTGCTTTAACTGGTTTATCAGAGGAATCAATCTTGCTGGTATAATAAGGGTTCTGGTAACTCTGGAAGAAATTCCTGCTTCTGTCAGAAAAACAAGAATGCAGAAGTTTTAAATCAGTTCACACCAGGACACCTTAAACTCTGCCCAGTAAAAGCTTCACAAAATAGTTTGTTGGTCTTTTCCTGGGAAGTTTTATTATACTTAGTAGGAGATACCAACTCTGAAATGTCAAGTTTCCTGGTCAAAAAAGTTGTATCATCTTTTCTTCTCTAGATTTTATTTAGAAAAATGCATGCAGGAGTTTCTGACATACCAGATCCTGCCTGAGTCTGTGACAATAGTAGATAATTGCCAGCAAACCACTTAGTGCATTTTAATAATGCCTGAAGAGCTTCCCAAATCCTCAGCCACATCTCTCCCTAACAGAAACATTTTCAATATTTAATTTGGGAGATGGCAGGGAAGACTGCTCTCCACTTCCACCCAGCCACAAAAACTGGGAGCAGGTCTCACAAACTGGGGGCAAACAGCAAAAATGACCTGCCTCGATGGTGTGATCATCCACTGTCAGCTCTGCTATCACAGCAAGAGGGGAGCAAAGAGCTGGATTTTAAATCCCATTTAGAAGGCTCTTTTTTCCCCCTACAGCCTTGTACTGCAGCAAATGATCTTCATCCTGTTTCAGCCAGCATAAACTTCAGTGATTACATATTTCATAGGCCATTGATTGAAGTGTTCTTACAGTCCTTTCCCCTTGTGAATGAATGTTTATCCTCCTTCTAAAAGGACCCAGGGACAAAGGTCTCAACTTAAGAAAATGTTTGTGCAGGTCCCCATGGGCAGCCTTGCCCTGCATGGGAGATGAGCATATTAGAGCTTATGTCATGACAACCCAGTCAAACCCACGCCTGAGTGTGCAGCTCAAGAGGGACAGGCTGCTCTAAAATCAATTAGGAAATGATGCAGGATGTCCCTGTCTCTATCTTGGCACCTATTTTATTTTCTCTCTGTTTTTTTCCCCTTCTGCTTATGTAAGTAATCCATTAAATAGCAATAGCCAGGAATGAATCAGTGTTGTGTCAGAAAGGGTCCTTCTTCCTTGTAACATTATCAGGTTTTCTTTCTCCTCTGTGAGCATCATTCCTTCTCCAGTGAGTTTCTGATGTCTTTCTGCTCCAGTGCTGGCTACTGCACAGCATACAGGGATTTCTGAAAATAAGTTTTTTAAGTGACCACTTCTGTCAGGTGTAAGTTCTGCCCAAGGCAGGTCTGATAAACACTGACATAAAATCATGCCTGATCTATGTCCCTTCTGCAGAAGACACAGGTGATACTTGCAGCCACTTGAAAGGAGCTGTAAAAGAACAGAGAGAGATCCTGCAGTGTAGCTAGAGAGACAGTGCACAGCCCTGTGATTTTACATTTCTGCAGCCTCTCTCCATGGGTTGTCCTGTTGGAAATGATGAAAGCTTACAGGAAAGTTTTACAGATACGAATGTTTAGCAGAAGACTCTCTGAATGTGGAACCTGTAAGTAAAATTTACATTGTCCCATTGGTTCCAGCTCTGTTTCCAGAGACCAGGAGGAAGGACAGTGGGTGGCCTGGGGTACCCCCATCCTCCAGGAGGGTGAGGCAGTGGATGACTTCAGGGATGGCACTTCATCTCAAAGGTGTGGCAGTACTACTGAGATCTTTATCCCCAGCAGAATACAACCAAAACACTGTGCTACCCATCAGGCCTCCTGTGATAATAAATGACTAAATGTGTGTCTTGAGAACTCCCTCCCTGAAGTCTGCTGGAGACTGTGGAAGGAGAGCTCCAGTCCTGCTATTGCCCCTGACTGTTGAGCTGGTTGCAACTCTTTCTAGGTAAAACATTAATCGTGATTTTTTTTTTTTTTAATGCTTGGGTTATGTGACTCTACAGAACTAAATTTTAACAGAATATTAATTAAATGCTGATTTCTGCCATTAACCAGTGCTTTAAGAATTTTTACACAGCCTGTGTGAGGCAAAGTGCTTTCATAACTGTGCAGTATTCTATTTTTTTCTTTTATCCATTGTTCACATGCCTTGAGTTGTGATAATATTGTTATTTTCCCTTTGATTTCATTATTTTTACCCATCATTTTAATCTCCCTGAAGTGAGTGGATGGGTAGCCTAAGCTGTACAGGACACCTATGCTTTTAGAATGACAAGAGATGGAGATGATCTGGCCTCTTGGGATAAAATTGGCACTGCTTTACAGACAACTGGGTAGAACTGGTTTCACAGATTGCCCCTCCCTCTAATTACAATACGAGTCAGTCCCCTCCCAGCACAGGCCCCTTATGTGTTGCAGCACAAGAGGGCAGTGTTAGGTTGGATTGAATCGCACGAGGGTGTGATTAACAGGGAACAATTCATGGCTCATTAATTTTGCCTATCGGTGAAGACCTGTGTGGGGTGAGGGTAGCTCCCACCCGGGGCTGGGCAATGGGAGAGGTGGCCAAGCTCCTGAACCACCTTTTTTTTTGCCTGGGTCAGCATCAGCTGCCATGCAACACTGCTGGGCATGGCATTTGGGGGCACCAGTCTTACCCCAGGGTCCCAACAGCCACCCTGACCCCTGTGACAGGGCTTTGCTGGGACTTGCAGCATCTGTGTGTCTGTCTCTGCCCACTGGGATTTTCCATCCTACCTTGGCCACAGGTATTGGGGTTCCCAATACCTCTGAGGGTCCAGCCCTTACAGAGAAATGGCTTAAATCAATTAGCGAAATGGCATGATCAGATATGTCTTGAAAAATCAAAAAGGTTTTAATAAGGAAAGAAAATTATACAAACATGAAGAGCAAAGCCGAGCACAGTATAGGGACAGGTCCCATGCACTTGCTACAACACCCCAAAAATGCACAGGGCACCTTTGTTTTCTCCTTTATCTACCAAAAGATTGAGGATGGTTCTATTGGCAAACCTCTGTAGAAAGAGGTACAGGCTTTGAGGAACAGTGACAAGGTCCAACAGGTGCTTCTCTCTTGGCACTGAGCCAGTTACTGTCAGGACAGCAGAGATGTTTTTGGGTCCTTTACCTTATAAGAAATGTAAAGAGTGAGTCTTAAATTTTTTCCTATATGGAAACACTTGTTGGGGGTGCATACCTACACCCAGGGTCCCGTGGATGGCACTTGCTGCAGTGCTCAGCAGAGCTGCTGCTTCTTACCCTGCTCAGCAGAGCAGGAATGCCAGTCCTTCACCAGGTCCCTTCCCTGCCATGGCTGGGGTGAGATGTCCCAGCTTCCATGTCTGTGATGGAGCTGCTGGAGTCTGTGTGCCATGTAACATCACCCAGCACCTGCAGGAACAAATCCCCTGGTCCAACTTGACTGTGAAAGACCAGCTCATTGTCAGTCCGTGTCTTTTATGGGACAATAAATGAGAAAAAAAGAAAAAGAAAAAAGAAATATTATTCATGGAAACAGCTGTGAGGGTATGAAACTAATGATGTCCTCACAAGGAGGGGAAGAGGAACCTCTCCACAAAACAAGCATCACATCCCTTGCAGGTACCTGATCTTTCACAGCATGGTCCTGTTTGACCCAGAGCACTCTGGCCTCTGAGCTCCTTTGTCAGCCTCTGGTTTTTCATGAATGATCTGGGAGTGTAGGTTGTCTCTAATTTTTCCCCATTTTCAAGGGAACATGATTTTAAAAGCAAAGGTTTTATGTACATCTGTGGTGGCTTGTCTCAAAACATGTATTGCTGCACATGCAAAATAAGGATTGAGCATAGTCATACATAATTTATTTGTGCCTGAAGGCTGGTTGCTTTAGTGCTCTCTGGTTTTCTGGTCGTTGTATCATTCTTGGGAATGATCTTGAGCCATGGACATGAGCACAGTGCTCCAACCCCAAAACTGAGGCCACTGAAGGATTCTTCAGTGCTTCATCCTCTTAGCCAAGGCTGCCAAGCTCAGCTGGTGCAAAGTCCTGGGAGATCCCACTGCAGGCTCAAAGCCTCAGGCACTATTTTTTGATGCACACAAAAGACCTTGTTTTAATAGGAATTAATTAGCAGTTTAAGTACTTGCAGGGTAGGAAATCCCCCACAGGGTATACTCGTTAAGGTTTCTTTACACATTACCTCCCAGGAGGATGCAGACTTTCCCTTCGTTTCCTGCATCACTCTCTGCTTCAGCAATAACTCCAGTAATTGTACTACAGCCCCAAAGTGCTGCAACTGCAACCATAAATTCCTCCCAGTGCTCATCTGTTCCCCTGTGTTAGACAGGATGGTGATGGGCAATAATTTATCAAAGAGCCTGAGGTTATAGTGTCACATATTCATGCCCAGGGTGCAGTGATGATGTGATAATGTCAGTGTAACCACACATCGTCTTTGCATTATTTATTGCTCTCATGAATGACAAATTTGTATTTTAAAATGACTGAGACATTTATCTGCTGTCCCGAAAAGCCAAATTATGAAGGTGGCATAATCTTATCTCTAGGGCAGACGTTCCCTTTTATTATTGGCATTTAATAAGAGAATGTTTAATTAAAGGAAAGTAATTAACCTATTTCTAGGAAGTTCGTATCTTGAATAAACAGGCAGCAGTAGGTATGCTGCCAGGAGTCCTGCCTGCCCAGTCTATCTTCTGAGGGAAGCAGTGTGCATTCCAGGGGGCAGGAGAGTGGATAGATTTTTCCAGAATGCTACCACAACACCTCCTTTTCTTTAGGAGTTGTTTAAATTTTGGAGGCTTTTTGCAGCCTCCAAAGGAGGGGTGACTCCTCTTCCCGTGGGATGATCAGATAGTTGGGGCAGAGTCTGAGGTGAGATGAATCCTGGCTGAACCCTGGCAAGGCTTTACCACAGAAATGGCAGTCCTGGCAGTTTGGGAGACTCCCACAAGTGGGGTGACTAAATGGGACAAAGATCCCACTGTTTTCCTTCTCTAGTGGCACTCCCCAAAGGCTCAAGGTGGCCACTTAGTAGAAGCAGGTAAATAGTTAAGTAATGCTGAGTTACCCCATAAGCAGGAATCAGTGCTTGGCTCGTGGGCTGGCTCTCTGTTTGCTCCATGGGGTGTGTGACTCTCCTGTTCCACACTTGCTGCAGTGTGGAATGCTTTGCTGGAAGCTGCTTTGCCACACGTAGCAGGAGAGGACAATCACAAAAAAATCCTACGAGTCCTCTGTCACTGTTCTACATTTCACCCTTTTTGAAAAATGTGACTAGTTCCTATCAATTTAAAAAGCTTTCCTAGTAGACCATTTCATCTTTCAATAGCAGAATATATTGTGGAGGTTAAGAGTGTCTCCAGAAAGACAATAGGCATGAGTAGCAGCAAAAGAAATTGCAGGTAGACAGATGGGAAAACATTTTCACAATGGATGTGAGCAAACACTGGGAAGAGAGACTGGGATCCTGGAGATATTCAGACACTGAGCAGGAGGCCCTGAGCAACCCACCCCCCTTTGAAGTGAGTCCTGCTTGGAGCAAGGGTTGGGTCAGTGATTTCCAGTGGTGCCTCCCAACCCAAACTGCTCTGGATCTGGGAGGTGATCAGCTCCCTGACCACCTGAATGACAGCAAGTGCTGGTCTGGCTGTCTGGGCAGCCTCGGGGGAAGTCAGTGATGAAGAGCACTGGCTGAGGCTCAGCCTGCCTCAGACACGGGAGCTTGGTTTGCTTTTGGTGCTGCCAGAAAGGCAAAGCAGCCTTTGGTGCATTTTAACACAGGGATTCAAGGAAATGCTGTTCCAGAGCTTGTGCAAATCAGGCAGATGCTGGGAAGCTGTTCTGACACCTAATGAGCCACTGTTCCTCTGCTCTAAAAGTGCTCTGTATCTGCTTATCCTTTGCAAAGTGACACCAGTATGAATGTGTCTGATTTTGTAAAGTGTGGGGTTTTTTTCTGTAGGCATTCAAGCTGCTCTGAGCTGCATGATTATGAGAGCTGAGCCTCAGCTCCCACTTTGCTGTCATCGTCAGCATTCATAACCAGTGCTGAAAGGCACTGGTGGTGAGAATCCAGCCCTGGTGCAGCTCCAGGTGACTGCTGCCTTCCCCCAGAGCCTCAGCACACGCTGCATGAATGTCACCATGCAGTGGCTGCCATCACTCTGCTGGATGGCCAGGTAAGAAAAGCTGTGCCTGTCATTTAAATGACATGCTGAATCTCATCTGAGATTCACAGTCCTGCCACGAGGTTAATTAATTTTCTTTAAATAAATATGGTAGTGAAATCATCCATTCTTTTCTTTGGAATGCTGAAAGAAATTTAAAGGAAAGGAAAACTGATATGAATTTGCACTACACAGTTGCAATGCTGAGCCTGGAAAATATTTGCCCTAGTGCAGATGTAGGTAAACTGGAGTCACAGATGAAACAATCATATGGAGAGCAAAAGGGGATCAGTTTGAACATTTCTCATGCAAACAAAGCCCAACCAAAGCCCTGCAAACTGGAAAGGTGGCCATGGCAGGATGAAGGTGCATTAGGGCAAATGACCATAACCATCCTGAGGTTTTGGTATTTCCTGTGGCTAATCTAAGCTGGGTGTGTGTGGAGCAAGATGTGCAGCACCTTCCTCAGACCCCCAACTGCTGTGTGGGGTGTCAGCTGACTGGAGATTTGCAGTTGCAAAAATGGGTTGAAGTGTAAATATAAGTCTTGATATTATCTCCAGAGACAGCGTCAGAACTATTTGACACCTTATCAATTCATAACACATCTGTCTCAGAACTCTCTGCTTGCAGCAGGAGCTGTGCATGTGGGATTGTGCTGTGCAGGGGGCTCAGGGCAGCTGTCACACACTGCAGATGTTGGATGCTGTGCCTGCTGTCCAAGGCAGAGTGAGGCTGTCCCCGCTAGGGCTGCGTTTTTGGCAATTTGTTCTGAAGTCTCCTAAATGAGGGAATCACTACAGTGACTCCTCAGCACTGGCTCTTGAGGCCCTCTGCCCCTTCCACCTCCATCCAAAGGTCCCTGAGCTGCAAGCCAGCCCCTGAGCTAGTGGCTGGTGCTCCAGCACAGCTGCAGGAACAGGCTCCTGCCTTGCCAAGGAATAAAAAAGGGAGGGAGATTCATTTTCTGCAGTGAGCTCATATTCTGAGAATGGGCCATGGCAGCTCATTACTAACACACGCAGTGCTAGACTGTCCACAGGCAGTGGGGAGGGCTGCTGGGGACTGCCTGCAATTCCAAACAACAAAGCAGGAGAGGTTTAGGCAAGGGGTGACAATGGCAATTGCACCTCTTCGTGATGCAGAGATCAGACACTGACTAGCCAGTATTAACACTGTTTTAACCAGTCACGGAGTTTTGAAGTGTTATTCTGAGCTCCGAGTGCATTTCCTTAAAGGCTAAAATACACTTTGAGTGCTGTGCTGTCACTGCAGCAAAGGATGCCAAAGGATGGGCAGCTGTCTCAGAATAGAAGGCAGATATATATTTTTGTTGAGATTCAGCTGCTGAATTGGTGAAGCATCAAGCAATTGCCATAAAGCTTTTCTCTGAGTAATACTCTCGTCCTTCTAGATTTGGGTGACAATCTGACACACTCTGTGCTGGCTGAAGATCAAAGGGTAGAGGGAGACAGTGAGTCTGGCTGCAGTTTCCTTCCACCCTCTGGCAAAACAAAGCAAAGGCAAAAGTGACATCCCTGCCCTGTGAGCTGCGTCTGGGGGTGATTTGAGGGCCCGAGGCAGGAGGGCTGGGGCTGCTGGGCTCATCCTCCCTGGCCACAGTGCACAGGGAAGGAGAGCACAGTGGGAACTGAGCAGTGTCACACTGGGTGCCACAGGGATCCTGGTGGAAAGGCTGGCAAAGTGTCCTGAGAATTTTCTGGGAAGGACCATAGAGCCTTTGGAAAGCTTTTAGGATATGTTGGACTAACATGCATGGAGAGAGTTGAGGTGGAGCTGATTCCTGGGACAAGGGGGTGCTACAGTCCAAAAGTGCTCAGCTGAAGTTCCTTCCCAGACATTCTTGCCCCATGATCCATGATCTCCTTCCTCTTTCTTGATGGGACTGATTCTAAGCCCACAAAGAAGCTGTGTTCTTCAAGGCTTCAAATTCTGTTTTGCAGAGGTGTTACCAGGCTCAACACCTTCCACATTTTCATCTCCCAGTGACAGCACTGCTCAACTGAGGTTTTGCCCTGAGCTCCTCTGTCCCAGGGAAAGGCACCCCGGGGAGGGGGATGCTGTGGATTTTGGGAGCTGTGAGTGTATCCCAGGAGCCACATCCTCATGCACTTCAGAAGGTAGGCAGTGGTGAAGCCAGAAAAGTAGGGAAGAGGCACATGTAAAAGCCAGACACTGTTTATGCCCAAAGACCAGACAGAATCAATATGCTTCCATGGAACATATTGGATCTCATCAGTGTTTTCTGGTGAGAGACTTCTGGTGTACTTGAAACCTGGTCTGAATTTATTTCCCAATGTTTAGTGAGTGATAAGAAGGTGATTAAATACAACATTTGTCTTGATGGGAAAAAATATATTAACTCTGGTGTGATTTTTTTTTCTGTGATGTTGGTGAGTGGCCAACAGGTAGTGGCAGAAGCTGTTTCTGCCAGGAAAAAAACATTGCTCTCTTTCCTTTTGCAGTGTTGTTGGTTATAACTGGGAGAGACAGCCCAAAACTTCATTCCAAGGTCTTTCCTGGCCAGGAGTTTCTCTGCTGAGAAACTGAGTTCAGGGCTAATCTCCCTGTGGTGGCCTCACTCATGAGACCAGGAACTTTGGAGTGGTGGGAAGAATGGGCCAGGAGGAACAGGGACAGGGCACCTGTTTTCCATGTTTCCTTTCCTTCCACTGATTGCCTGACACCATCCTGCACTGCACCTCACCTTTGCTTTTGCAGGGAATTATAGAATCTGGGGTGAGAAGCACTTGTTTTATACCTCAAGGGGAGAATAACACTTGGAGCTAGCTCTAAGCCTAAATCCAAATTGTACATCTGCATTTCCAGATTTTCCAAGACTTTTCCAGCCTGCACCAGAAAGCTGCTGCAAAGAATCCCATCCCCTCCATGATGCAGGGAAAGCTGTGCATCCTTCTGCAAGGGAGGGATGGCAAATGGAAGTCATTAGTGGTGCCCCAGCCCCACTGCCAGTCCGGCCCTGAGCACTCAGGAGCAGCTCCCTCCAAGCCTGTGCTGAGGGGTTTGCTGTGGATGGTCCATGTGGGTTCTTTGGCAATGGGATGGACAGAGGCTGAGCCCACCCACAAGCTCCTGCCTCCTGCTCTCCCTACCACCAGGCTTCACGGGGTCCCAGTGAGAAGTCAGGTCTAGGGCCATGATGAGGCTCCCTGTGCATGGAGGGGCTCAGGTTCTTGATTTCCACCAAAGTCCCAACACCCACATGTGACCCTTGCCCCTGAAACCTCAGCAAGAAGCCTTTGGGACAAGCCCCTTGGCCTGGTGGGAGAAGCTGTTCTCTCCACAGGCCTCGAAGTGTGCCAGTGCTTGATAAATCTAATTTCGCCCAAATTTACTTCCAGAAAATGTCTCTTCAGAAAAGTGTGTTTACTTCCTTCCTGGCAGTGACCCAGCCACGTGATGCTCAGGTTACACAGAACTGCAAGTGTAGTGTATTAAATTATTGCTGCTCCTTCAACTGACATGCAGAGTGGAAGTTACAACTGATCTGGTTTTCCATGAAAAATTTATTGCATTTAAGGGTATCTAATTGAGTAAATTTTATTTGTATGCAGGCACTGCTTGTCCTATTGCCTCTCTATCACTCTGGAATCATATTAAGGTCTCTCATGGTGCCCAGAGTCTGTAGCCTTACACACCCTTGTGTGTATCCCCCTTCCAGCAACATTTCTGTTGCCTTTTCAGCCAACCTCCTCCAGGCTGTGCCTACTAAGGAAAAAACTCTCCAGCCTCATCCAGCTATCAGCTCTCAGGCCTTAGTGTAGGCCCCTGAAAATTCAGCTTTTACCTCTTATTCCAGGCAGGCACTAGTTGGTTGATTGCTTTCTGCATAGAGCAGTCTCCTCTCCCAATTACTGTGACTGTTGGAGCTTTAAAGTTGATGATTGTGTGTTGTTGGAATACAAATTGATCGTTAGAAACATTAATAATGGCTGCTTGACTTTATAATTAGCCGTGTATCTGTATTGCATTCAGGAGCTATTAGTCTTCAATGAACACATTCCAAATAATCCATTTATATTTAAATAAATTGACACACAATAGCTATCTTAATCAATCTAAATATAATTCCTATTTAGGAGCCTCTGTTTTGCCACTTGTATTTTTTTCTTAGGATAGCAGCAGCTGGGTTGGGTGGGATTTGGAGCTCCAGGAGGGCTGAGCTGGAAAACAGGTAATGGTTTGCTCCCTTGCATCTTCCCAGTCCATCAGGTACAGGTAAATTCAGATCATGATAGTGGAATGGTAGCACTGGTGGGACAGGAGTTTGGATCTTCCATCACCTGTGTGAATTATTGGATGTGTCCAGCAGTGTCTTGGTTTCACCCCAGCCAGCAGCCAAGCACCAGGCAGCTCCTCACTCCCCTCCCATCAGCAGGATAAGGGAGAGAATTGGAAGTCTAAAAACTTGTGGGTTGAGATGAAGACAGTTTAATAGGGAGCACAAACCCCAAGCACACAGGCAAAGTAAAACAAAGAATTCATTCACTGCTCCCCCTGGACGAGCAGGTGTTCCATCATCTCCAGGAGAGCAGGGCCCCATCACATGTAACAGTGGCTTGGGAAGATAAATGCCATCACTCCAAACATGTCCCCTCCCTTTCTCCTTCTTCCTCCAGCTTTATAAATGAGCATGATGTCATATGGCATGGAATATCTGTCCCTTTGGTCAGTTTGGGTCACCTCTCCTGTCTGTGTCTCCTCCCAGGCACCCCCAGCACTTCCTCACCAGTGTGGCAGTACAAAAACCAGAAAATGCCTTGGCTGTGTGTAAGTCCTGCTCAGCAACAACAAAAATATCTCTGTATGATCAACCCTGTGTTGTCCAAAACAGAGCCCTGCACCAGCCACTGTGAAGAAAATTAACTCTACCCCAGCTGAAACCAGCACAAGCAGCAGGTTTCCTTGGATCTGGGATCATTAAAAATAAAATTCCATTTTTCCATCCACAAAAATTTTAAAATTTTTTAAAAAAATTGTTTAGTTAAAACAACTTGATTCAACTTCGTTGGTCACTTTATAGAATTGATAAGGTAAAGACTCATGGCTTATTGTTACACCTGAGCAAATTCCAGGTAATAGGAATCTGAGGGAGGCCACAGCAGTCACCAGTGATGTGCAGGTGAGATGATGGCATAGAGCTGGGAACTTCAAGTTGAGTTTGCACTGCAAAGTTTGGATCCTGCCAGTCCCAGACAGGTGAGTTTTGTGATTCAATCTTCCACCCATGATGTGAAGGTTTTAATTTTCTGGACCCTGAATCATCTAATTTATCTCTTTGGTGCAAATATTTTAATATGGCTGAGCAAGGAACTACATATCATGCCTGCTAAAAATCACTTAGCAGATTTAGGGAGATGGAATTGCATTTTTATGCCTTTTTGGACAGTCAACATTAATAGTTTCTTCCACACTGGTGAGGGTATTTAAGATTGAATTGTTTTTGAGATGACAGGACCATTCCTCAGCTGGTGGACACTCCCTGTGACTTTGCTTAAACCACATTAGCACTCAGAGAGTGAGGACCACAGTGGTGCATTTTTTTCTTCTGGGGAGTTGTTTTCTTTCACTAGCAAAAAAAAGAGGTGTCTTCTTTTTTATTGAGCACAGTCAAACCCTGAGGAAATTATCCCTCCCTAAAGGACCAGAGTAGGTGTGAATATCTGAGCAGTGAGCAGACTCTTACACTCCACCAGGGAGTTCCTGAAGGTGATGAAAATGCTGTTTTCCACTGTTTTGCAGTATGCTTGTATCCCCATGCAGCTCCTGTGGAAACAATCACACAAAACCCCCACGTGTTACTGCAGACTGATCCTATTTCCCTGTGTTGTCTTCTTAGTGAGAATAGATAAACAAAATAATGACAGCAAAAAAACCCCAAAAACCCAGCCTATGATGCCAGTGGATATTCTTAAACCCTGCACTACTTGGGGTGGTCAGAGTGTGGTTGCACATTGTGCCAGGTGTGTGTCACACTGTCCCCAGCCCTGAGCACTCACAGCAAGACAGGTCAGGTAAAGGAAAGAGGAATGGGGATGTCCACATGGATATGGCTGCCAGGTCACCCCCAGCTGAGGTCTGGATTAGTTGGGATGGTAGGAGACCTGGGGGACATTGTTCCACTAATTCCAGGTGTTTGGCTGCAGAGGTTTGTGTGGCTGCAGTGTTCTGGCCACTGACTCGTGTTCAGGGACACCCTAGCAGAGAGACAGAGCTCTGTCCTTCCCCAAAATTAGGGAGTTGCCTTGCTGGGCAAGGCTCCAAGCTCCCAGGAATTCCATAGCACAAGCAGTTGCCAGAGAGAAGCTGAAAACCTACCAAAGCTCAGCTGGGATGAGGAGAGGGAGCCCTCGTGGGGCTCTGCTAATAGGGAGCTGTTAGGGACTGCTGAACAAAAGGACTTGTCCTGCAACAGTACAGTAGGCAGGGAGAGCTTTTGTTTATTTGACTGTGTTTCATCCAGGTCTGATGGGGTTTTTTCCACTTTGAAAATTCCTTTATTCTCTTTTGTGTTTGCTGCAGCATTTCAGGGCTCCTGAGGTGTTTTTGTCCACACAGTGGAGAGGGGTCCAGACCAGTTCTGCAATGGGTTCACATCACATGCCAGAAAACTTCCCCTGGCCCCATCCAGTGAAGTTTAAACCTCCTATAGCCCAGATCAACACCTAAAATCACTGCAAGATTCCACAGTAGGACAGCAGGAAGGACAAAGTGCAGAAACAGTCTGGTCCAGCTTTACAGGTAGAGAGAATTCATTAGGTGAGAATGGCCTTGTGGAAAACCCCCAGTGGCTCTGCCAAATTTAACCCTGGCACGAGAGTGGCCTAGGAATAATACATGTTTCATACAAGTTTCCATTGTTAGCTTTTCCCAGAAAGATTCTTTTCTGGTGGGGTTTTGTTCCCTGAAGCTCTTTGATGCTGCCTTTCATTTTCCCCAGTAATTCTTCCTTTCCAATGGCCCGTTGTTGTCCATCCTTATTACCTGGAGTCATTTGGGTGACATCCATTTTCGCTTCTTCAAAAAAAACTCCACTATCTTTGCTAAAGGCTGCATCACATCCTATTTAAAATCAACAGAAAGATTTCAATGATCCCCAAACTGGACCTGAAATTGTTACTTCCTTTCAGGTTTCTCAATATGATATTTGCCTCCTAGCAACCACCATTTGCAGGCAGGGGGACAGCAATATTAAGCTCTCAGCTGAGTGGCACAACTGGCATCCCAGGGCACCCTGCAGAGCCTTACAAAACCCTCAGTAGTGTCAACTCATTCCCCTTGCTGTAAGCATCATTTGCACACAGGGTTATACAACAGTCTGAAAAGCAAAGGGAAGTTCTGCCCTGCAGAGTCTGTGAGAGGAGGATGGGGAGTGCTCCAGGCTTGATTAATACTCCAGGTGTGACAGAAGCACCTGGAGGGTGTTTGGGGATCTCCTGTGCTTTTACTGCCTGGAGTATCCCAAGCTCTGTCTAACCCCGTGCATCATCTCATCCCAGGTACACTTTTGCAGTCCTCCTCTCTGACAGCTAATTTGGTGCCTTTTTCTTTATTTAATTACAGCAATTTATCACAGTCCCTCCCAGCTCATCCTCTCTAATATACCATGATGGTGAATGTCACTTGTTCAGGTAGGACAAGGTGAAGTTTGCCCACTGGGAGCAGTGGTTTTTCCTTAGGGACCTGGAAAATGCTCTCAGCTGAGTGAAGTCTTTGGCTTTTTCTGGCCTCTTTATGCTTCTTTTCCTCCTATATTTGCACATCCATTCCATAAATTCAGTTTTTCTGATTAGTCAAGTTGAATCAATTGTGGATCTGTTTGGGGAAACTCAAGATCCTCTTTCCCCTTCAACTCTTTAGGAAGAAAACTGTGTGTTGTTCCAGTGGGGCTGGAGAACCAGCCATCAGCAGGACATTCCAAGGACATTTGTGGCCCAGAACAGCCTGAAAGAGCCCTCAGCTCTTTCTTAAGAAACACTAACAGACATCTCAAAGGGTTTGGATGAATAAACTCCCTTTTGGTGTATCCTATTCAAAAACTGCCAGTGTCTCTTCCACATTTGTTGGTCACTAATTTAAGATCTAAAGGACTTTTTGCTCTTGGTGAGGTGATACAAGGTTATTCAGCTGTGATGTTACATAGAATCTCAGCTTTCATTAATGGACAGGAAAGGAGTAAATATTTAGTGCACTAACAGGCTCCAAAAAGAAAGCTGAACATGCAAAGCTGAAGGGCCAAAATTTAGAAGGCAATTTAAGAGTCTGCCACCTTCAAAACTCTCATTTAGTAATTATTTTTAGATGTCATGATGTTTTTAATGAACTGAATTTTTAGAGCCTGGAGCAATTCAGCTGGGAGGAATTATGTTTTAAAGCTGCAGCACACCTTTGGAATCTTCCCTGGTTTAGCTGAGAGGGATGAGGATTCACAAGGGATCTGTGTATGCCTGTGGGGCTTTGCACAGTGCATATAAACCCATTATCCCATCCATTTTAGTTTAATTGTATCTATCTTGCTAACTGGACAGTTTGCAAGGACCACATCAATAACCCAGGAAGATAAAAAGTTTAAGAGCAATGGCATAAATATACTGTGCATTTTACTGGTTCAAGAGTCATAATATCTGGATCATATAAAAATAGCTATTTAACAACAACTGTTTCTCCCACAGCAATTAAGAACCTGTGAAAGTTGAAAGATGATGAGCATCATATAATTGGTTTCTGCAGAGCCTAATGAGACTCTGTTTTCTCAGTAAAGAGAATATTCTCTTTCTTGAGAATAGAAGGAATAAATGATGATAAATATTTATAAGTGACTCTTATCTTTCTCCTGTCATGGAGTTTTCATCAACAAACTACATTAAAAAAAAAAAGAAAAAAAAAGATAGTCACATTAGAAATGCAGTTTATTTGCTACTGTTTAATATTTGTACTGCAGTGGTGCCCAGAAGACCTTGGGGGGCTCTGGGCTCCAGGCACCACCTCCCAAGCCTGCTGCCCACAGGGTGCAAGCATTATGGTTTTGGGGAGAATTTGGGAAACTGGGACCATCCTAAATAATGCACCCGCTGTTTGCTGCCTTATGTTGTTTCTGCAACTCCACTGAAGGTTCCTTGTATGGGTTTGGGGGATTCATTTTCTGTAGTAATTCCAGGCACTGCTGGGGGCACCCCTTGAGACCCATCCTGGCCATGGTGTGAGCTGTGCATGTGCAGTCTGAGCCTGTTTTCCAACATGGATTGTTCAATGCACTTTTGTAAGATCTCTTGGCCTGCTCAGTTGACATGTACTGCAATAATGGTCTGGCTGCAAGTAAAATAATGTGAAGATATATATTGATATTTCAATTACCTTTTAAATTGTGCTTGCTGAGATCCCTGGGCCTGACTTGGGTGTTAAAGCATGGATTGTACCTGGTTCTGTGAACACATCATTCTGTCAATGCATATAACAGCTTGTATTTCCATCCTTGAGTAATCACCTCTGCTTTAAAGACTGACCCTAAATTGTATTTACACAATAAATTCATACTCAGTTCTTATGGAGAAAAAAATTGCTTCAAGGAATCTAAGTGCAATTTTCTCTGCTCTTCTTCCATGATCTCCATCATAAATAAGTAGCTGTGAGTGCTCATGGGACAGTGCAAGTGCTTCTTGCAAGCAGTTGCTTTTACAGCTATTTTATGGCTAGGGTGTTGAGGAGCTAACAGTTTGAAATTAAACCAAGGGTGGTTATAAATACATCTCTTTACATGGCTATGTCTTCATTTTTTTCTCCAAGAATGAGATGATGGCAGAACACAGATTCCTGAAGAGCCTCTTTTTGAAGGCAAAGGTGACCTCTTTTTAGCTGCTGTGACTGCAAGGCAAGTTTCCTTATCTAAGGGGGAAGAATTCATGCTTGTCACCAGGGAAATTTTTGAATGCACAAGAAGTGTCTCGTGTAGTACGAAATGCTACTTCGTTCTCTCCTGAGGCAAATGCCTACATAGGATTTTCTCTTAAAAAAAGAAAATGGGTGAACATCATGTGCCAGATGCCTCCTTAAACATACTTGGTAACCAAGGTCATGTTTATTCTTCTGGGTTCAAAACAACTTCACTTACTGGATCAGGGATTAACATTTAATGGACACACAATAAAAGGTTCAGGTCTGAAGGCAAAAGATGATTTTTGGTTTTTTACTGGTATTCTGAATGTAAATTGTATTCTCTTCTTAGAGGAAATCAAATGAAATAAAGCATCATGGGTGCTGCTGACCTGTGCATCTGCTGAGACCAGGGACATGGGAGAACAGGGAATGAATGGCTTAACCTTCTCCCCCTCTGTTGTTATGGTGAGACTGGAATAGCAAATGCAATTCTGCCTCCCACATCTCAGAAAGGAGGTTGCAAAACTTGGAAAGGACACTGCAAAGAGCCATAGTAAATATCTAAGGGCAGGACAGTGTGTCTTATGGTGTGAGATTTACAGAGCTCAATCTGTAGAGCTCAGTCTCTTTCTGGCTAATCAGAAAGGCTGCGGCCTTCATTTGATTACAGGGCTTACATACTTTCATGAGGAATAAATATTCTAAAAAGTAAAATAAATATTCTAAAAGTAGTATTCCATCTATGCCTATATGCGTAGCAAGATCCAGTGTCTGAGAGTTAAATTAAGAACTATTTATGTTTTAAATAGCACACACAGTTTCACTGACAGCGTGGTTAGCCACCAAGAAAAGAGGAGGAAAGTCAACAGAGGTAGCAGTAGTTAGTTTTGATGCCAAGAACCATGATAATGCGTGTCTAGAAAGTATTAAAAGGGATTTTTTTTGCAGCCAGTGGAACAGCCAGACATGGGTCTCCCTGCACCATGCAGTTCTGAGTACTGAGTTGAGCAGTGTGTGTCTGGGTCCAGGTGTCAGTGTCCAGGTGTCTGTGCCCATGTCCAGGTGCTTTTATCCGTGTCCAGGTGTCTTTGTCCGTGTCCAGGTGTCTGTGCCCATGTCCAGGTGCTTTTGTCCGTGTCCAGGTGCCTTTGTCCGTGTCCAGGTGTCCATGCCTGTGTCCAGGTGTCTATGCCTGTCTCTGTGCCTGTGCCCAGGTGTCTGTGCCCAGGTGTCTTTCCCATGTCTGTGCCCATGTCCAGCTGTCCGTGCCCATGTCCAGCTGTCCATGCCTGTGTCTGTATCCATGTCTGGGTGTCCGTGCCCATGTCCAGGTGTCTGTGCCCATGTCGGTGCCCATGTCCAGCTGTCCGTGCCCATGTCCAGGTGTCTTTACCCATGTCCAGCTGTCTGTGCCCATGTCGGTGCCCATGTCCAGCAGTCCATGCCCATGTCCAGGTGTCTTTGCCCATGTCCGTGGCCATGTCCAGGTGTCCGTGCCGGTGTCCGGTGTCCGTGCGGTCCGGCGGATCACGGCAGAGGGTGCTGTGCTCCCGCCGTGCGGGGCGGCCCGGCTCGGTGCGCGGCCCGGGAGGAGCGCGCTGGCGGGCGCAGCCTTCCGTGGGCAGGCTGCGGAGGCTCCAGCGGCTGGGAATTCCATCACTGCGCAAACTGCGGGGCCATGGGAGCTGCCGCTGCCCGGGCTCTTGGCTGGGAAGCTGGAGCAGCGCCGCATGTGCGATTCCCACCGAGGGTGGTTATGTAAATAGCGCTCTCACGATAGTTCTCTAACAGAATTAACTCGGCTGGGAGGCACAAGCAACGTTCCTCTAATTTGTCTTCCACGGTCCTTTCCCCACCACAATGTTGGGAAAAAGACCTTCTTTTATCAAAGCTCTAACAGGACTTGTAATCAAAATAATCCATTTCAGAATAATGTCTCATGTATGCTTCCTGTTTCTTTCTCTCTATATCTTTCTGTCTTTCTTTTATTTTTTTTTTAACTTTCCTCACTGAAAAAAAGGAAAAAAAGGCAGTCAGTACTCATTTCCCAGTTTTGTTTTCTAAAAGTTTCAAAATTTCTGAAGAACTGCTTATAAAAATTTCCTATTTCAAAATCAGGGCGTTATTGGGGCCTGGGAGAGAAGCCCTCCAGTCCAATCCAGCTAGTTCTCATGTAATTTTAAAGGACTATTATTATTCAAGCTGAGAGTGGAATAGCGTGTCCTTCCTGAAAGATGAAGGGGAACAAGCCTGGGTGACATGGCAAAGGAGTATGTGGGAAGCAAATCACTGCTTATTTTCTCTTCCAGAGGAACCACCTTGCAATGTGGGTTTGGGAATGTGATGCCTTGGGAAGGCTGACGTGAAACAGAGACTGGACAGAACTAAGAGAATAAAGTAGGTATTTATTGAAAGGCCTTTAGGATACACCTTGGGCAGGACAAGAGCCTGACCAGAGCTACACACAAGGTGGACTAAGGATGATCACAAAAATGGCTGAAAAGTCATGAGGTCTTGCATTTTTATAAGTTTTGGTTCATTTGCATATTGGGTTTAATTGTCCAATTACAGCTTCAGGTTGTGAGGTCTCATCCTTCGTGTTCTTCCCTTCAGCCACCCTTGTTTGTGCTTTAGGGCCTGAAAGTTGTCCTTGGCCTTCAGCAGGAAAATAATTTGTTTTGCCTACCTACTCTGTGAAGAGAGCTGAGTGACACTGACTGTGAGGCTCAGAACTACACCCCTAGGCAGCACAGAATCTGCAAACATGAAAGCTAAAACTTAAGGCATCAAATGGAGGAAGGAGAACGCATCCTTGCCCCAGATGCTGCAGAAAAATCAGTGGTTTGGGAGGGGAGAAAGCCCCATAGCTGGGCTTTGGGGTTGTCTCTGGTGGCACAAGGCTGCCATGAGGAGAGGCCAAAGCTCCTGGGGGAGCAGTGCCATGAACGTGCTCCTTGGCATTTGGAGCGTGGCACACTGTTGGCTGTGGTTTGTTACTCATGCTGGGCTCCCTGCCCCTCCAAATCTTCAAGGAAAGGCTTGGTATTTACTCTCTGACAATTTATTCGCCAGAGGACTGTTCTTAAGATATTGTGGTTTATGTTCAAAATACTGTTTACATATAAAATAGCACTGAGGCTCTGTTGGGTCCTGAGCTGACCTCTGCCCAGCCCACAGATCCTTCAGCTTCTCATTTGATGTGTCTCAGTGTAAGACATTCTGCTGCCCCTCTCCCATCCACACAAAGCTGCCTTCCCAGTACACATACCTAATTTGTAGCTAATACTCTCATTGTGGCTACTTTAATAACAGTACAGATTTTTTTCCAAATGAGATACACATGTGGCTCCCGAGACAGCATTTTTCTGTTTCAAATTAAGCATATTTTTTTTCCTCTCAAGAATGCCACATCATACATAATTTTCTATAATCTTTTCTATTGATTTCATTTTTAGCCTTCATCAAAACAGCACTGGAACAATCGAGGAGCAGATTGCAACCTACCTTGCAGAGAAGAAAAGGGCATGAGGGATCTACTTACACCATTATATTGACCTTCTGCTTTGTGAGTAATAGCCCTGGGTCAGAGGAATAGTATTACTGAAGAATGCTGCTCCCAAGGGTGGGAGTCCTGGCTATTTTCTCCCCTGCTAAGGCTCCTAGAAAATGTCCATGTCACCTATGGGACACAGACCTTCTAGGTGGTAGCATTTCCTTCCAGGACAGGCTGGAAATTCACAGAATGCCTGTGACATTCTTGCAAGACCACAAGCAATGAGCACAAAAAGGCCAAGCCTGAATCTCAAACGGGAACAAAGTTATAACTCAGCCAAGCTGGAGCTGAAAAAGGTCACTGGCTCAGCTCTAGAAAGACTTGTATGTTTTGATGTTTGTGGGATATCCTCAAGTTCCTTACCAGGACACACTGTTGGGACAAGATCATGGTAGAGCAAGTTTATGATGCTGAGGCATCTCCTGGGTTTGACTGCAGCAGAAATACCTTGTGGTTTCTTTACATCTGCGTGAAATTAGTAAGTCCTGGAACACATGAAAATTAGTAATAAAAATAAAAAGATTTCCTTCCACCCCCCGTCACCTCCTCCCACTGACACAATTTAAAGATTTAGGATCAGTTTGTATCGTGGCCAGAGATTGAAGTTACGATTGTAATGTTTCCACTTAGAACAAGGAAATTGAAGGAGAGCAATTAATCAATAAAAATATGGGAAAGTAAAGACTGAGACAGTCACTTAGAGCCTGCATGCTTAACTGCATAAGGGGAATTTTAGAAAACCTTCTGTCTTTTACTGCTCTTTTAAGTTTTATATTACCAACTTTCAAGTACAGAGAGAAGTCATGCTTTGTGCTGCCCTACTTCACCCAACATTAGAAACCCATTCATTTGTGGGGAGCGGATATTTAATTATGAATAATCCCAAAGTGTTTCACTGAGTGTTGTACAAACCATGCACTCAGGCCCATTTCATACAGTCATGAAATACCATCATCCCTCAGGTGAAACAAAGCAACTCTTCAGCAGCACAAAGCAGAGCTGCACAGCAATTTGGGGAAGGAAGTGAGCAATAATAATTTGAAACTGCAGGGGGATTTTAACTATGCAGAATGCAATTACCAGAACTGGAATTTATCCAGGACACTGGGGTTAAGACCCTATCTATTACAAAAGATGCCACAGAACTTCCAGCATCCTTCCCCTCATTTCCTATGTGTTACTCACTGGGCTTCTAAGTACACACTGAGAGAGGCCAGTCCTGTTTGGATTGTGAAAAATGATGGGACCTCAGGGCAAGGTGCAGAGGAAAAACTAGTATTTCTTACTGACCAGAGCTTTCTCTTTGCACATAATGCAAAGGGCTTTGTACTGGAGAGAGAAATGAAGAGCTTTTGGGTGTGTGACACTGTCCAGAGCCACCTAACCAGGGCAGCCATTGGTCTGTGGTGTGAGCCATGAAAGGGCAGGGTGGCTTTGCAGCCTAAATTTGGTCATCACTACGTTAAGACAAAAATGGACCATTTCCTGACCAAGTTTGTGTAAGTTGGGCTGAATTCATTTAAATATCTAAGTACTTCTTAATTGGGATGGGAAATCCCATATTTCTATGGGGGCAATGAAACATGCACAGTATCTCTAACATCCTGGTGAGGGGCACAGAGCAGCTCCACAGCACAGAAGAAAGACTTAAGCCTCATCCATGTGGTGCCTGTTAGGAGCTTTCCTGAGCTGTTTTGGTTTTGGAGAGTTGCCTGACCTACTGAGCCCAGCTCCCTTCTGCCACCTCTCCATTGTAAACACACAATCTCTCCAAAAATAACCAGACACCTTTCTCTTGGAGCAATTACACCCCAGAGTAATATCAGCTGCCACAAACTGGTTTATAAAGAATAGAGGAGCAGGGAGGAGCAGAGCAGTAAAGCCTGGCTCAACAGGGGTTGAGGGGCAGAGATATGGCTACTCCAGAGTCCCAGGGCTGTCCCTGTCTCCCCTCTCAGCAAGGGCAAACAGGCAGCATCAGGTCTGCATGGGAGGAGGAGAGGAAATATTTGTTCAAATATGTATATATGTATTTTTAACTCCCACAAAAATACCCGTTGTGAAACTCCAGGAGCAGCATTTTTTATATTAGCATGAAAGCTAGAGTGCATCTGGAAAGCTTTCAGCTGATTTGTGAGGTACAAAAGTCAGTATTCAACACTTCTGTTTCTGGACATTTAACTGATTACATTAAAAGTCAATAAGGCCTGTGTCTTTTTGCCTAGAGAGCCAGGAATTAGATGTGCTCAGAGCTGGAAACACCTGTCTTACCTCCCCTCCACTTGCTGCTGAGGGTGTTTGGGTCTTATTTGAATGTATGTAGTTCAATACCCATAACAATTGTGATTCTCACGTGGCTGTTGAAAACAAGACAAGTAAATAAAACAAGCAATCATCCCAGAAAATGCCTAACAGAATCCTCTTGCCCACTCACAGGTGCTGGTGGAAAAATTACCAATTACCAGTGAAGCACCAATAAATAATGCTTCAGTCTTGTAACTGCAAATCTTTCTAACAGAATCTGGCTATTTCATGCCTTGCATCATAAATCAGTGCCCCCAATGAGTGGGCTCTGAATGGCTGGACAAAAATAATTAATCAAGATTAAATCAAAAGCAGCATGATGCATGCAAAGGCAGTCTTAGCCAGGATGCATTCCTAGGAACAAAATCACTCAGAAATGGCCTATAAATCTGCAGCATGCCTGAGTTGAATGTGAGGAAATGTGACTGGTATGGATTTTCAGTTTTTATGCTGCATAGATATTGCAGATGATTCAGCTTTTCTGCTGCTGCAATAGCATCAGGTTTCAGGCCATGTGTACCTTGTACCTTTACCAAATGCAATGGATGGCCAAGGTGGGCTGAAGAACCACTCTCATACCCCTCCTAGAATCAGACAATCATAGAAAAATAGAATATGCTGAGTTGGAAGGAACCCATCAGGCTCCTTGAGTCCAGCTCCTGGCCTGCAGCAGTGTCTGACTGACAGCAGCAGAAATTCAGGAGAACCACAAACATCAGAAGGAAACCTCATGAAATCAGGTGATTTCTACTGATGGTAGAAACCACTACTGATGGTTTCACTGAATACATGAAGGACATGCAAAATCTAGAAAAATAAGCCTTGCTGGGATAATTTTACATCATTATCTAGTGCTCTCACTTGTGGTGTCTGAGCTTGGTGTTGTGTATATTCTCAAGCAGATTGGAAGTGACAGTGTTCTGATAGCTACAGTGCTGACAACTGGCCCAATAATTCAGGCCCTATCCAGTTTTTCTCTTGTATTTATTGACCATTAATGAATCAGGATTTATTCCTCAGAGAGACTGAGCCAAAGCTGCATCTCTGATAAAACCAGGACTAATACTCAGAAATACAAGAATATCAGCAGGAAAATAAAACAGGCATCAGAGATGGACTAAGTACCTAATGCAAAATAATGCCCTATTTCAAATTCATCCTTAATAGCTTCTCTTAAACCAGTCTAATATATTTTTAACACGAAACATTCCTGTCTGGAATATTTTCTTTCTTATTCCTCCAACTCTTCTCCAGGGTAGCAAAGATTTGCATAACATTAGGTCAAAAGCCAATTAAGGATATACTACATGGAAATTTTGTAAAAGACACTCATCCCCTGTCTGTGAAGGGGAACCAGGCTCAGAGCAGCTTTACAAAGGCACCAAAAGCCAGACAGTACCCAGAGGTTCTGCCTGATACCAACAGTACCTGGCAGGAAATGTGAAGGCACTGAATAGTTAATAGACCCATCACTATGGTACATAAAGCAAACAGTGCCAGGGCAATATAAAATCTCCCCAGAAGAATAATAAGGTGGTTACTGAAAAGTGATTATGATTTATAAGCTCAGAGAAAGGACAGGGCTGCTGCTAAATGTCCCAACATGGTTGAGTCACTTTTAATGTTGTGGCTTTACACCTACTGCTCAATAATGCCTTGTTATCCACAATTGCCATCTCTCAGCATAGATAAAAGTTTCTGTTTGGGATGATTTTTAGCTTTTAAATATTGAATAATATACGTTTTCTTGGAACTCCACCTTTCAGCAGAAGAAGAATAACTTTGAATTTTTTAATAGCCTTCATCATTCAGCAATCATGCCAAGAAGGTTAACAGTAACAGACATATTTTTTTTTTATAGCAGGTTGTACAGGAAATGCTTTTTGGTTTCTGTGTCAAGTGAAGGCCACTCTGACCTCCACTTGTTCTAGGGCAACTTCTGTGCAACTTGTTCTGTAGTCCAAGTTTAGAAAACATCATTACTGAAGAAGGGGAAAAAAAACCCTAAAAAATCAGTGCACAAAAAAAACTGTAGTGCCCAAACAAAATCAATAGCACAGTATGAAAAAGAGCATAGGAAGTAAAATAGCTGACCTGCTGGCTGTTTGAGAAATGCTTCATTCTGGCCTGAAGTTTCAGCTAAAAAAAATTACTTGTTTTGCACCTTAACTTGTGTTCATATTTTAAATTAACTCCAACCTTACCAAAAAGGGCCCATTTTTAGGCTTCATTTTGAGGCAGTTGCTCACACTAAATGCCTGTGAGAGATTTTGGCATAGTTTTCCTTCCCCCTGTGCATAAAATCATTAAGGTGGGAAAAGACCCCAAAGATCATCAAGTCCAACCATTAACCCAGCACTGCCAAGCCACCATTAAACCATGTCCCCCAGGTGCCACATCTACACATCTTTTAAATCCCTTCAAGGATGGTGATGCCCTCACTTCCCTGGGCATGCAATCTTATGGGAAGACTACTGTGGTTTTTGTCTTAGTTTGTTCTGAAAATCTGTGGTTTTGCAGCCTGAGTCAACCTGGCTCCTCAGCTGAAGACAAGCTGCTTGAGTTAATTCCTCTCCCAAAGCCCTCAGGTGTTGTAAGAAAAGGGGCCACAGGAGATTCTCCTGAGTGGCCAGTGACCACCTGATCAACAGGTTTTAAACAGAACAAGAAAGAAAGGAGGTGGATGGAATTCCCTCACTCTGAGGAAGCTGGGCAGGAGGTGAGGACATGCATGGCACTGCCAGCATCATCTTCTTCAGCAGGGTGGTGAGTGAAGGCTGCTGCTTGTGCAGCCCCTCCTTTGTACCCCAGTGCCTGACCAGCTTGTCAGAATTGTGTGGAGCTTAGTAAAACCAGGGAGGTTTGTGGTTGTCAGCCGTGGGCTGTGTTCCAAAAACCAGCTCTTCCCTTTTCAATATGGTTTATCTATCCTGCTACCTAGCATTGTTATAATAGACCCTGCTGGATCATAGGAAATGTAACAACAATGTAGTGGGTGTTCAAGAATAGAAATGATCCTTAAAATATGTTGGGGTGAAACGAGGATGGGAAGAGGATAGCAATTGTCTTTTTATCTGAGTCTTCCCCACCCAGAATCAGAATCCTGCTTTTTTTCAAAAATAGAGGCTCTCTTCTATCCAAAACACTTCAGAGTTATTTCATCTCCTGTTTAACTCCTGGCTAATAATTTCATCTTTCATTTCCTCCTATTGTTCAGCCTGGCACATATCCCATCTATTATAAGCCCCAGATATCAGAAAGTAATTTTTTTAAGGGAGAGGAAAGTAAGAGTCAGCTGGTTTGAAGTAAGGTTTTTATAGCAGCACAAGTTCTGGAAGCATTGTGCAGAGACTGGTATTAAAAAAATAGCTCCATGGGAGGAAACTGGAGTGAGGATACAAAGCTTTCTGTAAGAGCTGTATTACTTCCAAAGCAAGGATAATTGCTCCTGTTTAGGACTCTAATACAAAATTGAGTTTTGCAGACACTGAGGAGAGATATGAGGTAGCCACCAGATAAACACTCATGGGAGCTGGCCTTTTCTGAAAATCTCCAGTAAATTACTTTACCGAAGCATCTGGCTGCAAAGCAGCCTTTTAAGAAAATTAAAATGTCTGTAAATATGGCTTTTGCCTCTTTGTCTGCACACATGGAGACACAAACTGCAGAGTCCATCAGGTGGCCTAGAGTACGTGTCTCATGTCAGAGCATCTCTGGTGCTGTGCTGCTTCCACACCTTCCTTCTTTCCGCTGAGAGAGACTGCTGTAAGACTTTATGTTCCTTTTGTCTTCTGAAGGTAGGTCAGATTCCCCAAAATATCAGCAAGTCCTGGGCAATGAGTCCTGTCTGAGAGTGCTGGGTGTAGCCTTGCAGCTCTGCTAAGGAACCATCTGCATCCCTTTTCCCTCCTACACCCGTACCAGAATGCACAAAGGTGTGTGAGTGTTCTTTGGCCTTTTAGGCAGGGCAGGTTTATGGGGCTTTCTGGAGTACACATAAAACTGATCCTTCTGGCAAATCTGCAGAGGAAGTGGGTGAAGGAACAAAAGGTGCAAATATTGATGTTTTGTTTGCCCTGGTGGTTCTCATTCTGTGAAGAAATGAAATATATGGCATGTGGGGGATGGGATATTGCATCACAGCATTGTTCAGGGAGCCCCAAATCATAAGAGAGACTCTAAAGATTAGATCGGGAGCAGGATATCTAGCTGCTGTCCTGCATTGGTAGACTTGTTTCATTCACTGTGAGTTTTCTTTCCTTGCTGTGAGATGTAAGGGGTACTTTATGATCTGTAATGCTCATTGCTGGTTATGATTTGATGTGTAGAACTCAAGGTTAGTATTCCTCTAAATCGTAGCTTTTCTCTAAACTCTTCATCTCCCCTGTCTCAGGTTCCTGTGCCAGAAGGAAGGACTGATGCTCTGCAGACATCTTCTGCTGTTGTGGGTTTGAACATTATCAGAGTAATTCTGCCAGTCTCAGGGAACCTAATGGTTTTTTTAAGAGTATCTCTCAGAGGTCACCCCACTTCCTGCACCACAGGCAGCCCTGGCAGGAGCTGAAGGTCAAAAAATTTCAGTTTCAATTTTGCCTTTTCTGAAGACTTTTTTTGTGGAAAGGCTGTAGGAGAGCTGCTCAGTTTAGAAAGGAAATAAGGACAATAAGGATAAGCAGTGGCTCTACCAGGTCATTTGAACGTGGGATATCAATACCAGAGGAAAAGATGAAGGTATCAGCAAAAGGTGGAAGGTACCTCAGAAAGAGTTAGGAAATAAACCATGATGTGTGTTTGGGAGTAGCTAGTACCCAACAAAAATCTCTCTCTCATCTGTCCAAAATATTGACAATGAATTGAACCCTGTTGCAACTTTGTTTAAATGTGTATTTTCATACAGAACTACCAAGAGCATGAATGTTCTCCCTGAAGGATTATTAGGGCTAATAACAAAGGAGGTGTGACAATACTGCTTTGCTCCAGTTTTCTGAGCCTCTTTGAGGAATACAGGAATAAGTTTTCTTGTGACACATACTGTGACAATTTGCAAATTGATGGTTCATTGTGCTAATGCACTGCATGCTATTAATGACCTCTATTTCCAGCAGCTCCCTAGGACTTGCACTCACTGCACTGTTCAGGTGTGATCCAAAATCTCTTGAATCCTCCAGCACTTCCAGTGACTCTTGTGTGCTTAAGATTGGTGTGTCAGGACATAGGCCTGGCCCCACAGATGTCAGTTTTTAAATACCATACTGTTCTGGATTAATTATTGTTCACCTGTAGCTGTGTTTTGGATTTGATGAACAGTTATGATGATAACCAGGTTCTCACCCTCATGGAAAGGCAGCACTTCATAAATACTGAACTGTGCTCTTTCTACGTCAGTGCTGGTTTCCTACAAACCTAGAAATGGAATTACGTGGCTGCTGTCTTAGGAGTGTAAGCACTGAACAGCTATTGCTAAGAAGTCATTCTGAAATACATAAATAAGGAAAGGAATTCCATATGGTCCAGAAAAATGAACAATTGCCACATGGTGTTTCTGAAGAGGCAGAAAGTGTATTTGCTTTTTCCCTTGCAGTATAAAGACAGCGCAGTGCCTTGTGAGAGAAGGAAGAATTGGTGGATTATCCCCAGCTGGGGCTCCCTAAAGATCCTTGGGGTCAGGGAAGATGTGGATATGCTGGTCTGAAGGTTCACTGAAGCTGTTTCACGGCTCTAAATGGCAGTGGGAAGAAGTCACTGCTAAACATGTGGAGACCCAGAAAGGTGACTAGAAGTCAATATTTTCCTTTAACTCTACTAGTTAGTAGTCTGTTATAAAGAAATGGCTGGTATGAGGCAGTAAAGAGTTAAAAACTACAACAAAAAACTCTCACAGATTAAACATTAAATTATTCTGGCACTCATTATATTAAACAGTTAATTATTTACTAGTGGCACTAGAGAAAGCACATGAATTCTCTAGATTGGAACAAATGCAGTTATGCAGTCCAGGCTATTTTTAAGAGCAGAGCTTTGGACACAGTGTGCTGGATCTGCTGTGTCCCGTCACTATGTGCAACACTAAAAGCTTTTATAAACAGCCATGCTTTTTCAGGAGTCAGATATTAGGCAAGCACTCAGGCAGCATCACGCAGGAGTGACATAGCAGTGTCACAAACACTCACAGAGATCCAAGCAAGGCCTTGAGATGGCTAAATGTTTGGGAAAACAGATTATCTGGGGAGGACAGGCTGTTATGGGACTTGGAGGGCTGCAGTGGCTGTGCCAGCAATGTGTAGAAAGTAAATTCTCCTGAGCTTCCAAATTCCCAGAATCCTTCTGAGGTCTGTGTCATTCAAACTAGCAGCAGTTTTCTGGAGAACCCTTTCAGTCAAGGCTAATGTATTTCTTCTGCTCCTTGCATGAATGTACTAATAGCAGGGGAAACTCCTGTGAATATCAGGAGGCAGCTGTACAAGGCAGGATGCCACTTCCTCCTCCCTCCCAAGCTGGCTGTGTGGAGATGAGTGGAACTTCCAGGTGCAAGGACTTCCTCTCTCCTGCAAGGTTGCTGCATTTGAATTGTTCCTACAGGAATGGTGACATGAAAATCTTGTAAGAGTTCTAGAGGGAGTGATTTTAATGTACAGGATGTTCTAGTGTATGTAACCTTGCTTTTTAAGTAGCTGCACCTCTTGTGTAACAGCAGTGAAGCTCAGAACCCATTTCCTTGGAAACACTTCATTGCCAGCAGCTGCCTGTTTCTCTCCTGGTGTAGAAGTGTGGGTATCCGGGTTGCCTATTTTTTATCTTAAATGTGAGTTCAGGTATTGACCTGGAGTACAATACAAAGATGAGGTGTAAGGAACCAGTACAGCTGATGTGGGACCCTATAAGTGTACGATAGTGACCTGCTTTTTGGGAATCTAACTGGTGTGGATCCTTGGCAGAGAGGAGCTGGTGTGTCCTGTTGGGCACAAAAAGAGGGAAGAGTATTTTGTGTATGAATGGGACATTAGCACCCCATTACCTCTGTGCAGACTGCAAACCTTTTAGAGCTGGGCTTTTGGTTGGTTTGAATGCAGTGGCCAGTGGAGTGAACTCTTATCCCTTCTTGAATTAGAGAGACAAATTGGATACCAGTGACATCAGAAAATGTGTTATCTAACTGACCTTCAAATAACATTATTTACCAGCAGTGACAAATGCACTAACGTTTGGGAAAAAACCCCAAAACGTCAGCAGTAACCATATTACTTAAACACAAAGGAGAAATGCAGAGCTGATGTTCAGAGTCTGTTCCCTGTGCTGTACTCCCATCCAACTGATGCAATTCCCATGCACGTCTTGGCAGTACTTGTTACATCCTACCCCAAGGGAGGTGACCCTTGCTTCCCTGAGAGGGGAAAAAAGCCATCCTTCCCAGATTCAACAGCCCAGTTCCAGTCTGACCGTGTACTTTTGAATGACTTGCTGAGGTCTTTATCGCCTTCACTTACCCGATTCCTGCGTAATAAAAATTGGCAAACTTCTTTGTGGAGAGCCCATGACTCTGCACTTACTGAGCAGCATCAGACTGCTGAGCAGTGCCTCTGCTTCTGACAGCTCACACGATGCTGTGACTTATTTCCATGTGCTGGAGCAAAGAGGGATCTAAGGCAGAGAGGCACAAATGGAACAGGGAGAAGCTATAGCTCTTGCTATCCTAAATAATAACCATCCTAAACTATTTGTCTGGGATTAGGAAGGCCACACTGTGGAGTCAGTGGAGTCATTACTGACAGCAGTTCTTTCCTACTAGCAGGAAGGAAGAGAGCACTTCTCTTGAAGCCTGTGTTGTCACTACTAAGGGACTGGTTGGTGAAAGTGGGGTTTATAGCTGCTGCCTCACAAAAAGGTCAAAACTATGGGGAGAGAGAGTGAGAGATTGTTGTTGCTATCTCAGTCTGTTGGGAACACTGATGATAATGGAGTAAGAAGAAGGAAAAAGAATCTGAAATCTGACTGCATATTAGCACAGCAATCAGAAAAATTTCTTCATATTTTTTCCTAGATGAAAGTTATGGAGAACTTTAAATGAAAACAACTGAAGTATGGTGTAACTAAAACTTCTTTCATGCACTGCTCCCCAAATAGAGCCTTGCACAATGTCACAAGGCCATGCCTCTATCTTCTTTCTGATGATCTTATAAGCATATGTAGTGTGAATTGCCACTACAAAAGTCAAAATATGAATGTTGTGCACCCTGTCGTGGTTTTGTTTACACACAAGGAAATAGGAGCTTACACTGAGAGCTTTGCTGCTGCCCTCAGTCCTTGAAGCAGGTTTCCCTTCAGCTGACATCTCTTGCTGCGTCTTGATGAATCACATCAGGTCCATTGGCAGAGAAACTTGCACAAGTAATTCAGATATGAAGAGGGAAATGGATAATGTGGTAGGCTCAGAGCACCTCAGGAGGCTGGCTTTGTTTTAGGAGCCACCCATTATTTGCACCTCTTAGGGATTAAAAAAAATAAGTGTTTTTCTTCATGCCATGGAAACTGTGACAGCATTTCAGGGGGGAAGGAGGAGTCCTTGGGACTGGGATCACTGAGGGTGTGGCAGTGGGACCTGCTGGCTGCCCCAATGAAGCTGCAGGGGCTGGTTCATCATGGGGGGCTGCCACCTCAGTGTGGAGTGTCAAATGACAAAAGGGGTCTTGCAGCCTCCAGCAAAAGGAGTGTGAGGATAGGAGAATGATGGAGTAGTGAGGCAGAAAAGGGAAAACACAGAAGGCCCACAGGAAAAGCAAGTGAGGTATTTTCTGTCTGGATATACACTGTGGTAATTGGCAACAGCCCTTTTGAGATTGAATAAATCCCAATACTGAGTGTGATAGAGGTTTTGAGATCTCTCTTGTTTTAAAATAAAACTGTTGATTTTTTTTAAATGAAACCTTCTATTATAAAAGCAGACCTTTGCTTGCCCTGCCTCTGGGATAACTGCTGATATACTAAACCTGGGACACAGCAAAGGACTTGCATTTCATTTAAAAAGGGCTAGTTGGGAGATGAACATAACAGAACCCAGATTTTCTCAAAACCCAGAGCACTCAAAAATGCAGCATGTCCTCTCCTTGCCTATCCTCCCTGTTTTGATATTCATCCACAGCTCTATATTCCCTACTGGTTTCATTTTGCCAAACTTAAAAGCTTTGGCATTGCAAAACTACCAGTGTGCACTAGGACTCTGAAATGAATCATTATTTTCCGTCTGCTCTGAAAAGACCATAAACTAAACTTGACTCTTTCTCCATCTATTAAGTTCAGCTGCTGCTTCCCTTTCTGATCTAATCTGCAAGAGGTGGTTGTCATGTCCTGAATACTTCTCCACCTGGATGTCTCTGTGGTTTCCATAAAAAGTCAGGCATTCTAACAGGAGAAATGCAATACACACATAAATCCAGCATACCATTTTTTTTAGAGAAGGTTGAATCTTTTATCATCAGTCCCATGCCAAAGCCTGAGTGGTTGCAGCAATGTTCCCTCAGAGATCAAGCACCACAAATTTTGCACTTCCTGGAATAAACACCACAGTTAAAAAGTGAATATGTTTCTGCAGCTGCTGCAGTGTCACTGCAGTGAAGAACGAGTGGTGTTACTGATTCAGCTGAAAAGGTTCTTGCAGAGCAAGCATCAAAGCAAGGCTGTTTTATCAGTTTACATACTTTGAGCAGAGAGTTTATTTCTTGTGTAATCCTCCCTGAGGCACTCCAGTGGCTGAGCAGAACCATTGCAGAAACGTCTGCTTCTTGCTTTGTAAATGTAATTTCTGCTCCCTTCCCTCTGTTTTTGGGCCGACTTCTGTGAGTTCTTTGTATGTGCTGTTGCTGAATCTGAGAGAGAGATCTGTTTTATGAAGAAAACATGGATTTGGGTATTTAAGGGATTCCTGGCTTTAGACAAAAATGGCTGATTTGCTTTGAGATCAGCTTCCTCTCACTGTGAAAATGAGCTGAAACAAACAGGCTGGAACAAGGGGTGATTTTTTCCATGTGCAGAGATCACACCAGGACTGAAAGCTACTGTGTGTTGCTCAGCCACAGGTCTGCAGCATTGCACTTGAGCCATCTGTTCCTCAGGCCCTCTGGCTGTGAGAGTGCCTTGGTGAAATCAATGAGCTGTGAGCCGTGTGAGATAGGTTGTTTTCTACCAGCCAGAAGTGACTTTGGATAGTGCACTTTAATGCAGGGCTCCTGCAGCACCATGCCCTTGGTGAACTCTCTCCTCCTGTTTTTGTGCTCTCCTCCTGGTATTAGGATGGACATCTTACAAAGGTAACTTAGTGAGGACTGTGAAAAGCAGCTTATTAGCTGTATCTTTTCATTGATTCCAGCTCAGGGAATCTTCCTTGTGTGAACTTCATGGGAGACCTACCAAGAAAAAGACAGAACTGTTTTAGGATATGGGTGAGGTGGGTTCACAGTTTTCAGGGGTGATATACCTGTCTTGGGTGGGAAGCCCATTGCAGCTTTAGCCAAGCAGGTGTTTAGTTTTTAAGGCTTTTCCCCTGGTAATATTCAGAGGGCACTGAAAGGCTGGATGTTTCTGCTGTTTATAGTAAAACCTGGGCAGTGCAGATCGAGCCACACCAAGAGATGTGCTTCAGCACCAAGCAGTGTCTATCTCCTGTTGCTTCCTGTCCCCATGTCCCGCTTCCAAAACCAGGTTGAGGTTCTCCTGGGATGTTTTGGTTTACACACAATTAATGCAGTAGGTCCCAGGTAATAATGATGCTGCCTAAAGTGAGAAATAATGAGAAACCCACTACTGACTTTATTTCCTACTTGTGTTGAAGTAGGACTTGTGTTTGATGGTTGGACTTGCTTATTTTAAAGGTCTTTTCAACGTTAAAAATTCTAAGAGGCCTAAGCCTTTGGTTGCTGTGGGACTCAACCATCATCAGGCCCCTCTGGCTCTGTTGACAATGGACTCAGGAGGAGGGAAGGGTCCTTCAACCCCTTCTTGGTCTGGGGTCTGTTTTCACCTCTGCTGTTCTTCTCACCCCTACTGCCACCTGGGCTGTTTCTCTTCCAAATGAAGCTGCCAGTATCAGCTATCCTTGTGCTGGCCAAGCCCAGGTGGCAGTTTTGAGGAGGAAGAACAGGCACAGGAGTTCTTTTTTTTGAGACATTTTGTTTGTAAGCACAGGAAGTTGTAAAATTGCTGATTATGAGTTAGTTCATTCACAGCTGATGCCAGAAATTACTGCCTTCTGTCAAGGCAATGCCTTAGTGAAAAGGAGCAGTGATTGAGTAAAGCAGGGACTTGTCAGTTCTTTTTCAATTACAGTGGATGCCTTTTTTGCCTGGAAGCTGGTTATCTTTAACTATTTCCCTTAGAGGAGTAGTCAGTCTTTATCAATGCTGGACTCTGTTATTTTTAGTAATTAACAATGCTTCTCCAGTGCCATTTCTCTGTTGTGGTTTCTACTGACCAAATGCCAAAGATTATTTTCTGAGCTGTTGTAAACCATTGACATTTCAGCTCCCGTATTGTTACTGAGACCTTCTGAGAATTATTTTCTAAATGCATTTCCCAACATCACACTAATGATATATTTACTTCTCGAGATGTAAGAAGGTATATTAGTCCACAGAAGAAAACATCCCAAGACTGAAACATGATTCCTGGAACTAAATAGCCATGCCACTTTTATGCTTATAGTTTAAATCAGATGAAGTTATGGACGAGTGACAGGATGTCTCTTGTTTCAGCGAAACTCATTTTGTGGTTTTTTTGCATTCGGCATAAAAGGACAAAGATTAATTTTGTTGAAGAGTTTCCTATTTCATGTTCTTAACATACTTGTGGAAAAACAAATGATCCTAGAGGGTGGATTTTGGTATTAATTCCATTTTCCCATCTTTGGTCCTACCCGATATCTCTGGAACATCAGGAGATATGTCATGACTGCAGGGAGGATGGTTCATGG
This sequence comes from Trochalopteron elliotii, assembly GCA_024734555.1. Classification (NCBI taxonomy): domain Eukaryota; kingdom Metazoa; phylum Chordata; class Aves; order Passeriformes; family Leiothrichidae; genus Trochalopteron; species Trochalopteron elliotii. The sequence continues at coordinate 2,494,080 of JANPWX010000606.1, read as the reverse complement.
CTGTTTCTGGCTGCAGTCATGTCCAGGAATCCAAACAATGTTACAGGACACAATGGAGCACAGATTATTTGCAACAAGGGCACATTGACCCAAACGTTGTTTTTTGTTACCACTTTTATTTTTTGTGGGCATTTTTTAGGTGTGACCTTGACTGTGAAATGCTGCTGGTTCATTCCCCCTCTGGTTTGTGGCTTTCCTCCTGAGGCTTGCACTGGGGGTCATGATTACATTGGCTGAAAGACTAACAGAGGGCAGATGTTGTAAGGAGGTGCCTCTGCAAGTCAGTCTCTTTCCAGGGTCAGGTGTCCTCTCTCCACAAAGTATCAGCTGAAGTTTCATGGAAGCAGGGAGCATCTTGTGAAATGCATAACCCTGAGTCTAAATGCTACTGCTTTTCTATTCACCAAGATCTGCTGGGGAAGAAGGCTTGGGGGACTTGAGGGCAAAATCATTCCAGACACTCATTCTGGTTGTCTCCTTGCTGTCTAAAAGAGCCCTGGATAAGCTGTGAGAGAAGTGCACTTAGTTGTGACTGTCCCTTACATCTTGTCCCCTCTACCTTTCTACCATCGGTTTTAGATTGATAAAGAATTGTTCTTCAAGGCAGATATCCCAAATAAAGATTTTTCAGCCAAAAAAAATATAGTCTTTCCAATCAAGTTAAGGTTCTTACTGCCCCAGATTTGCTGCTGCAACAGTTCTGTTTACCACTCTGCCTTTGGGATGATAAATGGCAGTGAAATTGTAATGGTTGCTTTAAATCCTGCCATGTTGATTTGGTAAACACAATGTATGTAACTCTACCCAGGGCTGTACTTGATGGGATACAATCTAGGAATTCAATGTTTAGACACCTTAGTATGTTGGCTTCTTTGTTCTTTTCCCTTTTTATTTAAGCAGGAGCTTTAGAAGATAATTTTTAAAATAAATATCTGTGGCTCTTTGTGTTACTGAGATACAAGGGTTAGAGGAGTTCAGTTTAAAAGAAGTTGTAGTGTTCTTGGCTGCTCTGAGCAGTCTGAAGCTGGGGTCTGCTCTGGTTCTCTCCACTGTGTTGCATTAGAAGTAGAGGCAGAACAGCCAGCCACTGGGGGAGAGGGAACTCTGCTGTCACTCCAGCAAACTCTGAAAGACTCTGGGTCCTCCTACAAGCTCTTACTGGGTGCCTGAAGTTGGTTTATACTACTAAACAGACATATCCAGCTATGTTGCAAGAAGTGAATGGCTCTTCATCCTTAACAGTCTGCACAGATAAGGACTCCAGAGAACCTGTTTTTCCAAGTAATGAAGTAAAGCCAACTGGATTGGTGATAAGGGCTTGCTTGTCCTAGACAGGATTCATCCTAGGAGAGCGTGGTGCAAAGTAGTCAACAGCTCTAACACTGCTGCAGCAGAACAATCCTTCATCTGGGGTGCTTCCTGGCCTGTGAGTACTACAGAGATTTTTTGGAGCCTCTAGGAATGGCTTTTTAGATGGAGTCATTAGATGTGGTGCAAGTAATTTAATGGTAAAGTTTTACTAGCATGTGTGCATGCTATACTCTGGTTGAAAAGGGGATACAATCCTTATTATTGCACAGGGAGTTGAAATCCTCCTAAATGTGCCTTGCATATGTTTCTGAGAGAATTAAATTGCAGGACTGGATTGTCCCATGGAGAATATGTCTCTGCTCAGAAAACAAATCGGGGTGTAATGTTACACACACTGTAGGTCTTGAGTATGTAGAGTTTGTGCCTCTCGTGACAAGCCTGTTCAGTTCTGGGCAGCTTTCTGAATAAATCTCACTGTGTGCCACCAGAGCCACATGCTCCTGTGGTTACATTTGCTGGGTTGTGCTGATACAAGTTTAAACAGGATTTGTCAGTGTAAAAAGAAAATGTGTTTGTATCTAATCAAATTCCACCTTGTTTTATGCTCCTGTTCAGCTCTAGTGATTCCTGCAAAGATGTGACTAACATCAGCTTTGGCTTTGCTGGGTAGTTTTGCAGGAGGTTTCAGCAGAGCAAAAATCTGCCATTACTCACTGCAGAATTTCTGGTAAAAGTTGCTATTTTCATGAAGGGAAAGGCTCCAGTCAGAAGCTGGTTGTGTTTCTGTTGGTTTTATGTTTTTCGTGATGTTCAGAGCAGCACAGTTCACAGAATTAACTGTCCCCCTCTAATGGAATGTGAGTGTGAAGCTGCTGAAAGCAGCCGAAGGACCAGGATAGCTGGGAAATCTGCAGCCTATTGGCTGCACTAACAGTGCTAAGAAACATCTGCCCTGCCAGTCTCTCAATTCTGCTGGTTCCACTTCATTATTTAGAGCAGAGAGAACACTTGAGTCTGGGTTTTTTCTTCCTCAGATAGTGGATGCAGTAACATTTTTCCTGGTGATTTGTACAGATAAGGTAGTGATTCCAAGTGTGTTTCGTGATGCAAGAATTGCTTTTGGAGACGTTCAGATAATTAAGTGAAGAGCACAAAATTGTCTTGCTATTTCATCAATCAGTGTAAAATGCTGCCTGTGATTAACATCTCCATTAAAAGTACTCTCTTGAACTGCTCAAAAAAATGTTTCAAGTGTGACATATTGGTACATTAAAAAGAAAGTACTGAGCAGTGCTATGTAGTGCTACTGTCAGTTTGCAGGTTTGATAGTTACAGTGTAGATCAGGCTGGGGGTAGTGTTGGACACCAGAACGACTTTTTTTCTGTAAAGAAGCAAGAACGTAGAAAATAGTGTATTTTTCTGGTTATAGCAACTCCTATATTTATAGACTTTGTGCAGTCGAAACTAAAGCTGTCAGACTGAATGAAAAATAATGACATGCATATATCTGAGAGTAACATGACATTCTATAATAACTAATTAAGTATTTTCAGTAGGCCATATACAGATGAATAACATCCATTAGAGGGCAGGAGCTTCAGGTTTTTATTCCCAGGCTGGGCAGTAATCTTCTTTTTGCTTGGAATAAATATTTTGAATTTTCCATTGTGTTATTCTCTCAAGGGGTGATTTTCTTCCCTGACACTACTGTTGTAAAGACCAGTGAGTGTCAGTCTATAGAGTTAATTAATGAACAAAGCTGCTACAGAAGACAGGAGTCAGGTACAAACAAGTGTTTATATGTTGTATATTTGAAGCACATGCAGCAAACAGGGCTCTCCAGACAATAAAATGTGCTGAAGTGTCATCAGTCACACAACTTTGCACATCACCCAAAATGGCCCTTGAAGGTCAGCCTGTATTGCTCTGGGGAAGCCCTGACCTGAGCACGTGACAAATTCAATCTGCTCAAGGTGAACCATGTGATGAGAAACATGGCCATGGCTAGAAATGACAGCATAAAAAGGAAAGTTTGTACTCAATTGCTCTGATTTCATCTTTGAGGGGAATCACCTGTAGAATCTCTGCCAGTGTGCTCTCCTGCTCTTCTTCAACACAGCAGCTGCCCTGTGTTGATGTGCTCTAGCTGGAGGATGTGACTGGTCATTATTTTCTGGGAGTTTGGGATGAGGAAACCCTTAGGGCCATTGCATCTTCCCATTAAATACAAAGTACCACACTCCTGACTGACTCCTCTGAAATCACCCATGTCCCAGGCTGGTTCTTCAACAGCTGAACAAGGTCTTCATGCACTGGTTGCCTACACTGCAGCATTCCTAATGGATAAAATGCTGATAGTTTGGAAAATTTAGCACAGGATGACAAAATAAATGGTGGGTCTAGTTGTTTTGAGCATCATGAAAAGTTTGTCTCACCTGAAGGCCAGAGCCTGATGACACCAACAGTGCCAATGTTGTGAATGTACCCCCAACTTTGCTTATTGGCTCATAATGTGCTGAATCACAGCTGAGGACAGCTGTGGATTTGTTTGGTGATCTAATCCAGCATGGGGTTTGTTTTACAAAGAAAATGCAGGTGAGGCTTTGTGTAGCTGACTTGGATAATTGAATGTTGGAGGGAACATAACTGGCTGGAGTGTCCCCTGGTGTCAATGAGAGAAAGCAGAACGAATTTCACACAAAAAGCTGTGGTAACAAATAACCATGGAAACGGTGCCATTTGAGCCTGCCAGGTGGTGCTGATAAGCCCTTCCCCACATCTTGCATTATCACAGCCCCTGTGTGGTGGGAGGAAAGCTGAGGGGACTTGGACACCTGTGGGGTGTGAAGCAGCTCAGCTCTGTGAAGCAAAGGAGGTGCTTCATGGCACTGCTGCTCCTTCTGCATCCAGACTGTGACATGCCCACAGGATCAGGGCCATTTTTCCAGCAGCAGCAGAGAGGAGAAGTGATTGCATCACTCAGGGATGTTCACTGATATCCAGGCTTCTGAGCATGGCTTATCCAAAAGCTATGTATGGGAGCAAGTGCTAGGGGGGATAAAGAAACCAATTTTAATGTCCTGGGCATCATTAGATGAGTTAAAAGGATTCCATTCCTCATTTGCCTGGTCCTGTTAATAAAATATATTATCAGGAAACCTGAGGAGCTCCTAATCCATTCACTGGCAAAAGAGCTCTCATTAAAGCTGCAATCAATTATAGAAATGCCATGGATGTTGAAAATTAATTTCACTGGGGGTTGACCTTCAAATTTTCTTCTTCACCTTGAAGGAGAATAGATCAGAGAAGAGTAGGGTAATAACTTTATAGAAAAGAAACAATTACATATTAAATAATGGGGGTACAGCTGTCCTCAGACACAGGACAGCTGACCAATTCAATGGAAAGAGCACACCCAGGACTGAAGGTGTGCCAGTCATGAAGCCATCAGGGGAGGTGAGAAATGGGATACTTTAGAGGACACCAAAGGTGTGTGGAGATGTCCTCAGGAAGATATGTAATTCAGGAGAAGAGCCTAGATGGGATATGTTAGGGAGCCATTTAGGTTTCAGGCAAGACACCAAGAGCAGGTACTGGTGTTGCAGCTTGAGGTGCCACCAGTGGAAAGATGTGGTATGAAATGTCTACAAGAGGAAAAGTTCTGCTTCTCACCCCAACTCTTTTCTAAGCAACAAATTTAATGAAATGTAGTTATACTTGCTTGGTTTCCAGGTAAATTTTTGTGTTTGAGTGTGGGAAAAACAATAGTGTTGGGTACAGGGTCTAGTTTCTCCCCTGCCAGTCTTCCATGCACACATTTCCTCCTGCATTCAGTAAGTGAAGGCTTTGGAAGGCTTTCTCCTAACATCCATAGAGTCTTTGGGCTTCTCTATAATTTAGGAGCTTGTCTCGTGCAAGGCACATCAGCCTTTGAAACATTAAGCCAATGGCTCCAGCTCAAGCAGCAATGTCCCACTGCATTGGTTCCAAACATTGCAAGGGGCTAACTTCAAAGTGCTTAAAAAGGGCAAATTTATAAATAGTTGGACCTGGGAAAGGCCTACAGGGACAGAAGGGAGAAAGGCATTTAAGGAAAGAGCTCTTAAATAAAAATCTCAATTTCTCTGTTTAGAAGAAACCAAAATTTTGAGAGGGAACTGGTCTTGAGTTGTTTTGGATTAGATATTTTTTCTTATTAATCTGTTCCTTGATATCTATGTCCAGTAAAAAACTCTGTTTAAATCTTTTGAGTGATATTAGCAAATAAACATTTCAATTTGATTTGAAGGAGTTAAACAATGTGGTCACACTTGAAGACACTATATTAAACTGCTGACAGATGTCCAGGTCCACTTTCCTCCATAATGAAAGCCCTACTTGAATAAAATCTGTAAGGTTGTTGCCAGATGTCTTCTTTCAGCTTTCTTTCATTACATTTGAGGTTCAGGTTTTGTATAAACTTTGGCAGAAACTTGAGAACCACAGTGAAATCCAGACTATATATGACAAATAGAAATAAGCATGGCTGGGCACTTGTAGCCAAGTGCATTTTGAAGTTTTATTATTCTTTGCAATGGAGATTTCAGTCATCAGTTGTGGTGTCCTTTGAAAATTAGTTTTTCTCTGTTTTTGTCCCCAGAAGCAGGATATTTACAATCTAAAATTCAAATATTTTTATTTCTGTTGCAATATTGTACCCAAAGCTTTCAACACAAATATTTTACTTCTCATTCATTTGTTTCTCACTCTAAAGTGGAAACCTTTTGCTATATTTGCTTCAAAGCAGTGGTTTAGAAGTAAAATCTTGATTATTTTGTTATGGATGCACATTCTAACAGCATGGTCAAGCTGATATGCTTTGTTCATGACCACACTTCACAAGATCCCACAAAGAAATTTATCCCTTCTTCTGTAATTTGAATCTCTCACACTTTTTCTGCTGTATGGGCTTTGTAGCAAGATCTTATCAGCCAAAGCTGTGCTCTTCTACGCCTACTATCTTCCATGAAATCTCTGTCTGAGGTTTATTGATCCTTGACTCCTGTTGCAGCTCTGCCAGGAGCAGGGCCTCCATTTATTTGGAGTGCTCCTAGCCATGGAAGAGGTAGGTCTGGAGAACTGTTCCTCAGCAGTTACAATGCTGTGTGTTAAATTAGCTGTGACACACTGAGTTTTTGCACTGAGTGAAAGGTACTTGCAACACCTCTTTCTGCAAATGTGGATTAGTGAATGCTCATACATGCTCAGCTCCTTGGGGAATGCAGATGACATGTCCTCTTTGGAAGGCAAGGTAATAATCACTGAGGTCAGGTAGAAAGCTTGTTTTATCTGCTGAGCTGAAGGGTGTCTCACTGACTTTGTTCCTGCTCAACACCCCAAGGACAAGAAACACAGGCAGAGTGCTGTGGCAGGGTGGGGAAAGCAGCTGAGAACAAGCCTAGCCTTTTCCACTGATCTGAAAAAATCTTCAGGTGTTTGTGACCTGTCTGAGAGTACACAATTCTAAAAATATTGCTGGGATGGGCTGGGGGTCCTTGCTGTGATACTGCACCAAATCACTGAGGGATACCTGCAGGATGTGATTATCTCTGTGTCACCTTTTATTAAGACTGCAGAGTCTCTGCTCTTCTGAGATTAAATTTTCCCTTGGCTGTTTCAAAAGGCTCAAAAGCATGAAGGAGGCTGGGTTGGACACTTTATCCTGAAGTGAACTGTGCAGTCAGGGAACGCCCTGTAATTGTACCCAGCCCATGCTGGTTTTTGTCTTGTTGCAGTGATGTATGTCTATGTTTTAGTGTAACTGGGTGAGGGCTGTAAGATGTGTAAAAGTTGGTAATGGAACATTTATTGAGGGGTGGGATGCAATTATTTAGCAGTTTTGAGAACCTGATTTGCTTGCTCTCAGGTATTCACCTGCTACTTTTGAAAGAGAACTATTTCTGCTAGAAATTGTTGTGTAATATAGCTATTTTAATGCCTGTGCATTCTTAGCACTTTTAAAGAGAAGAGACGTAGTCTTTTCTTACTTTTCAAGCATTAAAAATCTTACTTCTAGTTGTGGAAGAGTGGTTGAATCATGAACAGGTTAGGACTACTCCAATACAGCTGAATATCTGCAAGTCTACACATTTTCTGCAAATCTATCCATAGGAGTCCTAATAAATAAGGCTGTATCTAAAAACTCTGATTCATGACTGTAAAGGAAACAAACCCAACTGTCAGTCAATAGACATAGAAAAGGAATATTGACAAAAGCAGGGCATTAAGCAGAAGCAAATTTCAGAATTTGTCCTGTAGAGAAATGTGGTTGCTCATGTGAGGGAAAGGGGCTTCCAGCTCAGTGAGGCTGATGACATGTAGGGTGGACACATGCCTTGGGAAAACAGCAGAGCAGATATCTGGAACCAGGAAATGGGATCCAAACTGGGGAAAGAACTGAGTCTGAATGTGTTTTGATACCTCACTACTTGGGGCTATGGACTGGTGCTGGTAGGGAGCACCTGCATTTATGTATGAAGCTGTTATGCTGAGTAATTACATAAAAACTCAATGTTTATTCCTAACACTTTTCAGTTAGATTTTATCTCATACTGTTATTCTGGAAATACTGTAATGTTAAACCATGCTTGAAGTTGTTTTAAACTCAAAAACACAAACCCCCCAAAAATACTTGATGGCAGTGCATTACCTAAATTTACTCTTGCATTGAGCATTTTAAATTTGCTTTATTGCAGCTTCACTGCAGTTTTATTTTTAGTTAGTTCCTAGTGAGAATGAATAAATAGAAGGCCATATCCAAGATTTCTGTGTAAGTTATCTTAGACATATATTTTTTTCCTTTGCTGCATGTAATAACTCCTAAGTAATGCTGTAGGTACTGCAGAAAATAAATAGTGCATGTTTAATTTTAGAGGGATTACGTAAATATGGCAAAATAACTAGAAAGCAGCAGAGGAAGAAAGGTTGCTGGTTCAGATGTTGAATGCAGAGTAGGTAAAACACTGGGGCTGAGCAGGGAGGCAAAGCCCAACAGCTTACCAAAAACAGGGCTTGTAAGGCATAACTTTAAACCATTTTTTTGGACCTAGGCTGTCCAGGCGGAAGCTAGGCTGAGCCTAATTCCCTGCTCTGGAGGAATGTTGAATGGTGTAGGGCATCCTGCAGGCTGTTCTGGTAATCCTGCTTTCTGAAAGGAGCAAACATTTTGCAGATATGCCAAACTTAGCCATGTAAATCTCCTCTCAGAAAGCAAACACCCACAGCAGCCACGTATTTAAATTCCCAATCTGAAACCTCCAACACCACTCAATTTTTTTCTTTCACTTTAATTCAGGCAATCATCATGTTGCAAATGGAAGCTATTAAATCTTTGCACAACAGGAGCATCTAAGATTGAAGTTTCTTCTGATCTGTCCCAGCTGCAGACAAAAAGCCAATCCTTACTGGAAGAATATTTTCTAAGCTTCTGTGAGTGAAGGAAATAATGAAAAGGGTTGAGTAACCTAGTCTGTGGAGCTCCTAGAGGAAGTATTGGGAAGCTGGAGAGCCTCGTTTGCTTTAAAATGGTCATTTCTCTGCACAGGCCTCCTGACATGAGTGGAGTAGTATCAGCTTGAAATGTAGTGTCAGAATGTTCCAGGCTTTCTCTTTTTGTGTGCACTGCTTTTATGTCACTCCTGTATAATATTTTTGCTTGGCACCATGTGGTTTTTATACTGCTGCAAATGCTTTGTGAATGTTTGTTCTCAGTACTTCTTTTGACTTTTTTTTTTAATTAACTTACATCTGCATGCCAAAGCTCTATTTTTGAGGTCAAACATATTCTACTGGTCACTTTATGGCAATTCATGAAAAAGAGTCTCTTGTAAGTCAAACAAAGAATTTATTTCCTAGTACTGTGATTATGTTCTTGTTCAAAAACTTTTGCAACTTTCTTGATGACACTGGTCTGAATTTTCTTTACAGATGACTCAGGGCTCTGTTGCAAAACTTGTACAGATCTGATTGGACAATTTACAAACTGTCCTTCTGGAATAAACTGGAGTCATTTGGCCTTTGGGGGCTTATGCTGGGGAAATGATTTACATTTTTGTTTGTAAGGTTTCAGATTAGAGGGAGTGCTGAACTTTAGTAGATGTGGAAATAGTTCTTTGAATGCTTTACTATGTGTTACAATACTTCAGTGGGGAGCTACTCACAGCTTCTGTAAGAAATGAAAGAAAGAGGTTTTTCCATAGTGAGATTCATTGTCTTTTATAAACCCATGTGCTGAAAATTTCTCTCTCTGCAGTGCCTGACTGGAGCAGGGACACAGATTGTCATTTCACACTAAATGACTTGCATTTAGATGGCTGAGGGTGGGGGGATGCCTCTCTGCCTCTGCTGTTCCTGGGTGGAAGAAGGATATCAATTGCAAAGGAAGAATGGATGAAAAAGGGTAGCATTAGGGCCTAGAGTATATTCTGGACTGATTATTGAAAGTCACAGGGATAAAATTCTGGTGATTTTACTAAGGTACTGTTCTCCTTTTAAGACTGGCTCACTTCAGCTGAGTGTAAGGAGGTCACCTTCCAGCTAGATGTCTGTGGAAGGGAAATGGTAGCCTGAAGTGGAGGGAAAAGATCTTTACCTTGAATAAATGTGCAATAAGTAGGACTAGGAGTGCCCCACAACTGACTCCAGCCTTTCATGTGTGCAGCAGACAGAAGAAGCTGAGCCAAGGTTTGCTCAGGGCAGGCACACATTTGAGAGGTAAATCAGGATTTAACAATGATGAAGATTGAACACCAGTGCCCCTCACTTTCTTCTGTCACAGCATGATGAAGTTTACACTTCTATAGTCTGCTCTTTCTGTGATTTAAAACCAGCTTCCTCCACCTCCCCTCCCTCCTCTCTGCTGTCAGCAGTAGCATTTTCCAGATCCCTTCCCAGGGCTTAAATCATATTCTGAGCCTGAGCAGTCCTGGCTCTCAGGCCTTGGATGGAGATGCTGTACAGTAGTCTGTTTTATTTACAGGAATGTGTCTATAATGAGAAATGCCCTCTAGAATTTCCCTCAAAGAATGGTCTGGCTGTTGATGTGTCCTGTTCTCTGGGAGACCCACAGACAGGGTGTATGGATTCTTCACTGCCTTGAGTGAAAATTATTCCCGTGAATGTAAATTTTCTTCTGAAGTTCTGAGGTAAATTGGGACCTGTGGTCATTTTGTGTGGTTTGGAGTACTGCTCTTCTCTTTGCCCTCTGGAAGAGGGGATTGTGATTCATAGTGGTTCTCTGTGAGGAATGGTAATGTGTGATTTATAATGGTATTCATCACACAACAATTATTTCCCAAGTGCTCATTTAAGAAAAAAAAAAAAAAACACAGAAGTGCAGGGGGATGCTTATGCTGCCTGATAGGTTCAAGAAAATCTCCATTATGCCCAAAATACTCTGTGGGTACTAGTGGGAAGATCTGGAAGAGACATGTGGCTTTTTACTGCAGAATTTGACAGAGGCACCCAATAAGTAGTGCAAGAATCCTTGGGAAAAGCTGCAAGCCTTTATGCACCCTCCTGAAAGGGCTGGGCAGGCTGTTGGGCTTCCCCCTGCCCTGCCCTCTAACTGTGGGGAGTGCCTGTGAAATTCACACCTGAATCACAGCATCTGTGCTCCAGCAGTGGGTTTGAGCTGGCCTTTGCTTATGGAAGCTGCAGCTCTTGCTCAGGTCAGACAAAAATAGTGGAGGAGCTGGCCCATAACACTTGAGAACTCTGAATGCTTTGTGTCCTGTGACTTCAGAATGCATCTCCTCCTGCATTTGGATAAAACCAGGCGTCTTCTTAGGTCCATGAGTGGTCTTGGGTTAACTTTGCTTCTGACTGCCAGATCAAATGGTTTGGGGCCTCTGGACATTGCTTGGGTGTGAGAAGAGCTGTTGCACACGGATGTCTTGGTGTTCATCAGTAATTCTCTTCATCTTGCATTTCTGATAAGATGTCTTTCTCTTTTCATTTAATCCTCTTCCCTTGGTGTGTGAGCTAATGTCAGAATAGAAATGTATAGATGCCCTTTCCTCTGTCTCCTTCCTGTAAGCCCAGTTGGTGCTAATGCCTTGTCTCAGAGAAACAGACCCCTTGGGGTGAATAAATACCTTTTTAATAAAGGGACAAAAATACTTTACTCTCCCTGATGCCAAAGGGCTTTGCTTGCAACAGCAGCAGGCAGTCCCTGCCTGATTCTCTGCCAGCACCTCCTTAGCCCAGTGTTTCCTAGAGGGGAGCTTTTGGCATCAGTGATGTATTACTTGCAAAAATAAGGAATTGTGGCCTTTACTGACTAGGCGTAGCAAGTTTCTCCTGTTAAGAATATTTCATTAAAACTTTATCCCTGTGTGCTGCAAACTGCTCTTGTCGTAACAGTGTCCAGATGTGTGTTTAAAGTTGTCTGTCTCCATTGGTTTTGATAACCTCCTTTGGCAACTTACCCTCTGTGCTGAGCACTATTCATTATCATGAGAAGTTCTGTTTGAGTGCCTGGTGTGGTTTTTCCTTTGTTTTGGTTTGGATTTTTTTTTTTTTTCAGTGAGACGCTCAATAAACTCAAACTTATTCTGTGCTGGCAAAGGCTTTAGAGTTACAGTTCTTTGGTTGGAGACCAAACAAGTTAAAACAAACCCCAGTCATTTTGCCTTATCTCACTGGTGAAACTCTGTCTGCAGGAGCTGAGTTCATCCTCTTGTTTCTGCTGGTTTAGCTGTTTGTTGTTCCCCCTGCCTTTTCCATTCAATGCATCCCACCCTCCCAGCACAGTTCAGCTCTTCTTTCCCATGCTTTGACTGAAACTTCCTCCCACTTCAGTTGTGCTTCACCAAGAGTACTTTGTCCTGGGCAGTAAAGGAAAGGCACAGCTCCTCCATGCTGCCTTGTGAAGCCCATGCTGGGAATTCTTGTTCCCATACAATGCCAGCCTTCCCAAGGCAGGCAGCGGGAATGGCAGGCACATGTCATCCTTACCCTGGCAGGCAATGGTATCACTGGGGCTGGGGGATTGTTCCTGCACTCTCTGGATCTATTTGCATTCATACATACTCTGGGAAATTGTAAGGACTTCATGAGAGCTATAACTAATAATGCTTCTCAGGAGGAGGTTCCGGGAGGGGGGCAATGTTCTTTCCGATTTGGGAGGTTTGCATTTTGTCTTTTTGCTTGCAAATACTTTACATCAGTCTTGCATTTTTGGGTAGGGTTTTTTTGTTGTTCTGTTGAGAAGGCGTATTTTGAATTCTCAGCAGGATTTTTTTCTTTATGGTACTCTAGAGTCACAGCCACAGATAAAATAAACATTGAATCTTCAGTTTCTAAGTTATCAGCAATCTTTGGTATCTTATTTTCCTTTTCTCCCTGATGATGTACAAATCTATAAAAGGGACTTTTCCTGATTCTTCACTTATAAAATTTCACCAGTGGTTGCTACTGCTTTTGACCACTTCCTTCATCCTTGCATGTGAGGCAGTTTTCTGCAAGGGTGTTGATTTGAATGACCTGGATGTTGCCATCCCTCTGATACTGACAGATCTGGACTTACAACCACAATCTGTCTCGGTAATGACACATATCAGTTTCAGGAGAGTCCTTAAACTGGGCAATTTTTGCATCTTCCTGTCACCTCACATATGTGGCTTGCAGCTGTGCCAAGGGGAGTTAAGTTCAGCAAACCACATGCTGAACTTCATCCTTGTGTATTTGGAGAAGTGGTTTCTGGGTGTTCTTGTGTCCTACTCTACTCCTCTGATTAAGTCTTCCTCTTGAAAACCTATTTAGGATGCAAGTGATACTCTCTTGCATATGTTCTTGAATATTTTTCCATCATTAATTTTCAGTTTTATCCAATACCAGGCCTGTTGCTGAAAATTCAATGCCTAGAGATGTAAAATAAGTAAATGTGAAGGTTTCAATAGTAATGTATAGCATAAATCCTTGAATTGACCTTTATTTTGCTTCCCTGGCAAGAAAAGATGATATTAGGTAGGAGTTGAATTAGGGAGTTACAGTTCTGACTTATTTGATGCATGGAAGATAAGAATTTCAGAAATTCCCAGATTTCATTATCTTCTGGTCTATAATTTGTCATTTCAAATGGATCAGCATCCTGTTGATGATGCAGCTTTGCTCCATTATTGTGAGAACAGCATGAGTCAATATGAGTTCAAGCAGATAAGCAGCACTTCAGTCATGTCAGCAGACAGAAACAGCAAGTGCTGCTTGTGCCAGTCCCAGGCTTGGCTCAGTGCTGCTGGTTCCAGCCTCTTGCTGTCCTGAAAACCAGACTGGCCCTTTTCATGAGTATTTGACATGCTGCCAATGTCCAAAAATGACCAAAGTACTGACTTCCATCAAAATTTTGTCATCACCAGAAAATAACTGGTTTGTTACCCATGGAAAGATTACAAGTTTAAGAATGGACTACCCTTAGTTGTGGGTAGTGCCTTTGCTGTGTGAAGTGATTTTCTAGTTTCTTGCAGTTTTATTTCCAACTGCAATGGAATTAAAAACGGGTTAAAAAAAAAAAAAGGCACTTTTGTTTTCATATGATTACAGTATAACCATTGCATAATACTCTAAAATTTCCCCTGGAGTAAATGGTGAGGCAAATGTGTCTCATACTCTGGAGTGAACCTTCAAGTATCTGGCACAGGAGAGCCCCAATAACCTCATAGAGCAGGGAGGAGGAAAACTGGGAAGATAAATCCTTGGGTTGCCCATCCTAATAGGCATATATTCTGCATGCCTTGCAAAATGGTAAACTCTGTGCATCCTTTTTTCTAAATGACAAAAGAATCTGACCCTTTAATCCTCTTTCTCTAATTACCTTACATCTATATCTTGCTTGATTTCAGTTGTAATGCAGTAAAGCTTTTTAAGCATGTTAAATAGTTTTCCTTAATCAAATCCTTGGGTTCTAAGTCAAATACTCCCAGAGGCCTTTTCTGGTTTGGACTGTGTTTCCACATTTCCAGACAGAAGCAAAACATGGTAAAATTTTTGCCTGCTTGGCATGACTCACAGAAACCTCTTATCAGTGTTTGAAAGCATCTGGGCTCTTTTTCTTTAAGTAGTGGCAATAAAATTGGTCTGATATGTAGATACAGTCAGGACAGACCTTTCCACAGGGCTCAGGAGTTGAGAGTGGTCCAGGGTGAGCAGCAGACATTCATCTGTGTCACCCTGCCCACCCTCACTGCTGGGGGCTCTCCACATCCCACTGCCTGTGAGCTGGGAGCACCTTGCATTTGCAGCCACCTCCCTTTCTTCCTCTTCCAAGGCAAAGGACTTGGAATCTGACTATGTGCTTTTAGGGTTTTTTTTACACCACTCCAAATCTACTGCAGGAAGCTGATTTGCTGTCTCACCATCCCAAAGTTTGTTGCCACCATCCTCCTGTGCCTGTACCAGCAAGTTGTAGCCCCTCTCCTGTCCTAGAACACCTCCATTTGATCGGTACCAGACTGGGTTCTGATAGACTTTGTGTGGTACAGTTAGCTCTCACTGCAGGCAAGGGTAAGAACATTTAGCCTGTTCTGGCCATGTGTATGACCCTCCCACAGCCCTGCCCTTCCTCATCATCTCTTTCCTTCTCCAGCTTATTTGCTCCTAAGACTTGCACCCATCCACACACAAGAGTCCCAAACAGGATGCACAGGACTCTTGGCACTTACAAAGTCCTGGCACTTGTATTGTCTCTGCACTAAGCAACATTTCCCCCACCTTCACCTCTGTCTTCTCTGCTGAGTCTGCAGGGCAGAGATCCCTTCTCTCTTTTCAAAGCTGATTGTGGTTTTGGCTGAGCCCTGCAGGCTTCTGCACAATACAGAGCAATGTTTGATCTAATTTAGTTAACTGTTAGTATTTTTTTGATGTGATGCAGTCCACACTGAAATTTTTGTGTTGCTGTTGCCAAAAAACCTGGTGGTGCTGAAGAGCAGCCCCATACCTGTTAAGAGGGGTAGTTCAGGCAGTGTTGAAGAGTGTGTCATGATGTGCAGCATAATCCTTCTACGTTAAAGCTGGACAATTTACACACCTATAGATCCCCCTCTATGAGAGTCTGTGTGCTTTTAAAGGGAGATTTATGATTCTGCTCAGGTTTTATATAATTGTATGGGTGTTGTCCGTGTCTAAAATTTTATTGGTCATCTTCATTGTGACAGAAAATTGAGTTTCACTTTTATTGGTGTATAATGGTGGCTGGTATATGTCATGTCACTCACAGTAAAAAAAAAAAAAAGAAAAAACAACCAAAAAACAAAGTCTGCTTTAAAGCAGGAGACTCTGCAGTATTTCATACTTCCACTGCCCCAAGGAAATAGTTTAACATCGCTTTACTGCTTTTGAAAGAAAAATATTCTGGCTGGATTTGGAACTGGACTGTTGTATCCCCATTTCACATTAAAGAAGCTAAACTGTAAGGAAGAGCTGCTTCCATGCTTGTCACAAATCTGTGGCAGAGAGTCACAGGTTATGAAGTGCAGATGAATACAGAGAAAGTCTCTCTCTAATAAAAAGTGTGGTACCAATTTCACCACCTCTTTGTCCATAGAATGGTTAGGGGGCATAAAAGACAAAAGGCATCCTGACATAATTGATACAGGTGGAAACAGCACCAGGAGTGACAGTGGCATGGAAGACATGCCCCACATCTGACATGGTACATACCCAGATTTGCAGGCTGCAGCTCCAAAGAGCAATTCTTATTTCTCCCCTCATGTTCAGATTCCCTCTTTTGCCTTGGGTCCTGAAGTTTAGAGCGAAGTCCTGGCTGAAGACCACAGGGCAGGTTTCATCCTTCACCTCCTCAGCCATTGGCCTCTGGGTTTGAAAGGAAGGGGTGGCTTTTTCCCACTAGCATCCTCTTTTCTAGAATGCAGCAGGCACTCTGGAAGCCAGACAGCCTTGGGTTTTCCATATCTTTATGGTATTTAACATGCCAGCTCTGCATCTCAGCTGGAAATTTGAAGTGTATTTGTGATATTATCATAATCATCACAGGTATATGGGCAAAGGACTCTTGGCTCAGTAGAGGTTTCCTCTTGGGTTTGGCTATTAGCATCCCCTGTGTGTGTTTTGCTGCCATAATCTTGGCTGAGCACATCACAAGTGCCCAGAGTTTATTTTTGGGATTCATCAAACACATCATTAAATTACTTCGGCAAGTTAATTGAAGGAGCTACATGAGTTCAGGCAATGAACATGAGTTAGGATGAGCTGAGTGCTAATCCCCTCAGTGTGCTCTAAAAGTTCCTCTCAAAATCAATAAGTACACAGTTATTTTCTTCTTTTAAATAAATATTGCCACAAAGAACCCTGTCCTTGCAGATGTAGACAGTGCTTCTTGGGCAGTTGTGTGAAGGGATCTTTTGGAGGAGGACACAAAAGGGCAAACAGTAAACCCAAAGGAAAACACTTTTATAGAGCAAGTCAGGTTTAAATCAAGCAGGTTGTGGAGGAAATGATGCCTGGTTTAGTGTACTTTAATTAATCTACTTTAGGTTTGCATCACTAATTAATCTCTTTTTATGGTCCACATTACTGCATGCAACTGCTTCTTTCCAATGTGATAGCTTGTCCTAACTGCTAGCATATCCTTGTAAAATAAATAAGCAGTCCTTTCTGCCTGCAGTTTTTCTCTGTGGATTTCCAACCTGCCAGTGCCTCTCGTGAAATGCAGAGTAGCTGTAGTGGGAGACAGGAACCTCTGCATGATCAGAAATAACTTTTCAGAGTAAAAACTGGAGCTCCTGGCTATTTGAAGGACGTGATCTAATAACATCCCTGAGTAAAAGACTTGCTTTTGGGAATTTTAACTCTTTTTAAAACCACCCCTCTCTGATGACTAGTATTTGTGACAGAGTTAGTGTAAGATGACCAGGGCAGGGGATGTGTGATGGCTCTCACCATGGATGGAGACACCATGATGCAAGTAAGAGTGAACATGGAAACACCAGAACTGACTCTTCTCTTGGATGTTGCTAGGATAAAATCCATCTCCCTGAAGTCTAGTGTTTGCACAGCTCTAGAGGAATCCAGGGTTGGACAAAGTGCTTTAAAGTTGATTCATTTGCTCTGAAAACAAAACTCTTTGGAGGGTCTTGCTTCAGCTGCAAATCTATTTGATGTCTCTTCTCCCACTCCCAGCTGTGGTATCCAGTGTGAGGTGCAGGACCAGACTCAATCTGTAAGCACTGCAATAATCTAAGGTCCAAAAGTAAAGGCATTGATGATCACACATCACTTTAAGCCTACTCTGTCTCCATGCCAGCAGATGAATGGGACTGTGGCTGGCTGATAGTTGGATTAAAAGACTCTGACACCCAATATTTTATTGAGAAGGGACGAATGAGGTTGATCAGCCTGGGTAATCTGAATGCAGAGGCTGTGTTTAACTGAGCAGTAGGAAAAAGAAGGCTTCCATGTTTCTGACAGGGTCTTAAAGAGGCTTTGCAGGTCCTGAGGAATCATTGATATCTTGCTGGAGAGAAGCTGAGAAAAATTAATTGCTGCTGTGTGAAGGGAGGCCCTTTCACTGCCAGCGGTTGCAGCATGCTGCCTCTGGGAAAGAGAGAGTGAAGAGGGAAACAAAGCCTGTGAGTGAGATGCATGACAAATTAAACCTCTGGATAACCCCACGTCAGTAAATCACTTGCCTCAAACACCAGTACTTCATTCCTCAACATGCCATGAAATCATGTAAAAGCAGGGCTTCACATCCTGTGTGTTTGAAGCTGAAGCTTTACTTAAATGCAGAAAATTGTGGATCTTGGGAAAACTCTGCATGGACATTTCATACCACAGAGTGTACCTGAAAGTGGTGTTGGCATCAAAGCATCCCATGGTTAAGGTGGTAGTGGTGAAATACCTATGCTGTGGTATTTGGGTGCATGGAGGTTTTGGTATGTTATCTTGAATCTCCACAGAAAATCAAACCAAGCTTCATCCCCATGGGACCAGCCTCAGTTCTGTACATTTGTGGCAAGCTGGGACCTTTCTGTGCAATGTAAGGTCCCTTTCCA
Organism: Trochalopteron elliotii; assembly: GCA_024734555.1. NCBI lineage: Eukaryota > Metazoa > Chordata > Aves > Passeriformes > Leiothrichidae > Trochalopteron > Trochalopteron elliotii. The sequence continues at coordinate 2,475,720 of JANPWX010000606.1, read as the reverse complement.
AACCCTCATACATGAAATAATTTAATTGTACAAAACTCTTTTTAGTTACTAAATAACGAAGAAAACTATTGCTATACAGTGACTAAGGGCAATGCAGCGTTCCCAATTAAATTATATATGTGCTGGAATTGGGCCAGAAAGAGCACTTTGGGCAATCTTTCCTCTGCCTCTCTGTGCTGTCCCCACTGCACAGCCCTGCAGAGAGCCCAGACCAGATGCAGCCCATGTGTTTGGATAGATTTGCTCCTTTGCAGTTCCTTTGGTAGACAGGGCAGAAGTGGAGAGGATCTCTGTGTGTGCACACATGTATTTTCAGGCACATGAAGAAATTCAGTGTCTTTTTAAATGCTGTTTTATTAGAGGACTTAAAACACAATGACCAGCTCTCAAATGGGCTCAAAAATGCAAATTCTTCTGCCTCTTGCATCTTTTTGTGACAGTGGTTGCTCAGAAGTCCTGTGATTAAGGCAGTAAAACTTGACTCTCATCTGAAGCTGAATTGTGGTGTAATACTGCTGCAGACTCCTGGGTGTTGCTGCATGGAAACACAGTTCCAGGTAATTGCCTGTGTTTCCCAAATGGTGTTAAATTTCAAATCCAGATGCAAATTCTGGTAATGCCCACTGTCCTTCAGGCTCCAACAGAACCACCAGCTCCAGCCAGTTGTGGCCACACATAAAAGAAAATTGTGCAAATAGCTGTGTTATGTATCACCTCTTTGGGAAATGCTGACATTTGGGTGTGTTTGTGATGCAGGGATGCTGGTAGGAAGAAGGGGTGAAGTGGGTGGGCAGAGTGTTGGGCAGCTGCCCCTGCACAGCTCACTGCACTTAAGGGTGACGCATTGTAGGCAAGGGGAGTTGAGCAGAGGGATATCCCCACTGTGAGTTCAAGGAAACTGTGGTTTGGGTTTGCTTTCTTTCAGAATGAATGTTTGGTTGTAAACTGGGTAAAGCTCAGTTTGTGTTTTACCAGTAGCGTCCCTGAATCTGCAGGGACAAGACAAATGGGGCAAAAATGAGAATACAGAGGGCTCTCTCTTAACAGAGGTTGTAGATTAGCAGTAAATAAGTGCAGACTGTTTTGGAGGGTTTGCTTTTGTGCACCACATCCCTGCATGTCCCTGCCAGGCTGTAAACTGGCAGAGCTCAGAGCTGCTTCTCCAGAGCATCCTCGAGCAGCTTTTTACCAGGAGTAGCTGTTTGGGGCTGTGCCTGCAGAGCTTTGAGACTCCTGACCTTCAGCTCTGTGGTTTGGTCTCCTCTCTACTGTGGAAGAAGCTTTGTCTGGTTTGTTTTCCTCACTCAGCATGGAAACGTGTACATCTCTTTTTCAGCCTGAGACTGTTCTCATCTTTAAGCCTTGCTGTACAAATGAGATATTGCTCACTAGTTCTGAGAGCTGTTTGTTAGTTAAGGAAAAAAAAAATCTCCTTTTTCTCTTGTAGCAGAGAAAGTTAATTGTAGTAACAATTTGGTTTACACTATCTTGTTTAAAGAAAATTCTAATAAATGTTCAACACATTAACAAAGTCAATACACACTCCAGCAGCAGTGCATCTGTGTTTCCTGTGCTCTCTTTTTAAGCTGGACATACAAAGTACCATTTTAATACCGTGGTGAAAACGGCAAGCATTCGATTTAATGCCTTTGAAATAATTCTGGAATTAAATCCTGGGCAATATATCTCAGTCGAGCAGTGTTGCATGTAGCCACATGCAGCTAATGAGCCATCAAAGGCAATGCTTTAAATCCCCATGCATACAGTACACAGATCCTTTATTCCTGCTGTCATAACACAAATGATGAACCTTGATTCTAAATCAAACACAGGTAAAAGAAAAAGAAGGGGGGCAGAATAGAACAAGAAGGAAAAGGAGGGAGTAACTTCGTGGCTAATTGGAAAGAAATTTGAAACAATGGGGGTTTCTTTCAACACCATTAATCACCTCTGCTGGAACATCCTTCACAACCCAAGCTTTTCTCGTCCCCGTTGCTATTTTCCCTCTCTAACATGGTACAGAATGTACATAATTGTTGTTCTTGAAAGCCATTTCTCTGGCACTGTGGTGGAAGGGCTCTGAGTACAGGCCTCTCACAGATCCCCTTGGGCTTGGCAGGTTTCCTGCCTTCCTCTGGCACCCTGAACTCACCAGTGAGGACACGGCTGCTCCTGCACTGTGGGGGAAAGATGCTGATGTTTTCTGCACAGCACAGCTGGGACACCAAGGATGCGATGCAATGAATGTAGGAATCTGGAATGGGAGGAGGATATTTGTGTACAGAGTCAAACCATGGGTTTTGCCAGCACTTCCCCTTCCTTGTTTTCCCCCAGGCAAGGTAAACATGTGCAACAGCTTTAGATCCATGCTGGTTGCCTCCAGGCTGCTTAATGGCCAGTGTGAAATGAGTGATGGCTGTTAGCCAGCTCCATAACCATGAGCACTCACCTTCCTAAATCCTTGAGATACCTGCAAGGAGGAGGAAGCTCTGCTGAGGGCTGCCCAGGGCTCCTGCTGCCCTCAAGCAGATGATCAGCACTGGCAATGTATGGAAAGACACACCAGTGACCTTGGCCACCTTGATTTTCACAGGGACTATGGGGACGTCAAAGTAGGTTATTCCCACCCAGTTTTCCATTTGGTTAAGCTACTTGCCAGCAAAACAGCTGAATGGGCACTCAGTGTGTATAATTACTACTACTACTATTGCTACTACTATTATTATATATTATTATTACTATTATTATTATAATTATTACTATTATTATTATTACTATTTTAAAGGTGAGAAGTGACTGCACCTAAGCAGGCTGGTAGCTGTGAAGTGAGGGACTGTGAACTCCACATGCACCATTCCCAGTGTCTTTTCTTGGCTGGTTCATGTTTTGAACAGCTTAATGGGGAGGGGTTTTAATGACTCATGTCAGAGATCCTTTAATTGCATGATGCTGATGGAAGCTGGAAAATGAGCAGCTGTAAGAAGCACCATTGTGTTGAGTGAAAGGGGTTTGAAGGCTCACAGGTAGTTCTTGCCTTAAAATGCCCAGGGTGAAAAAGGGAGAGGAGGGAAAGGGTATTATTGCTGGTACAGCTGCATCAGTGTGGCTCAGAGGAATTAACCTGTGCTGAGATGTCAGGGAGGGGATCAGTCAGACCCCTGGAGATGTGTTGGAATGCTGTGGCTCAGTGTCCCCGTGCTGCTCCCACAGGCACAAAGCCACGTGCACATATGGATCACATTCATGTGTGGAAAGGTGTTCCTTTGCAGTATTCTCAAGTGGTAAGTGAAGAAGCCTGAGTGGGAATTTGTAACTGCAATAATCCTTTCAAAAATAATTAACAATCTAGTAAGCAATAATGAAAAATACTTAGGAGAGTGGAGGAGAGATCTGTATAAGTTCTTCAGCCTGCTGTGTTAACCAGGGTATTCCCAAGCTCTTACTGTTTATCTTTGTAATGTAATTTTTGAGCAAAATAATGTTTTTACATTCTTATTTAAATGTTATCACCATCTTTCACTAATGGAGTGGTTAAGAGGTTATAGCATTTTACCAAGCTTTGCATTTTCTCTGGTTTTGATCCTCAGGCAATATGACTCAGATTTTTGTGAGATGCTTAACTTTCTGGCAAAAGAGGTTTGGAAAATAAATCAAGCTTTACCATTGTAATTAAAATAGTATTTTCTACTTTAAAGCGTTTTTGTCTATGTGTTGTTGTGTAGTGTTTATATAGCACATATAAATTCTGCAGGTTTTTTTCCTTTCATGGGAATTCTATTTATGTCTTAAAAAGAAGACTGGTCCTCTGTATCCAGCACACATTAATGTGATCAATAGAGATATTTTCCACATTCCATTGCAAATATTTATAAACTACACACCAATACAACTTACTCTGAAATGTATTTTCTCTCACAAGGGTTTCCTGCTCGTCATGGTATTTATCCAAATGGAAAACACTGAAAAATGGGAATGTGTTAACAGAACAAGATAGAAGGATACAAATCATCCTCTTTCTTTCCCTGTGTGGGAATAATGTGAATATTTATAGATCTGGAAAGCTTACAGGAGTCTGTAACAAGTAAGAGCTGAGCCATTCTTTGTGCTGATGCCATTTCTTGCTTTGACCTGAACATCCATCAGTTAGTAGCACCAAGGAGACTGAGTCAAATCAGTCATCTGTACTTAAGCCGAATTTGTGAGTGTGTTTCCCATTAAAACTGCACTAGAGCAGGAACAAAGTTGCAGAGCCCCACAAGGGTAAGGCTGTCTGCAGCACATGGTAAAAAAGACACTTGAATGCCCTTGTCCTGGGGAGGGGGAAGAAGGTGGCTGCTTGTTTTGAGACATTGCTGTGAAGTTTCCTGGGTCAAACACAAGACCTATTTGACAGCCTTGTCTGGGGCAGCCAGCGGTGCTCCCACGTGGAATTTAGCAGTGTTCCCAGGCCTTGGAAACTGTCATCTTTTGCAGAACTGTTTTATGTGGAAGGTGGGCAGGGTTTTATGAGAAGTGAAAGCATGCTGATAACACAAAAGAGGAGGTTCCAGTGAGCTCCTCTCACTTATTGAAGCCAACTGATGGAGCGGGGAAAGGAGGAGGGTTAACACAATCCAGTGGGAAAGCAGAGAGCAGAAAAAGCACTTCAAAGCAAAGGCTGAGCAGGGGTCAGGAGCAGTGTCAGGTCCAAAGAGAAATGGAGAGGGGAAAACCTGAACTCCCTGCGACTCCCCTGACAAAGAGAGCAGTGTCGGGTACTAGAGGGAAGAGGGGAGGCTGGCTAAAATGGACACACCGCAGGGAATAGATTAGAGAAATATGGAAGAGAGAAATCTGATTGTGTTTTTAAAAGTAGAGAAAGAAAAAAAAGACAAGCAGGGTATCTCTTGAAAAAAAAACAGTGAAAGCTGTCATGTTGTCTTGTCTGTTCTGGGTTTCCAGTAAGCAGGTAGGAGCAGAGCTCCAAAAGCGAGTGGGAATGTGCACATGTCTTTTGAGAGGAGATACAAGTTTGGGGTTTAGCCAAGTCATTCTTCATGCAACTCTGTCATGCAAAGGTCACATTGGAGTTTGTTGTTGTTGGCTTCAGGACTGAAGGCCTAATTCTGACTGGGACAAAAGTCACTCTTTCTGCAATATGCGGACAGCCTAAGCTAAAGCTGCAGGATAGATCCTCAATTCCTTGTTCATATACAGCCAAAACTAATCAATAAAACATAGTTAAAGACTCACTTGGGATCATAGGTCTTATAAAACCCTTCTAGAATGTTTGTCTTTTACCAAAATGTTTTGCCTGAGGATGTTGCCTGGGCATGAAGCAGCTGCATCCTACAGCAGTAAATGCTAGTAGAGGAACTGGGTAGCTATCTGTTATAAAATGTCCTTCATAAAATTATATCTTGTCTCAGGATGGAAGCAAAGCAGCCTCAAGCAAAGAACATAGGGCAGGAAGAGTGGATTGTGTTAAATCTGGCTTTGGAAGGGGAGAGGAAATAAGTGTCAAGTGTGACACGAGATGCGCTGGGCTCACATCCCCACCACAGACTGCAGTGTCCACATGCAAGGGCTGGTGGGAAGTGGGGTGTAGGGCCACACATGCAGCTTCCCAGCAGGAATGACAAGCATTCCCTTCAGGAGAAGTCTGGCTAGCTGATACTAAAGCAGAGAAGAGGTTCCTACTGCCTTGTGCTGAGGCACTGGCCCTTTGCCTGGCTGCTGGCAGGCTGCTTGACAAGCTCCCAGGGAGTCTGGGTTTCCAGGGCCTGCTGGCTCAGTGCCTCTCAGCCATTCAGACTGCTCCTGGCTCCTGTATCCACCAGGTTTAGGAGAGATGTGTCCCAGCAGCTGCCTGGGTTGAGGGTACCCAGCTCCATGGTTTCCATTTGGAGAAGGCAGCAGTTTGGCAACCTCTGCTGTGCCCTTCTGGCAGCCTGGGAACAGGCCTGGGGACACCTGGCTCCCTCTCGGGTTACTGGAAAGAAAAGATGAGTGCCTGGCAGCTCAAGGGACCAAAAAAATGGGAATCTCAGCTGTTGTCTAATTTGGAAAAACTTAATATTGTTTTGATGGGTTTTCTTTCTCATTTCCTGTCTGTAAAGAATGCTCTAATTTCTGGTCTTTTCTCCAAAAGAGAATGATGATAATTTTATTCCAAACTTCCCATGGACTAAATTTCAGTCATTCTACCCTCCAGATTAATGCAATTTTCTCTTGCATGTCTGTTGTCCAGACCACAGTCTCTGTTTTTCTGTGCTTGTCCAACTGATCCCTCTGGCCTGAAACAACCCCAAAATACAGTAAGATCTTACAGTTAAGAGAAAATTCCAAGTTAGGGACCAAAGTGACACAGAAAAGTTCAGTATCTGAGAGCATCAGTTGTGTTAAGAATTATTGAAGGAGGGAGGATCAGTGTAAGAGATTGTGGCTTCCCTTTTAATTGTGATGATTTCTGGGGCAGAATCTCAATGATGGGATCATATTGTCCCCAGTGAAAAGTTGAAATATGTAAACATTTAAGAGAGTGGCTGTGAACCAGTGTTTTGCAGTGTATTGCTTATTAAGAAATCTTCATTTACAAGACAGTCAGGAAGGAGTTTCTTGGTTTGTTTTAATGTCGTGGGGTGCTAGATACCTGCAGGAGGAAAACATGCTGTGTGCTCAGAGCAAGTGCATGGATCTTGGAGATTGCTGGGTGACTTGACCCTGGGAATAACACCTGGCATAATAGTTCCATCATTCCTGTGCAGAAAATAGCCCTGTACAAAATCTTAAGCTGTACCCTTGCTGGCGTGGGTGTCCTGGCTCAGGGCTCTCTGCCTTTCCTTGCTACCAGGGGAAGTGGTAACGTGCTCAAGAATCTCATCTGTACCCTGGGTGCCATGCCTTGTCCTGGAATTGCCAGTCTGGTGCCTGCAATATCTCACAGCAATCTTACTGTGGCTTTTGGGAGTTGATGAAGTTTGCGCCTTAGACATGCAGCACCTTAGGCATGTTGTGGAGAGGATGTTCTGGAGAGTCTCTGCTGTATCAAAAAAAGAAAGGATTTGATCCAAGAATTCCCCTCCACATTAAGAAATCCAGTTATTAAATGCTCTCCATTTCAGGGGGTCTGTGATAGAGCTTTTGGGAATTTCAATTAGTAAGTCAAGCTGACGTGTCATGAGTGCCCATTGTCACACTGAAATATTATTTTTAATCAAACTGTTAAAAAATAATGCTTTTAAAAGAAATAAAAGCCACTTCAGGAGAACGTTGTATCCTGAAGTACCCCAAACAATAATGCTGCTCCAAATTCCTGCTCGGTGTGTGGTGAGGAGACCAGGACAAGCTTGGGACTTTCTATTATGAGATCTGAGCCACCACCACTGGTGAGAAATGGAGTAAGAAGGGTGGAAGGGAGTCTGTAACAGCACAGAGGCAAGGCTGCTGTCTGAAACTGGCCCTTTACATAACCTGGGGTGTCAGCAATACTTTTGCTGGGGTTTATTTTAATGGCTCTCAGTAGTTAGGACTGATTGGCAGCAGCAGGGCTCACACCCTACCTTGGAGGAGTAGCCTGGAGTGGGCAGTGGCACTGGGAACCTCCACACCCTGCCACCAGCACAGCCAGCCCCAAGGGGACTGTGCTCCACTGGTCTCCCCTGTGCCCTTTGGCTCCTGCTCTCCCTGCTGAGCCTGGCAAAAAGGCCTCCAATTACTTCCAATTGCAGTGATGGTTTTGTGCAAGGTCAGACACCATCCCTGCAGCCAGGAACCATCAGTGAGGTGTCATTAGGCCACTGCTGCTGTCAGTGGTGGCTGCTCTGTCACAGCAGACAGGGCTCTGTGCTGCACAGATCTGCATCCCCACCACAGCTGCATGGAGACCATCACCCAGAGGTGGGCAGGGACCTGTGGGTGGCCCTGTTTCACCCACATGCTCCTCTACCCTGAGGTTTCTTTGCTTTAAAGGGAGCAGCACTGTATAAAATTGAGTGGTCCAAGGACAGATCTAGTCCAAGCCAAATAAATTTGTAACCTCTGATGTGGTGAGGAAGCACTTCCCTTTTCATTTTTGTGTTGTACCTGCAAAAAAGGCTTGTGAACAATACAGTACAGATTGAGTTTGTTCCTGTTAGAAGAAATCTGGGGATTGGTGGGCTGTCTGAGGCATGGATACATACACAAACAAACAAGGGTTGTGGGAAGGTGAGAAGCTGGACAAGAAGAAGTAAAATCTTGTGGAGGAGAGCTGGACTGATCTCCCATCTCTAGGAGAAAGAACAGTTCTCTAGTCCCTACAATTACTGCACCTAAAATCATGGCTGAATAGTCTCAGAGGAGCTAGGAGAGGGAGTCAGAGAAGTGTAAATTACCATAGCTTTCAAAATTTACAGTTCTTGGAAGAATAGCATGTCCTACAGAGAATGGCAGCACTAAAAATAGCTCTCTTCCTCTTGTGCTGCATACCTGCACAGGGATGATTTTTGTTCTGTAGGATTTTGAGTAACATGCTGAAGACTGAGATGTCCAAAAGTGAATGGGGTTTATGCATGTGATTTCAGGAACAGGATTTTGCACTCCCTATGACCAAACATTCATTTCAGAAATGGTTGCTCAGAGAAAGTGTGGTTGCACATCTCATACTTGAAGGAGTTTTAGTTGTGTGTCTTTGTCAATTAAAAGTTGTAGAATGCAAACACAGATTGGGGTACCCAACCATGAGCTCTGTGTGTCTCGACACACAGGGAGATGTTAATTCTATTTCTGATGGCCTCCAAGCAACTTTGTGCCTGCTTGCAGCAGCCTCCTAAAATGTAGTTACAGAGATGTTTCATGAGTCTCCCCTGCTCTTCTGAGGCACTGGATAACAAAAATGCCTTTTACAATGGTCTTACTCTAAATATCCTTGAGCTCACTGCTTTGCAATTCAAAAGCAGGCAGTAATAAAACACTCCTGGAATGCAGAAGTTCTTTCTCCACCCTGCCAATAAATTCTTTAATTAATTGCACATTGCATTTAATTCTTTTATTGTAACAAAAAGAAAGTTCTGCTAATGTGCTCATTTAAGCAAGATGTTAGTGTCACTCTTTTCTACTCTGTGGTGTTGCATCCATCCTTAGTCTCCAGGAATGTGCTTCTCGATGCAATTGGATTTGGGTTGTTTGCTGGTTGGTTTTTATACCCTTCCTTCTCTTCCAGCAGTTTGGTTCCTGGGGGCAGCAGAAGGTTTCCTCTGGAGACAGGTCATTGTGATATTCTGTCTGTTCCCTGCTCCCTTCTGTCATTGCCTTCTGTTCCCTCTTATGTTTCTTTTTCCTTTGCAAGAGCTGTTTAAGGAGGAAGAGCCAGTGGTGCTTACAATACACTGGACCCTCAGCCTGGATAGTTGCTCTTCATTTTCTAGAATTGCTGTGTAGTGCTGAAAGAATGTGAGCAATATTTATGGTATTGTGTATTACAATAGCAGCCAGAGGCCCAAAGCAAACACAAGGGCCTTAGTGCTTCCCGTCATGCAAACGGAATCCTACATCATGAAACATCAGAATGCACAAGACAGGCATTGAGTTGGGGAATTCCAGTCACTGGGAGCTTCCCACTTCTTAACCAGTTGCATTTTGAGACTGGGATTCTCTCTGTAGAGCTAGAATAATAATTTCCTCTGTCCATGTTACATTTAATTCTTTGTTATATGTTAAAAGTTTTTCTATTCTGGTGTTAAGCAACAATAAACAACATTTCCTTTTACTTTTTCTTTTTATATCCCCTTTCTCTGAGACTGTATTTCCAAACATTCACTTTCTCCTCACCTCCCTCTCTTTTGTTTAAGCACAGACTCACAGCAAATCCAAACTAGCCATTCTACCTTTTTTTCCTCTTGAGAGATGCATTTATGTGTGTAGCAAGGTCACCAAGCTCACTGAAGACTGCTTGTTTAAAAATCTGTGTGATTGCTCACATTTGCATAACCAGATGTAAAACTGGCTGAAACACCTTTCAAAACATCATTGGAAACCTGTGCTTTACTTTCTGTTTTTTTAGGGAAACCAGACTTAAAAGATTGTGTTCTCTTCCTTTGGAAAGCTTTTGCCTTTTATGTTGGTGTGATGTGCATGTTTATGTGTGTGTTATGTTTAAGCTGATGTGTACTTTTCTTGAGGGTAGGTAAATGCACAGCAGGACTTGGGACAGCCAAAGCTCTGTGAGTCTGGAAAAGTCAACCACAGACTCATGAATTTTAGCTCTACAAAAAGCTGCTCAATTCTCAACAGACTCAGATAAAAAGTATTTCATACTGCAGAACTTAGACCACAGGAGCAGAGAGTGAAAGATTAAGGGTTGCATCAGTCTTGGAGGGACTGTTCTAAGCAGGCAAAGACAGGAGATCATAGAAATTAAAGGATGGCTCTAATGGGGTGTTAGTCAGCCTCCCCTGTACATTCTGGATCTTCAGCTGCCAAAAGCTCAGGAAGCTGAGAGTATGCACATCCTGAAAAACTGAATTGTAATGGGAAAAATTCCCTATCCTTAACAGAGGAATTCACAACTCTTACACTGATCATTTTCTGTATTATATTATGAGGCCTTTACATCTCTTAGCTGTATTGGGGTGACCAAAATGAAACTGTTGAAGTGTAATGACACTTTATAGTTCATTTGATAAGTTGAAGTTGTGTTGTCCGCTTAGTGATACAGCAGAAAAACAGAAACATATTCCTTTTCTGAAGAGACCAGTTTTGCATTTAAAAAAATAAAGAAGAATAAAGTAGGTGACTGAAGGGACTGTAGTATGTGCAGATATTGGGATCACATGCTGCCCTATGTGAGAGAAGGACCCTCTTGCCCTGGGAATTGGGCAAAGCCTACCAATAGTGTATATTTAACCTTTATCTTTCTGGAGACCAATGGTGAGAGGGGGTACTCAGAGTTCCCATCCCAAGCACAGCCTTATTCAAGACTCTGTGGGTGAACATGAGCCATAATTGGTGTTTTTACCTGTAAAATATCTCAGCTGAAGAGCAGATTCTTGGCGTGGCTTTTTCCCAGCCTACAGGGTACAGTTCACTTGAGGCAAAGAACATCAGTCATTGCTCTCTGCCAGCAGAGTGCCTGGGAAATAGGGTGCACCTGGTTACCAGAAATCTTTGACAAATCTCTTTTCCATCAGTTAAGAGAATACATGAAGACCTGCATTTTTTTTAATCTGCTATCAAAAGTGTATGAAAAACATTTGAAAAAGGCTGCCTGGCAGTTAATGCTGGTAAAGCTTCATTTTGAAGCTTTTGGTAAGGGCTCCAATGTTGCATTAGTTACAGACGTCATGAGGACAAAACCAAATGTCAACAGGTTCTTACAGTAAGGCAGTAAAGCCTTAGGTACATTCTGTTACCTTAAGATGGATTTTTGTCTTTGTGGCACTCTTGCACAAACGGGAAAGTCAGATTTTGAATAGGATGTGATGCTCAAATAAAAAAAAAAAAATATAAGAAGGAAGAAACATCTACAGCAGATATAACAAGTGAAATGTTTTTTCCCTTTCTGCCTTTTTCTTTCTGAAACTGTGGTGGTTTTTTGTTGTTTTTGTTTGTTTGTTTGTTTGTGGTTTTTTGGCAAAACACGGTAAGAGAATATTTGATATTTGGCACAAAACTAAGTAGTCTTGTACCCCAAACATATTAGATGAGCTCCAATAAGTTGTAGATATATTTGACTGGGAGTAAAATTGCAGGGTGTGCCCCATGTTAAGCAAGCAACATACTTTGGACAAAAGCAATATTTAGAAATGAAACTTTCAAGGTCCTTTTGAGCTTTTAGAATTTTTTGTCTCTGACAGGTGTGTTGACACAGAACATGCTTATTGAGATCTTGCAAGGTGTAACAGTATTAATTATCCATTAGGGTTTTGTAGAAAAATATTATATTGCCGCCTGACAACTGGTATGGAAATATTTATTCCTTAAACAGTAACATGACTAAAAATGGCACTTCAGGAAATTACAAAAACTCCTCCTTACCATGTTTTTCCATGGCTGCTGTTTAATTTCACATTGGGTATAGGAAGAACCCACACCATTACCTAATGGAGCCAGAAGAGCACAATCCTCTTTTACCTTTTCTTGCCCTGTGAATGGTGAAGTATGAATCACAGTCACTTCTGGGTAGTCCTTCATAATGATGTATGGTGGTTGGGACGTGTGGATCTGTAATTAATGGGAGGGAGTTGCATGGCTAATTCCCTGTGCACTGCTGACATCCTGTCTGCAGCTTTGTCCCTGCTCTTTTACTTACGTGCCTCCAACAGCCGGTTACTGCATTACATCCTTGTATTATATAAATAAAGCCTTGACCTTTGTCCTTTGCAATACTGGTTCAGTGCAGTCTTAATTCAATTTAGAAAAGAAGCCTGAGCATTAAAACCTTTTGAATCTCCTTAAACACCTGAAACGTTGATGGGACTATTTCTGCTTAAGAGAAAGCACTAAGGCTAAGAAATTGCCTCCTAGTTTTTTGTCATTGACAAATGAATGCGTGTTCCTTCACATTGAAACTATGCAGGAAGCCCTCTCTGGGCAGGGAGTACACATCCTCCTCTGCATTGCAAGGCAGCATGGGTCTACAGAAACCATTAGCAGTGCAGTATTTTGTTTATTATTTCATCAAACAATTCTGAAACAATAACCCTTCTGAGGCAAATAACCCTTTCCCTGCTGCAGGCAAACGTCCAGCACTTCTCTTATTTTTCCCCACTACCACATTCTATAACATATTTAAGGCTTGTGTTTCTGCATCCTCCCTGATAAAGCCAGGCTGACACTAGAAATATTGCAGTGCAGTAAGATAGACAGCAGCTTGTGGGTGCTGGAAGCTCAGGTCCTCTCCAGGAAAGGTCTGATCTCTTTTCCCTGTCACCCTCCATGTAGTTGTGTTGGGATTTTTTGCAATGCATGTGTTAAAAGTGGAGGTAAGCAGGGTGCTTATGCCTCTGAGTGTCTAAACCCTGTTACTGCTGAGCTTCAGGTCCCCACTGATTGAAAATGGGCATAAAGGTGCTCAATTTTCTTCCATGGATATTGTGGGATAAATTCATTAAAGATTTGGAGTATTAGAGCTAGATACAATCTGGTTTTTATTAAAATCATTGTGACTGTAATGCTGTACCTCTGTGCAAATCCTAGCAAAAGTAATTTTTTTATAATGAGGGAGATACAGATTCTCTAATTATCCAGGACAACTCAAATTAGCACCACAAATATCTGCTATAAGTTGAGACTGCATGATGTGAAGTATAATTGATTTTTAATATGGTAGGGCACAACTGCTGTTAGGTTATGTGCAATGTCATTTTATCCAGTTGGATGTTTAGCGATGTTTTGAAGAAACCTGTGTGTGATTTATACCACTGCTAGAGATTTTGGGGAGCAGAAGCCTGGGAGAAACAAAAAGAAGAAAACAAATAGTCTGCTTAAATTTTTCATCTATTGCAACTTCCACTTTTTCTTGTTTAGTGAGAATTTTATATTATTTGTAGATTTTAAACTGGATGCAGTTACAAAATCAGAACTAAGAATTTTTATATTTTATTATCAGAACTAAGAACTTTTATATTTTATTCTTCATTTCAGTTTTTTACCCTTAATAGAGAGAAAAAAAAGATTCCTAGCAAACTGATGCTTCTCCTCCTGTGGGAGAAGTAAACCTTGAGCACTGATAAGCTGATTTACTCCCCCTGCCCCTCACTTTCAGGACAATTATGTGTAATCAGTGATTGCATGGAGCTGCCTGGATTCCATGTAAATGATACATCTTTGGCATATGGGAGTTTTAGTAAATCATTTAAAGCAAGGCATTCTTCTATGCTTGGCAGGGGAAGGATACAGAGAGCTTTTGTACCTCAGTTGCACCAAATTGGATATTTCTTTAATCACCCTGGAGAGGAATGCACTTGATTGCATTCTAAGAGTTGTGAATTATTGTTTTTGGGTAGACCTGGTGGGTAATGAATGACCTGAATCCTCACTGCCACTACCCAGCCACCCCTTCAAATCCACCAGCTCTTCTCCCTTGGGCCAGACCTGCTCCACAGTAGTAGCAATAGTGCAACAGTCAAAAGAAAAGAATGTGAGGGAATAGCCATTCACAACAAAGTTGGCAGCCCCCTGTGACGAGAGCTATTTTCACATGAAAATCTTCTCCAAAGTAATGAGCCTTGCTTCATTTGAAGTCTTTACAGGTAATTCCACAGAAGGTGATTTCCAGGTAAAGATTTTTTTTTTCCCTGAATGAAGGACAAATACTCTCTACTTAAAAACAGACCAAAAGCCCAAACTGTCAAATAGTTAGCATCTAGTTTAGACTTAGCAGAAGTTTAATGCTTGTGGTTTTTCCCTAATAAGATGTTAAAAAGACAGTAACTCTTACATGACAGATTATTAATCCTCCAGGGAAACTGATGAAAGCTTGTGACTGTTTCTGTGTATGGCTATGTGGTAACATATTTAATTTTGAAGTCTATCAAATCTGAACCTTTCCCTCCCTTTTTTCATTTACAGAAAACAGTGAAGGTAAGGCCAGAACTAAAAAAGAGATATTGTGCTGTCATCAATTTAGATATTTTCCTGGGAAATATTATGAAAAATATGAAGGGAAAAAACCATATTTCTCCATTTTATTATGGTCAGTTTTTACTCATAAACTTCAAGATTAAAGTAGTCACTTCAATTAATCTAGTCTCAATCCTCAGACAAAAACAGTGGAGAGGAGCCCTGTTCTGCTGGGGTATTAAATTGACAGAGTCAGAGTGAGTACCAGAAAGCTCAGAGGAATCACAATCCTTGGCCTCGGTTTATGAGCTACTTGGCAATTTGACAAACATAATGCCAATCTGACAAATATAACTTTCTCAGTGAAGGGCTCATTCTGATGCAATTGTGTTTTCTGACAGTGGGGAGAAAGGAGTTAAACTACTGCTGCTGCTTTCCCTCTGAAGACAGAGCAGTGATGCATCTGCAGCCAGCCTTTCCCTGGTGCTGGGCACAGAAGGGATAAGCTGCTCCCAGGAGGCAGACAGGGTAATGCTATTAGTCAGGAGCAAGAAATGCTCATCCCATGTTTGGAGCAGCTACTAGAAAGCGATGCGTGACATCCTAAACCAGCAGGATGAACACATCTCATTCCTACTGAGCTCCACAAGCGTGTGGGGGTAGAGCTTTGCCCATCCTATTCTCATTGAATCCACGTGTTAGAGGCTTTATTTTCACAGTGGTCAGCAAAATCTCTGCACACACACGTCTGCACAGCACAGGTGCAAGCATTTGGTTTATCATCCCCAGCTGGAAGTGAGGCAGCCCAGGCTGGGAGCTGTGCTTTGTGTGCTGAGGAGTGGAACTGGGGCTGGGTGAGGCAAACAAAAAGGGACTTCCCAGCTGAAAAGCCTTCACATCTGATGGGAGCCAAGTGAGTGCATGGCTGCCTCTGCCCATATGTGTAGATATATCAAATGTAAACATGAATCCAGTTAATTTTCACACACTTGTTACAGCTTCCCCTGTCTCAGCAGAGGCCTCTAAGAGCCCTCCTCCTTCTTGATCTTGCTGGGAAAGCTTGGATTTATGACAGCTTAGGCTGTTCCTTGGATGCACACTAGGGTGCCAGATGTGGGACAGTGGCTTCGTTGCAGCTTCAAGGAGAGAGATGAGCCAGGATGGGGGCAGATCCAACCTCATCAATCCATATTGTCATCTTAATTTATCAGCCACTGCCACAGAGAATAGGGAGCCAGACTGATAGGAAGGGAAGGCTTCTTTAAAGAAAGACCCAGGAGGTCATAAAATGTCTTAAATTGGGAGGAAGGGCTTAGTTGTCTATCAGTGTTTTCCTGCTCACAGTGTTCCTGGCATGGCTTTCTAGATAAGCACATCACTAAATACAGATTCTGGGATGGGAAGTGATTTGTCTCCCCAGTTTGATGCTTGCCCTTTTAACTTGGAACCACGGAAGAGAAAACGTCACTGATTTCTCATATGTGTACAAAACGCACAGGTTGTGATTATTATTTTTAATTTTTTTTTTCCTGTGAGTATCTGGGGTCCATTGGAAGCAGCAGCTCAGTGCTCTGCTAGTGCAGCAGGTGGTCAAACTTCAGAAGAGGAAAGCAAAGAAGGGAAAAGTTGCTTGGCTGTGCACGGGGAGCTGTGAGTCCGCCGAGGTTTGGGGTGCCAGGGTGTGGTGCTGTGCCAGGGTGTGGTGCTGTGCCAGGGTGTGGTGCTGGGCCAGGGTGTCCCCCAGGTGCTGGGACCAGTCTCTCCTTCCTGTGTATGGGTGTATGGGACAATGGCCTGGACCTGGCCAGTGAATCAGAGCCTGGACTCGCCCTGCAATCAGTGTTGCAGAGATCGGGAAATGAGCCACCTGTCCCGCTTCCTCTCATTTAATTGGGTTTATTTTTAAGTGGGAAAGGCTATGAGATTTGTTCCTCTTTCTCAGGGACTTAATGTCCTCTGGAGAGCCCTGAAGGATGGGATGAGGTATGAGCAGCCTCAGGGACTTTCCTTTGGGAACCACATCCTGGTGTCTTCACTCAGCTCCAGGCACCAAAGCCGAGGCTGTTCATGGGAAACACATGGACCAATCTACTGAGAGCATGGCAGAATCTCCTGATGCTATCTGAGCTTCCTTCCACCATGTTCCCAAAGAGAGCAGTGGAAACTGTTGCTGAACAAAACCCCCCCAGTTCTTGGCTCTGCTGAGCCTGTGTTGTCCACATCTGCACCTGGTGGCTGTCACTGTGGTCCTGGTGAGCAGTGAGGCTCTCAGGCTTGGAGGAAGCACCATTGAAATTAGTTTGGTCTGGGCTTTTGCTGAGATCCACAGAATTTTAGATGGTAAGCCTGCCTCACTGCCCATTTGTGACCATGAACCCTGACACTTCTACTGGACATTTTGTGTGAGGAGGCTGAAACTGAGGTCTGTCTGTGGAACAGTGGATCTTCCTCCATGGGCTTATTCCTCTCATAGGCAATATTTGAGGTGCTCCCAGACTGTAAACTAGCACAAAATAATCCACCTCAGATACTGTGAATCTGATTTTCAAGAGTATTCCTTTATAAAACAGGCCCAGAAACATCAAGGCAATCTAACGTGGTAGATGTTTATTTTCCCTATTTTGAAGAAATGTGTTTTGTTTGTGCTCTTCTATTCCGTGACTTCTCTGTCTCCATCCCACACTTTGTTTCCCTGTGGGAAGACATGATCTAAGTGCTGCCTGGGTGCTGCAGGTGAATCTGGTGCTATACCCAAGTGACATGTCTCTATGAGGTGATGCTCTTTTGGGAACCTAAAGTGGTTAGCCTGTGGCCCAGCACTGCTCTGTGCAGACGTGCTGCTTTCCTCATCTCTCTGCCTTGGGGATCTCCTGCACACCTCTGCATTACCTGGCATAGGCATGCCTATGTTTGCAAAACACCAGCAATAATTAATTATTAAGTAGGAAACAAAGGAATTCATTGAAGACCCTTTCTTAGAGCAGTTCAAGGTCTATCCATGCTTACAGCCTCCTCCTTTTGTTCTGCTCTTCTCTCTAGATATACTAATTTACCTTAGCACCAATTAATCCATGTGTTTCAACCTGCCTGCCCATCCTTTTTTTTTTTTCTCCAGGTCAGAATAGCTTTGGGAGGTGGTTCTTTAACTCTTGCTGAACTTCTGCCAAACCAGAAGAGTTCTCAGAGAGGAATGTCAAGTGCTTAACTGCAATTAATTTTAGTCAGAAAGAGAATAGATAGCACACCACCACGTGTGTCAGGACAAAACCTGCCTGTGTGGTGTTTGGGTAGGTTTTAACCATAGCTCCACTTAAAGGATTCCACTGCTTTCTGTGGGGAAGGGGAGGGAAAGGGGACTCTCCCAAAACTGGAAATGATGCACACAATTTCATTTCACCTCTACACAGGTGTGAGTGTAGGTAACTGGAGAAATTGGTCTTACCTTCACATCCTTCACTGTTACCTGGTTATCATTGTTTGCAAAGAAAAGATCTGCAGATACAGAAGTAAAGACAGACTGGACAGAACCTAAAATACCAAATATTCTCACTTCTGTGATCTCAGAAGCATGGAGGGGTTTGGGTTGGAAGGGACCTGAGGGTCATCTCATTCCAGCCCCCTGCCATGGGTGGGGACATCTTCCACTGGACCAAGTTGCTCAAAGCCCCATCCAAGCTGGCCTTGGACACTTCCAGAGATGGGGCACCAACAGGTTTTTGGGTTTTCTGGGTAGTCTGTGCCAGGGCCTCACCACCCTCTCAGAAAGAATTACCTATCTGCTGTGACTAAATTCTTGGTGGGTTTTTTTTACATTTAAATCCTTCAAAAGGCATGAGGTTTTCACCAATCAGCAAGGCAGAGATCTCTAGACACCCATCTAAACTCAAGTTATTCTGGATTTCTGGTCTTTTGTCTTTCCACCTTTTCACTCTATTTTTAAATATCCTTGTAACTCCTTGTTTCAGCCATTGTTCAGGAAGTAACTAACAATATTAACATAAACCACTTAAACAAGGCAGCATTACACAACAGCAATGCCTGACACTATTCATTGATATTTCTAGCTATGATAGTTTCCTTCTCCTTTCTTGAATTTTATTTTGTTTGGACTGTACCCATTCTTTCCTTTCTAATGTTTGTTTTTTCCCAGTTGATGAATGTAGGATTGACTCTCTTTCTTGCAGAACATGAACCAGCCTGGCTTTTCTCATTAACTTCCTTATTAGCATAAGCACCACCACCTGTAACGTTCATCATGTGAGCAGCAGCATGATGCTGGGAGCTTGATATATTGGATAACCTGTATTCCCTCTTGGAATTAAATGCCAAGATGGAAAGATATTGCAAGTTCAGCTTTCAGGACAGAGTTTAAGGCTTTTTTCTTTAATTATTTTGCAGGAGTGCAATAAAAAATAGTTAAGAAAACTATTTTTAAGAGGCTGAAATCTGGAGGAGATCAAACTCCAGCTCATTTGGCATAGGGAAGTCAAGCAACCATGCAGGACTGGAAACTTCTAGTTGATAAGACTGGTTAGAGTTAAATCAAAGAGGAGAGTCTTTTACTCAGAGTCATGCAATTTATTACTCCACTATAGGTTCTCCAGAAGAATATAATACCTTGCTGTAATGGTAACTAGGAAAGTACTTTGAGGTTTTAAAGCAGGATGTGCAGTTCATACTGGTTACTGAGGGATAAATGATACAGGCAGCACAGAAAAACTATACAAACACATTATTTCAGCTAGCACAGCAAAGTACTTCAGATATAAATTAAAAATAACTGCAGTCTTGTGGTCCTTGTCAGTTATTTACAAGCTTCTTGAAATATTTCCTTATCTGCCTTTCTCATAAGAAATTAGGCAATTATATATGTCTGAACCCAGAGAACATCAAATAGTGAATCATTGTGGCATCATTACATGGAAAGTAGGAACAAGGGGAAGGCCAAAAGAAAACCCAAAGGTTTTTTTCTCTTCAGGAAATCTATTTTAAATTAAATGGAAATAAAGGCCTTAAATAAGTTTAACGTAATTTAGAGGAAAAGGCAGTTGCACAATGAAGAGGTATTTGCAATCTGGAATTCATGTTCGGGATATTTCTAAACAGGAAAAAAAAATTTTCCTGTCATTGAACTAATCACAAATCTTTGTATAGGGGACTCTTTCATGAAAGGGAAAGATAAATGTGTTCTGGAAGTCCAGTGACTCAGGAGTTTCTTAATGATGGGAAAAAAAGGAAATACATCATTGTATATACATTCCTTATTAACTCTTAATGGCACAGTAAATGTATTATCTATATTCATGTACCTTTGAAAATACATTGTTGTGCAACAACTATCATAAGAAAGTCTTTCAGGACCAATATAGTTGGGATTTTGAGTCTTGTGGGTATTCTTGTTTTGGTTTGGTTTTTTTCAAAATTTGAATATTGACTTAATTTCTTCTCTTCTAATTCAGCATTAAAGCACATTTCAAGATAATTAACATGTTTTGGTTTTCTTTTCTGGGTGAAAATTCCAGCTTGGTGAAAAAAGCATTATATTTCCTACAAACCAAATCAGACATTCAAAATATGTCCAGCTCCCCTGAGCATCAAAAGGAAGAGGGATCAGCAAGTTTCAGGCTTGATCTTAATTTGATCATTTTGAGGCAACATCTTTTGATGTTGTCCGTAGCAGATGCAGATAAAATGAGCCAGTGGATTTCAGGAAAGGAGTTGTTGATACCCTATTCTGCTTGTGGTTCATAAAAGATGAAATCAGGAAACTGATCCCCACACTCACCAGAAATTGCAAGTCTGACCATGATAGGCAGGACTGGTGGCTTTGATTGATGATCTCTTCCCACAGTCCTCTCCTCACTGCTATTCACTGGAGCAATGGGCCATTGTACTTGGGCAATATTCTGTTGAGTTAAAAAAAATAAATCCATTTAACTTTTTAATTCAATTATTTCTTTTTTTAAATGAATTGTGTCAAGGCAGAGCAAATTGTATGGAAAAGATACTCTTTGAACAGACTCAGATTTGCTAAAACCCAGTGACTCTTTTAATGGCACTTCTGTGTCCTGTATTTAGTATTGGTCAGTCCTAACAATGTGATTATACTTGAGTTTGCACCTGAGTACCCACCTGAAGAATAAGAAGCTAATATTTTTTCCTGACCTCAAATGTGCTGTAGGGCAGCTTATGGCTAAAATTTCATTTTGCAAAGGATGAGAACGCTCTGAGGTAGTTAATGTAGTTCAAGACATGTCATTCCTGATTTGGGAAATGGCAGGGCTGAGAACTGATTATTTTGGGTAAATGGAGCACCAGGTCACCAGGTCTATATGAAATACAGCTGAGAAATGTGTAGGCAATAATGACAGCTGGCAATGACGTGCCACTCTTCACAAAGGCCAAGCTATAGCAAATTGAGTTAAGAAAAGGAAATCCTTGATGTTACTCAGAAAGCAATTATTAAAAGCAATTTTATAATATTCAGCTTGGATTCAGAGCAAAGCTTATTGCTTCTAATAAAGATAGGAACATTTTAACATCAATATTTAACCCACCCTTTGCTTGGACTCACACCACTTTAAAAAAATGGTGACGAACCTCTCACCATCCTATAGAGAGGTGAAGGACAGAAATCCTGAGCAAGAGGACTTGCTGAGCACGTTCATTTTCTAGTTTAGAAACACCAAACAGCTTCTCAGATCAAATGCTAGTTATGTTCTTTCTTGTGTTGTGCCTCTCTTTGAATCCTTTCCTCTCAATAAACACATAGACTTCCCTGTTTGTTGTCAGGAAAAATCTAAGTCACAAAACGTGAATAATACTGACTTACACATTTCTAAGGGCCTGAGAGAGAATGAGGATCCATCATGCAAGGTGCTGTCTAAACATGTAGCCAGTACTTAGAATCTGAGTAAATAAAAGAGGAACAGAAAAGTTCAGTGACTTGCAACAGCCCATGAGAAGAAGCAACAGACTGGAGCCAGTCCAGCTGCTCTGACATCTCGTCCATTGCCTTTTCCACTGGATATTGCTGTACTGACATCTTGGATGGTGCAAAAAGTATTGCATGATATATACCACATGGGAGGCTTATCACAGTTATCTCTGCAATGTCTGGCACCAGAAGGATTTAAAAAACAGACATCAAATTACAGAGGCATAAGTCTATCCTGAGCATGTCTGCTTGGTGCAGTAATGCAAAACTGCTTGATTATTGCCAATGAAATCCTCATGCTGCTACTCATCTCTACCTGTCTCCAAATACGTTGAGATCAGTGTCTAGATTTATTTCTTGCTCTTGGTCTCAGGTGTAGCAATTAAAGAAATGTTCTGTATTGCTGAGAGCACCAGATGTCTGCAGTGGAGCATCCTATACTAACAAGCATTTTGCTTTTAATAGTTCCTTTGGGTACCCATTGGCGTCTGGTTTTATTTTTCTGTTTATACTTTGTTTTTCTGTTTTATGGCACTATTTCCTTGATGGCGTTTTTCTGTTTCTTGCCTTGGAGAATGGCTTGGGGTAGCATGGATTATGGCACAGCAGCATTGAGAGTTGTCTCCTGTTTCTGTTTTCAGTTTTTTGAGGTCATTCTAAGTTCTCCATTTGACTGCTGCTGTACGGAATAAACAAAGAAAAATATCCACTGATTCTGAAGATGGAATTGTGAATCATGCTGATGTCTTCCTGGACCTTCTTGATGTCTCTCTTGTCTTTCTGGACCTGGGACCAGACTTAACATATATATGACAAGATTTCTTTGGGAGCAAGTTTGAGGAACAAGGTTTTTTAGTCATAGAAGTTGCAAACCCTCTTTCACCTGCACCCTAGAAGTGGTGGGTACCTAGAAGGTGGCACGTGATTTTCCCTCAAAGTCTGTTTGCAGATTTTGTCCTCCAATCTGACTTTCAGATGGTTCTTCCCTGCAGAGTGGAACAAGAGGCTGAGTTACAATCTCAGTTCTAGGGTGCAGTAGCAGGCATATTCTGATTTAGACAAATCTGATCTACTTTTCTCTGAAATACTTTGTACCAAATTCAGAGTGCCATGATGGATATGATTAGCTGAGAAGAGCTACAGACTATGTTTATTCCTAAAAGTAGAGAAGAAAGTTTTTCCTGACTTCTGAAGGTGATTATCTTTACTTTCTAAAGAGTAGAATTTTACTACTTTGGCTACAGTATGAGCAGTGTTAAATGTTACTCCGTGTGGTGAATGCTGTTTCTTCAAGCTAATACAGGCAGTCAGAAAAACAGATCTTCATGCACTTACTATTTATAAGGAATGTCAGGTGTATCATGACACCATGACCAATGGTATCAGGGTCTAATATTGGAATTCTTTATCTCACCAAAACCTCATTTATTTGGTTTTTAGAACAACAGTTCAGGTGAAACCATGATAAGCAAAAGATTAAAGCTCTGTCAGATAAAAAGCAACCCTGTACTATTTCAACTGTTCTGGTTTTCAAAAGGGAATGAAATATGCAGTGATTCACACAAACATAAATACTGAATAACCATTGCAATGGATTGCATTAATAGATACATAAGATGAGTAAAAACATATTTGATTTAGTCCTCTGCTGATGGTGCCAGCAGATTACAAGGACTAACCTGTCTACTGCAATATTACCCCTCAAATAGCTATAATTCAAATCTTTCCTCTTTTTTTTTCCCTCTCAGAAAAGCAGCATATCCAGGATAAATAACAGCCTTTACATCATTTTGTTTCTCTGGAGACTAATCCTGATCTTACCCATCCAATTTCATGCACATGAATATTCCTGTTGATTAGGGTAGGAAAGGTTTCCACATCCACAAATCATTGTGGAATTTGGAACCATAAAGTGTCAAATTAATTCCTGACCTCACTCAGCTACCTGTGCATCCACTTGGCCTGACACCACATGACAGAATTTGGGCATAAATTTGGTGTGAGGACTCCTGAAGCACAAATAGGAGCCAGGTTCCCACTGATGGCCCCTTGAGATCAGGTCCCATTCCCCCTCTCTCCTCCTGTCTTGTAGGGATGAGCATTTCAAGGGTGGAGGTTAACAGGCATTCCTAACTATGCACGGCATCCTCCTCCTTAATGCTGACACAAATGGACTGTTTCCTAGGAGATAGCTCAAAATCAAATAAATTATTTGAGAGATATTCATGTTAAAAGACTCCACGGAGTTCATCTTTACATAAAACTCCTGTTACCAATTAGCTGGCTGTAGATCAGGGCTACAAGATGTGGCAGATATGATCCATTTCCCTCTTCACTGTGTGTGACAAAAGCTGTGTGTGGTCAGGCCCCCAAGCCCCTTTTCCTGTGTCATGCTGCCAGTTCAGTGCTCCAGAGCCCCTGCATTCCTGCCATTGCTCTGGGGCCTCTGTTTCCTCCTTGTGCCCTCACAGTAACATCTCCCACAGTCTGAGGATAAGTGTGAGTGATGTTAGCTGGAGGATTCCTCTTTCTGTCATCATGGATCCAGGGTGGTGCAGTGCTTCAGGGCCCAAAGCCTTGAGGCTGCAGTTTGCTATCCTTCCATTTTGCATTTCAGAAGTGATAAATCAAACATTCTGCTTTGATTAGCTTTCCTCCACCTCCAGTGGCTTTTCAGATTGCATCTAGTGAAAGAATTGCCCATGAGCTGGTATTAAAGGTGTGCCTCTAGGGAATATATTACCTGAATAAAAATGTTCTCATTCAGAAATATCTTTCCCACCTCTCTGTTGCCCTTGTTAGGGAAAAATGCTCCACTTTAACTTCCAGCTAACTGATTACCTGGTTCTGATGCTGTGCTCAGAATTAATGTGCTCCAGAAGCCAACAGAGATGACTTGTATTCGGGCACCTCACGGGAAAACAGGCAGATGAAAAGCCTTAGGTAAACTTTGACAAACAACTAGGAGTGTTTGACCAGCTATGCACAGCTGCTGCTGAATGGAGAATGCAGGTAACATGCCAAACAGAGACAAAAGAGGATCAGCAGGGAAGGCAGCTTTGGTATCAGCAGTGGACATTTTCCTCTCGGGAAAGGAGAGGAAATAAGCTGAATTACCTGTAGGAGGTGTGCCTGCTTTTGCTAATGGATGTGCATGGTTAATAAATTCCTAACCAACAGATCCTGCACCAATGTATGCTGGAATTCTCTCAGAGGTCATTGGAGATACATCCATGCACAGCACCTTAATTTGATTGATTGCATCTCACCCACCTAAACATGCCTTAAAGACATGTTTGCAGAGCCACAATCTCTCTGGCCCCTCCAGTTCCCTGTTTGAGGTGATAATGTCTCCTCATAAATCCTGGATGTGATAGCACCAGCATGACCCATCACTTCATTACACCAGAGCTGTGTAGTGCACTGAGGAGGAGTTTATCTGGACAGAATGGATCTGGTCCAGGAACAAATGAAGGAGTGAGGAATCTGATTATTTCTGGGCCAACTCTGTATGAGTTACAGCTTCTCAATTTTCCTGGTGTCAGCTAGTTTTACTTGTTTAGTTTTCCTTCCTCACACAGGAGGTGAAATATCTAGCTAGCACAGACATCTTGATGAGCTGCTGGTGTCAGGAAAGCCAACCTGAAATTCGGATCAGGTTAGGATGGAATGTACCATATTCAGTGTCATTTGAGCATTGGCTGTTTTGGTGCATGCCAAGCTTGTTCCAAAACTGGGGATCACTTCACTATCAGAAGCAGGAGGGTGGTAGTTCCTCAGACACCCCTGTCTGTCTTATCCAGTGTTGTCTGGGAGGAACAACCTCATTTCCTCAGCTTTGTGCAAGTGAGGAATCCTTGTACAGAGGCAATTTCTTCATGACCAGGTACAGTGGATACAGTATAGCATCTTTCACTGTCAGTATGAAGGAATTAAAGGAAAATTATATGTCCAGCTCAAGGCTGCTCTGTTCTGCTTCAGACATGAGTGGTAGGCAAAGAGAACTATTTCCTCCATTTTATTTATTATTTCAAATGTTTCTTTATGATTACTTCCAGTGATTCCAGAGATAGCTGGTCTATTTTGGCCTTGCACTAGCTTGTTTAGTCTGATCCCATATATCATTTGTTTATTTCTTCCAAGGAACTACTTTTTCCATGTATTTACTTAATGGTTTATATTTGCTTAATACACGTCTTTCAGCAAGACATTCAGACTTCATTCAATGATTGCTGGAATTTCCTATGTGTTCCAAAGCATAAAATTTACATCTCTGTGTTGAGCCTTCCCTTGCAAAATTCCTCAGTGATTCTTCTGTACAAGTTTTGTAGATTTGATGGTCTTAGCAGATGTAACTCTTGCAGGTACTCTCTGAGGTTTTAAAGTATTTAATTGGTCTTGAATGTATAGTGCAGTTCTCCAAATAAAGGATTGAGATATTTACTGATCCCTTTTTTTCTGTTCTGCACATTTGAGTTGTCAATTCTAGGTAGGGTGACGCTTGCACAGAAGAATTGTGAACTGTGGTGGTTTTCAGCAGAAAAGGAGATGTTGCTAAGGGGAACTTGTGGGAGTATGTCCTTAACAGCAGCACAGTGACAGCTCTTCAGTTTCTTCTTTTGGCACCTCTTTTGAGTCTGTGCCTGCTCTGAAGTTTAGAGTAAGCAAAAAATCTTATTCCACAGAAACACTTTTGTCCTTTTGTAAAATTTTTGTTTACTTATCAAATTTTCATTTGATTTATTTTTTTTCACTCAGGTTTTCATTTGGTTGGGAAATACTTCTGCAAGGCCTTATGGAAAAGTCAGCTGGGTGTTTTGTCTTTGTCCCTCCCAGGTGAGTGTCTGCCTATTCCCAGTGCTCCCACACATTTTGGGTGAGCATATTCCTATGCTGCCCACTCAGAACTGGTGAAAAGCTAACTTGCTTGCTTGTTTAATTTAGTATCAAATTCTCACCATACTGGGGAATTCATTCTTTTCTAGGACCTAAGCACCAACACAGAATTCTTCCTAGTGCTGGTTAACACCAGTAACTAAGTACCAGGTGGCATCTTCAGCACCTCATGCAGAAATTAAAACAAATATCTCATATTTCAGAAAACTGATAGAAAAGGAATATAAGGCTGCATGTTCTGGGGACTGACTAAGGTTTGAAGGGCTTAATGTAAACCCCCATTGCAGACTGCAGTCTGGACCTCTCTTATGTGATCTCTGCTAAAACCACAGATTTTTGGCCCACAGAACATGATTTCCTAGTGCCAAATAGCAAGAATAGTCTGGGGGAAAATTATTACCCAGCTCCAAAGGGCATTGTGAGGGCCATGGTGCTGCTGCCCAGAGCTGGAAGTGTGTAGACCCCAGTGCTGCCCTCCTGCCAGCCTGAGCAGTCAGTGTTGATGCCCTGCTGATGGGGATGGCATTCATAGAATCATTAAGGTTGGAAAAGGCTCCCAAAATAATAGTGTCCAACCTTTAGAGTGAGTCCACTGAAACAAGTCATTGCCCTCAGAAACTGTGCTGTAAACTTGCATCAAGTAATTGAGTGGGAAAGCTCTCTTACCCAGCAGCCATATGAAATTAGTCAACTAATTCCTAATCAGGTAGAGGCTAAGATAGAGTTGAGAATAAGTATTTGGATTAAGAAACGACACTTTGATTTTAGAGCTGGGCCTTTTCTGTCGTGTTGTATGAGAACTGTGGTGTGGGGAGAGTTCATTGCCCAGCATTTTCCCCGTGGGGAAGGGAAGAATATCTATCCAGGTGCAAGTGGTAAAAATTATACTTTGTCAGTTGAGGGCAGGAGAAAAATTCTGTAGAAAATAAAAATCTACCATGTTTTTGTTGTATTTCCTTCTAAAATAGATGGCAATTAGTCCTTTCACCTTGTTCACTCTTATCCTTTTGTCTGTGGTTCCTTAGTGCCAAGAAATCCGCATGCGTTTTTACAACACACATTCATTCATCTTTGAATTTTTAAATTAATATTTTTGTCTTCTGAAAATAAAACTTGAAGTCATGTGTTCTGAAATGGTGACAGCCTAAATTTGTTATGAATGCCCAAAATAAAATTTTATTTTCTTATTAATAACCTCTTTCATAAAAATAACAACTGAGTATATATTCATTGCCAAAATTCTGAAGAATGTCAAATCACTAAAGGGGAGAAATTACTAACTAGACACCTGGAATTGGAGTTTGTTGAGTAATAAACTAGTTTTTGACAGCTGCACTCTTTTTGCAGGTGCAAAAAGAACATTTTCTTCTTTTTGTTTTATCTGCTTTACATCACTTAATGACTAGAGTATTCCAAGTTGGGAAAACAACTGGTAGTTGAAAGAACAGGAAAATTTGCTTATCCTTTCCCATTTTATGAATAAAAGGTGAGTGGGGGGGAGGGAAGATCTGAGATCAATCAGTTCTAATCTTGAAGAACAGGGAAGCATGGAAAAAATAGCTCAGCTGATTTACTGATGTTGATATTTGCACTGTTCAGTACATCAGCTGCCTTGAAATGCAAGGAATATTTTGATAATATTTCCTAAAATATGCAGGACACAATGTAGCTCCACTTAAACAATTATGTTCTTCTGGATATTTTTGTTCAGAACCAGCATGACACAAAGAACACATGAAAAAGTGAATCAGGTGACTAAAAATTCCATGTCCTGTTTTCTGATAAATCAAACATAAAAATCAAACCCCAAAATAAATGTTTAGATATATACTGACGTGTGATATCACTGTATTCTCTAGGTTAATAAAAACAAATACTAAATACCAGCTCAGAGCTACCTTTCTTTGCAATTAAGCATTTTTATTAGTTGTCAGTCTCTGAGAATAACCCTTTGTCATGAATATCTGCTAGAAAGCACAACTGCAATGCAAATTAAATTATCTAAATTGTGATTTAAATCACAATTAATGAAACTGATTTAAATCAAAGTGATATAAATTGGTCCACCCTGCTTTAAAATTAATTAAGGATGTGCTTTGAAAGCATGCTCCTATCACTGCTCTGACTCAGTGGGTTCTCCATATCACTCCAGTTTTAATAAATCAGAACAAGGGATGGAATTTTTATTTAGTTTAACAGTCTCTATCTCTGAATTTAAGGCCACTGAAGAATAGATTAACATTTATAATTGCTACGTTGATCAGTAATGCAAATTAAAAATGGGGATTTCAAAACAAATTAACCTTTGCAGTACATCAGGTGGAGACAGACAGTGGTATCATTGAGAAGGTTCCCCTCATCCTTGAAGTCACAAATCACTGTATTCTTCATGCAGCCTTGCTCCTCTGCAGCCTCTGGAGTCTCAGTGTCCAAAAAATAAACTGTGATAACTGAAAGAACAACATGGACTCTTTGAGGCTGGGGAGTGCCTGCATGGGCTATCGCTGCTTTGTGTCGCTCCAGGCAGACTTGTGTATTTTGGGGCTAAGAGTAGGATGTTTAGGCTAGGGGTAAATGGGTTTATAACTAGATATGTCCCAGCCCTTAACCTATTAATTGAGGCTCATACTTCCCTCCATCTCCCCTCCACCTGTAATGAGACTGTGATTTAAAGCAGTTGAGGGAAAATGGACCTTCTGTACCCACACACTTTTCTGCTTCATTGTGCCTGTCCTGTGCTCTGCTGAGAGCCTTTCTGTCCCTCTTTGAGATATCTCATGAATAGAACAGGACACTGTGTCAGTATGGTCTGTGCTGCATTTATTTAATTTTATAAAATTAAGGGCTTAGATCCCATCTGGAGAAAACCACCCTGTGTGATCCACACCTCTGCATTTGGCATTTTTCTCCTCGGGCAGAAAAGCAGTCATAACTGAAGAAGATGGGGTGGATTTTGATGGCATCACAAATCTGAGGAGGTCCAAGACTGTTCCTTCCATACTGAGACATCTACAGAGGTGGGAGATGCAGACCCCTGTGGGGTGTTGTGTGGGGAAAGAGTGGGGCAGTCTGGGGATGACCGTGGAAGGAATGAAAAGAGTGATCACCTATGAGAGCAAATAGCTTTAGTCTCTCCCACTGCAAGTATATCAGCTACTGGGAAATCCTTGCCAATCAATGCAGCTGATACAGGAACTCCAAGCCTTCTGTGCAGTGATGTCCAAAGGAGCAGAAGACAAGCTAACCACACTTTGGGTGTAGGCATGTATGATGTGTTTCTGACATGGTTCATTGGCTCCCAGAAAACTGCTGTTTCCACATCTGCTTTGTCCAAAATTTAGGTTTCTATGGACAACCTTTTGTACCTTCAATGCACACCACAGAATATGCTGATTTGGAAGGAATGCACAAGGATCATCAAGTCCAACCCTTAGCCCTCCAGGACACCCCAGGAGACACACCAGAATGCTCTCAGAGTGCCTGACAGAATTGTCCAAACGCTTCTTGAACTCTGCCAGGCTTGGGGCTGTGACCATTTCCCTGGGGTGCCACCACTGATACCTGAAGTTGAATGCAGAAGAAATATTCTCTTTTTCTCATAATTCATGTGCTTCCACAGTCCTTACCAAAACTGAGCCATTAGAAACAAATGCAGAGTACATGACCCATTAGTCTGACCCTGTGGAAAATATTACGTTATGCAGATGTTTTTGCACATCCTTTGTGTAATGGTAGAGCCATTGTGTAACTTGCCATTTTTTTCTATGAGCAAACTTACACCAGGGGAAGCTGGTAGTACTATCTTCTGATCACAGAACTCCAGAAGGATATAAATAGGGAATGAAGAATGAACAGTGGTATTAAAAGCTTGCTCTGAATGGATTGTTTGGGGTTTTTTCCTAAGCTTATAAATAGAAATAAAACCTAAACAGCCTGCACTAAATAGACCGGAATAAACACAGAACTGTGGCAGGTATTGTCATCACTGCTCACACCAGTGAATGTTTTTTTGGTTAATGAGAAAGCAAAACCAGGAAGGAACCTTAAAGATGTCCGAGTCTGAGCAGTGGAAATGCAGAATGTTTTCCTAGGAGGTAAAGGACAGATGAGGAGCCTAACCCCTGGTCTGCTGGCACAGGATGTCAGTGGCTGCAGACAGGGCTTGGTGGTGCACACACATGCACAGCATCAGGCATGAGAGATGGGGACAGACCTCTCCTTCCTCCCAGGGCCTCACCAGCCTCTTCCAGCTGAGATGCTCCTGGCTTCTGTCATCCAAAGGATGGCGAAATGTGGGTGGTAGGTGAAGAAATGCTGATGAGGGGGATATTGATGAGGCTACTGAAGAGTCAGCCAAATACTTGGAATTTTTTTCAAAACTTTTGGCAGTTGCAACAGGATTGCAGTCTGGAAGAAAAAAAAACCCTGTGTGTCTTGTTCAGTAGATGTTTCCAGCTGCTGGTAATGGTATTGGCAATAGGAGTTAATTAATAACTGGAAAGTTATTGCTTTTTAATACATGAAAATGTTGTGCAACTCCCATCAATGTTCAGCTAAACATGCCCTACTTTGCATGTCTCATTTTTTGTCATCTCAATAAATTGCAGGTTGTTGAACAATCTCGTCCTTTCCCGACACTATATTGTTTGCTAAACAATTTTTTTCTTCTTTTTTTTTTTTTTTTTTTTTGTTGGTTTTACCTCCCCCCACCCCTAAGAAGAATGAAGTATTGCACATGGCCTTTTTCCAGAACCAAAGCTCTTTAGTATGGTTAGCCTTTCTGGTCTATCTTATTACTGATATTTCTACAGATGTACTGGCAAACACAAATTTATTGCAATATTTATTGGGCTGAATTTGAGGTTATTTATAATGTGGTTAGATGGCTATTTATTAGACATGTCACAGTAGCTATTTAGCACTTCTATATCTGTCTAGCTGGAATTAGGACATAAAACACAATTTACTGTATTTTATCCAGAAAATGTTACATGAAGAGTAAATTCTAAGAAAGACACAACCGTCAGAGTAATGAAGGGACCAGGAATAAAAAAGTAGTTTTAAACAGCAATTCTCAGCCAAACTGAAGGAGGAAAATATTTAGGATGTGAGGAAGTCCAGGTGCAGATTTCAGGTTCTCTAAACTGCACCAGCACTCTGCCCACCAGCTGACCTTTCCCTCATGAAATGGACATTTTTCATTTAGAAAAGGAAATGAGAGTCATCTTCTTTGATTTGTTTTGTGCTGATTAAGTAGAGTTAAAAAGTTCTATGGGACCATTTTCTCAAGGAACAATTTCATAAGAATCAAGCATTTCACAGGCAGGTGTTACTTTGGTGTTTTTAATGTGTTGTGTTAAGGTGGTATTGACTAGTGTATTTCACTGTGATGGATTCAAATTTCTTTTTTCCATATTAGTTTTTTTTAACTCTGCATTTCTCTATTGTGAAAGCTTCTTGCAGTATCAGGACAAAAAGCTTTATTTTCTATTATTTATTAACAAAAAAAGCTTTATTTTCTTTATTTATTTTCTATGGGATTGGATCTTTTCTTTAAACAGAAAATGAATGAACATGTTGAATGTCTCATGAAGAAATGTGGATGAGACTTCCCTGCAAGGAAGAGACTGTAAATGCAAAAAAATTTCAAAAATAGTTATGAATTTCCTTTAAAAGTAGTTTCCTGTAACCCTTAGAAAATGCAAATTCTTTAGGAAAATAAGTCCCCCATTTTCATATACAGACACAGACCATCTTAAAATACTTCACCAAAAGAAGTCAGTCTTTCTGTTTAACAAATAAACCCATTTCTGTGGGAGGATGTGGAGGAGGGAGGAAATGAGGCCATGGAAGGGTTTGCAGGTGTGAGGGTGAAGCTGGGCAGCCACTGCTTCCCCCTGCTTGTGAAGGTGCAGTGGAGGCAGGATGGAGTGAAGGGAGCTGTTCTCCTTTTCTTCGTGCCTCTTTTTGGCACTTTTCTGGGGCAAAGGAGTGTTTGTGCACAGTGCCACTTCACCTTTCCAGACTAATTCAAATTGTCCACCCCAATTCCCATGGGAATCCCCTCCCTGCACATGCCTAATTATCTCATCACAGGATGGCAGCTGTTGTGGACCAATAAATACATATTTAGCCCTTGATTCTTGCAGGTGGAGGAAGCCAAATATTCCAGCCTTCAGATACTACAACCTTGAATGGCACGGGATGAGATGTTGAGCAACACAGAGGCAAGAGATCATGGGGGGAAACTTCTTTGTCCAGATTACACCTGCATTGAGATAAGTCTTAATAATGATTATTTTAGAGTGTAGCTGCCAACGAAGCTCAAGCTAATGCCAATGAGAAACTGCAGTAGTTAATTCAAGGAGACTATACATTTTCTTAAATTCATTAGCTGCCCATTGAGGGTTGAAGAGAACATAACTAAAAATAATTACATATGAATTATGAAGTTTAAATAGAATGTGTTACTTTGCTCGCACAAATCTTCAAGGCAGACAAATCAGAGAGGTTTATTAGCATATTCTGCCTTTTCCACAAACCTTACAAAGAAGGGAGAATAAAATAATGTGGAGGAGTTGAAGATTCATGTTTCCATAATAGCTGTATCTGCACTATCCTACCTATGAAATTTATTCTCTGTGGGTTGAATAGTTGAATGCTGTTAAGTAGTTTTTATTTCTCAGCCATCTTTATTTTTTTCCCCATCTAAGCAGTTTTCTTGTGCATGTCTATTAACATGCAATCCTCTCCTACCTAGAACTTTCTTCAGCTGCATTACACCTGAGCCAGGGGTCTTGCAGGGAGCAAAGGGCAGCGCACAAAACTGATCATAAACACGCTCCCAAAAATTCATCTTTATTTGAGTTCATGCATTCTAATTGTTCTCTTGAGGCTTGATTTGGAGCACAGAGAAACCCAAAGGGGACTCACTGGGCTGTGGGTCAGGTTTTCAGGTCACCTGTACATGGCAAGTGGTGAATAATGAGCAGCACAGTGCCAGCCCCTTAGGCCTGACCCTGAGGATGGGGGTAAGAATTCAGCCACTGATCTCATCAAGTGCAGCCTCAGGGATGGGGGAGAGCACAGCCACCCACTCCTTCTGCAGCAAAAGGAAGTTACAGACCTTAATGATCAGCAGGCTGGTGTGTCCCAGTAATGCAGTTGACCATGCCCTGATTAACTGATGCAAACTCTGCCCCTGAATGTTTTCTCTGTGGAATTAGTTCTTTTGTTGATGGCAATGGTCCAAGAAGTTGTTAGAGTCATTGCTGGGACTTGATATGATTACAGATATATTTCCATGTTCAATTACGAGTACTGTGATGACTGATTTCTCCCTTCCACTGGTATAAACAGGTCAGGATTAATATACATATTTTGCAAACCAAATTACATACATTAAAAATTGTTTAGGGTAGATTTTTTTTGGTTTTGGTGGTGGTTTTTGGTTGGTTGGTTGGTTTTTATTTTTGCTTTAGTTGGGTTTTTTTGGTTTTGTTGTGGATTTTTTTGTTTGGGTTTCTTTTATTTTTGGGGTTTTTGTTTTATTTTTGGTTTTGGGGGGTGGTTTGGTTT
>JANPWX010000606.1:2337142-2441389 GCA_024734555.1 Trochalopteron elliotii | reverse complement strand
CTACCTTTTTTTACTTATCTGGTTCTTTCAAGGTCAATAACCTACCTTACAACTTTCATCTGGTTTAAATATTCAGCTATTGCCTTTTACACCTCTCTTCCTTGTTCATGTCCATTTGGTTATCTGCAGCTGTATCTTCTCAAGTAGCTATTGATCATGTCTCCTTGCTAAAGGTTGCTAACTTCATCAGCAGTAATGATACAAATTACATCTGTTAGGGTTCACTCACACCTCTCTTTTAGAAGGAGAGGCTGCCTTCTGACTTTGTTGTTATTGGCCATCTTTTCTGCCTAGGATATCCCAAACTCATTGAGAAAAATTATATGCTGTAAAATATCCTCATTCTGACATGTGGAGGCTTTCAGTGCCCAGGTCATGCAGAGAAGCTAATCAATCCCTACTGACCTGCAGGAGCCTGAAATAAAGCTGGGTAAGGCCCCAGTCCAGCAATGCACTTAAGGATATGCTTATGTAAACACAGGATCCATCCCATTTTCAGTGCAATTTGGTGAGAAGTGCATTTCAGGGTGGAGCATCTCCAGGGATGCTCCTTTTTGCAAGGGCTGTGCAGGATGAGGCTGTACCAGCTGCCAACACCAGCACACCCCAAGGAATCTGGTAATCTTGCACAGGGCAAAGTAACTCTCTTTGTCTTACCTGTGGGGAGGCTGCTGAGGTGCCACTGCTTTGGAATCAGTGTGTGTGAACTCTTGTCCTCTGCAGAGTTGATGAGCTCTTAGGAGCTTGGATTTCTCTTGCTGACTGTTCAACAGAAAATTAAAGTATTTAGGATTAGGCAGAATAATTGAGTGCTGCAGGACTTTACAGCTATGCCTGTTGTGTGCTGAGAGATCATCCTGTCTTCTGGCTTCATCAGTTCCTTGACCCAATTGTGTTGCTGCCATTAATGCTTTGAGAAGGCTGACCTGAAACAGAGACTGGACAGAGATAGTGAACAAGGCAGATATTTATTAAAAGGCCTTTAGGGTACACCTTGGGCAGGACAAGAGCCTGACCAGGGCTACACCCAAGGTGGACTAAAAATGGTCACAAAATGGACAACCAGTCACTACTTCTTACACTTTTATAAGTTTTGGTCCATTTGCATATTGGGGTTTAATTGTCCAATTACAGCTTCAGGTTGTGAGGTTTCATCCTTCCTTTTTTCTCTCTTCAGTCCACTGTTGTTTGTGCTTTTGGGACTGAAAGCTGTCCTTGGTCTTCAGCAGGAAAAGGATTTGTTTGGTCTACCTACTCTGTGAAGAGAGCTGACTGGCACTTAATATGAGGCTCAGGACTGCACCCCTAGGCAGCACAGAATCTGGAAAACATGAAAGCTAAAACTTAAGGCATCACCACAAGATTGCCAACTTGTACCAAAAACCACACGAGTGGAGTTTTTTCATGTTGGTCTGCCAAGGAGTGAGGCTGGAATAGTTACCACCATGGTATAGAAGAAAATGGCTAGAAAGGACCTGAAGAGGTCACCTCATCCACCCCCACACAAACCACTCCTGACCCATTTGTCTGAAGTGTTTTTTTAACCCCGTCAGCCGTGGAGATCCCCAGCCTGCCCAGGCAATCCCCTCCAGTGCCCAATGACCCTTGCAGCAGGGAAGTTATTCTAGTTCTGAACTCAGGTCTCCCTTGCTGCATTAAAACCCATTACTTTTTTTGTGCTTTCACTGTGGGTAACAATTTATTGCCTTCCTCTTTGCATAAGCCATTTATATAATTGAAGACTCTTATCATGTCTCCTCTCTGTCTTCTCTGCTCTAGACTAAATAGCCCAGATAGGATGAAAGTTGGAATGGGGTGTCAGGGAGAAGGAGTTAGAGGAGGAAATCAGAGAGGGATTAATCCTTCTTTCAATCCCTGTAGAAATGGACTTTTCCTTCTGAAGAATAGGGATGTGGGAGGGGGAAACAGGATTCTCAGTGCTGCTGATTCCCTAACGCAGGTCTGTGAGATGTGTATCTGATTGATGGGCCACTGCCTCACAGAATAAGGAAGAGGGGCTTGGACTGACCTTCTGCTGAGCTGTGACCCTGCTGTCCAGCGTATGTGCTTGGAAATGAAGGCTTCAATTTCTTACATTGGTGAGGAGTGTATCCAGCTCACACGTCAGCTCCTGTGAGATGTATCTGCTTGAGCTTCTGTGCATCACAAAAGCTGTTTCCAGGTGCTGTGTGTATTATACAATCAGCCAACATGATGATGCAGCCCCACCACCATCCAGACCACCCTCCTTGAGCCCTGCCAGGGAACAGGAGTCCTCTCCTCTGATGGAAAGACTTCATTTCTGCTGCCCTGACCTCGACTCTGTACTTCCCACCCATGGACAGCATGGGAAGCCACTCACCACACAGGCTGCCTACATGTGTTTCAGTTGCCTACATGTTTACAGCTTGATTGCTGTTCATAAAAGCAGCACGTGGAACAGGCAAACACTGTCTGATCCAGAAAGCCCTGGGGCACATTATGTCAATGTCACACACGTTAGGGAAGTACAGCCAGAGCTCAGAGCGACTTCTCATGCTCAGAACCCTTCTCCATTACTCACGTTTGCTGTCAGAGCTGCAGCACACATGCAGCCATTGATGTCACAACCTGAAATAAAATTACCTCCCAGCCTGGAGACTTCCAAAAGTGCAAGGTGGAGGAAAGAAATGTTTCCTTACTACTTAATGCTCCCAAACAGCTTTTGGTGACAGTTCTGTCGTGCCCCCAAGCGCTCCAAGAACAGCACGTAAGGTGGAGCTGTTTTCCCTAGACTCTTGGTGACATGGGATCTCAGGGTTATTTACATCAGAAAAGGGCTGGCTTTGAAGAAAGCAAAATATTAGATGCTGTTTGGGACAGCAAGAAAGTTCACTCCATTTCAAGTGCACTGCAGACTAACTCCAGCACTCCCAGTTTCTCTTCCTCCCCGCTGGCTCATCAGTCAGCTGTTAAGACTTTCCACTTCAATTTCACAGTTAAAAAAATCTTGACAAATTGCAATCCAATTGTTTGGTTGGGTTTTTTTTTTCTCTCCCTTTCCCCCGCCCTTCCTTCTCAGAGTGACTTTGAAGATGACATTTGTATTTCTGAATTAAAACCACATTTGCCCAAAACTGCAGAGGGGGGAGGCAGGGGCAGAAGAGAGAAGAAAAGCTTTTGTTCTCCTCCTCACAGTGACCCCTCACCTGCCAGGGCCAAGCTCCAAATAATTTCTAACAGCTGAGGTTAGTCAGGGACACCTAATCCCGGAAAGCTGGCTCTGAATTCCAGCACCAGCACACAGTATTTGAGTTTCATCAACAGCCATTTACATCTAATTCTCCCAAACCTCTGAAGTGTGAGTATATGTACAGGTGTGTGCTTATTTAATCAAAAATAATTTTATTTTTCATAAATCTGAGCCCAAATGGCATCAACAGCAGTGACAACATTATGTTTTTTAAAGCTAAGCAAGCTCAGGAACTGTTTTGAGGATGCTTTGGGGTCTTTCAAGTGTACCCTAAACAGCCTTGTCCACAGGATGCCCAAGAATTGGCATTCCTAACCAAAGGGAGGACTGCGTCCTCATTCCCTGATTTCCTGTAATGGAAAAGGAGTGCTCTGTGCAAATGGAACTGAAAGTATCTTGCTGAGTGTGCTGAGACCTGTCCTGTGTGTTTACAGAAGGGGCATAAGGAGCATCCTGGCAGCACAACAGAGAGAAACCTCCCAGGCTTCAGCTGATGGGTGGATGTGACAGCAACAGGCTGACTCTGAAAGAAATGCACCTTCCCAGGCACGAACAGAGGCCAGATGAGAAGTGTTGGGCAAAATTGCAGTTTTTTATTCTTTGGAGTCAGTCAGCAGGAATAATGCGTTATTTTTCTCAGGAGAGTTTTAATTTTTTCAAAGATAGTTCTCTGGCTGACCCTAAGTATTGGTGACCCAAGGATAGAACTCCAGTTCTGCTGCATCCCTTCCCAGAGAGGAAATTTCCAGCATTTTTTGTCTTTTTGGTGTTTGCTTTAAGACCATTCTCTTTTTATTAAGAAAAAATCTTTGGTTTTGCTGTTTAGCCAGTTGAAATGAGTAACGCAAATGTTATTTACATGGGACAAAGGAAATGTTTTCTTTTAAATTATTTCATCTTACTAATTTATTACAATGGGACTGCTTGGATATGTGTAGCATCCAGCATAAAGTCCCTCTGTTAGAGCAGATCTTCAGCCAACCTGATATAAACCATCCCATGGGAGAAAACAAGAGTAAAACATGTCAGGTATTTAAGGCTCACCATCCCATGGATCCAGTTCAGTCTCCACAAGGAAACAATTATGGTGTCTGAAAAGATGTCCTAAAAATATTGGAAGTTTCTGTGAAAGACGAAACACTAGAGAATATTGTTAATGAAAAACATAGACTAGAAATAAAAAATTATCTAGAGAAAACTCCTCCAAGGAATAGGTATTTTCTGTTGTTCAGTGCAGACACCACTGAGAGTCTGCTAGCATGGAAAGTACTTGATATTGATGAAAAGTAATAATATAAATCCACAGTATGTCTGAATTAAATCAGAAAGGGAAAAAAATAATACAAAGGATTTAAGTATTACAGCACAATTCCCTCAAGAAGAAAAAGAATCTCATATTTGGAAGTGATTTAAATATAATAATCTTCAAATATTCATGGCTGAAAATGTTTCCTAAATGCTGTTTCCAAAATGTTGCGAGACAACAAACTGTATCCTGAGCTGATTTCAAAACCATGGAAAATAATATTGTTTCACATAAACACAGAAGAAAATTTGATATCAACAGAAATTAAAGGGGGAAAATTGTCCAGGTCTGTGTGTCAAGAATGGTGAGCAACAGAGAGGAAAGGCTTCAACAGGAAAGCTGGAAAAGCCAGCATGGAGAGGCAATGTGATTTGTGTGGTTATGATCTATTCCCCCTCAGCTCCAGCAGCCAAGGGGGAATAGATCATAACCACAATGCTGCCAATGCTCTCAATGCTGCCAAGAAGTAGGTCAGAAACCTATTTTTGTCCCTATTCTTCTGTGGCCACGTCGTGGCCCTGCACCATGAGAAGAAGGGAAGGTGTGGCTGTTGGCCAAGGGTCTGTCCTGGGCTGGGCTGAGCAGGGTGCCCTGACAAGGGAGAGTCATGATCCCTCCATCACCAGGGATTGCCCCTGGCAGTGCCTACCTCTCTCTGCTTCCTGGAGAAGGATTTTAAGGGAATTAGAGACTTAGCCTGTGGTTAAATGCCTAAACTAAAAAGGATAAATCTGAGCCAAAACAAATGTAAAGTGCCAGCCCCATCCAGTGATGCTGCACCCAAGCAGTGCAGGAAGTTTTTGTGTTAACTCAGGTCTTCGTGGTCTGGGTTAGAGGGGCCTTGCACACCCTCCTGCTGATGTGGCTGAGGTAGGGATGGAGGGGGCTCAGGCAGAAGCAGGAAGCTGGGGATGAAGTAGAAGGAATTGTGTTGTGATGGAACATTTAGTGCTCTGGGGCTAAAAGCTGCCTGCTTCTCCTGCTGTCCTCCAGGGCTAGTGATTTTATCACTTCTGCTCCTCACATCCTTCTTCTCTTTCCATATATCAGATGCCCTTTGCCCCCTGCCCCCTGCTCTAAATTTATCCAGTTGATTAACATAATTCAGTAAAATTTAGTAATTGCTTTCAACTTTTACTTCCCTTTGAAGTTAGCTAGAAGACATGTCAGGAAGCTGCTCTGATTTTCCTACAATATCATCTAGAAATTATAAAAACTACAATAAAATTAACCTGAAGACACTATTTCTACTATCCTTATGGAATTGCCTTATTTGTATCTCTGTGTCATAAGTACCAAAATCCTCTTCTTGTTCCTCACTCCTCTCTTGTCAATTCCAGGCAAAGGATGCTGGGGACAATGATTTTGCCACCCTGGTGTCCTGTGACCTTTGGAGGATGAGTGATCCATCTCCCTGTGGGAGATTTGGTGTTTTGCCACTGGTCAACAAAATACTGTCCTCAAGTGAATAGTTTTACAAGTGGCAAACACAGTCAATGCTGCTGCCTCAGGGCCTGGCACAGCCCCAAAACTCAAGGGTTTGTGACCACTGAGGTGACTGCAGGAGATGCCAAGCAGGAGTGTTAATTCTAATGTGTCCCTCTCATGACATTTCCTTAAAATATCTGCAGCATTCAGTCCAGTGCTGCTCTGCTTTATCTGAGGCAATTGTGTTCCCTCTGACATGAAACAAACTGCAAAGCAGTTCCCTCATCATTCTGCCTCTAGCAGGTCTTGAGTCCATCTTTTCAAACTGATTATTCCCTTTTCACAGTGCACCTGTCAAGAGCCCACTCTGGAACAGAAGATCAGAGCAAACAGGGGCTGAGGAGAACAAAAGCTGACCCAAACCTTTGACCTAAATTTAACATAAAGCCAAGCGAAACCTTAGAGGTTTGTAAATGTTCATGAAACATTTCCACCTCCTGCTCCCCTCTCCTTTATCTTTGGTTTCTTTATACTTCTACACTTAACTGTTTCTAATTCAAAGTCTAAAGCTCCCCTAAATTAATGGAAAGGCTCTCACTGATTTTAGCACCTTCTGATTCAGCCTCCCAAAGAAAGGAAATCATTTCTTTAATGAAACTGTCTTTAAACTTAAGAGAAAATAAAACCTGAAAAGAGATGAGGAAGAGCAGAGATCAAATGCAATTATCCAGCTAGCAGCACATGTCCTTGTTCTGAACCCCACCCATGAAATTCCTATGGATACTGTTATTCCAGGAAAAAAAAAAATCACTGTACAGAAACAGAGAACTGCTAAGACAATGGTGAATTGGTTTAATAAGCATTAATGTTTTTGTATAAGAATGATAAAATTTCTAGTTTTTGCAATCAGGTTATGCTTTAGAAGCTAACTACTGGTAATCAGCTGGCATTTGTCACCTGAAATTTCCATTTGTATGTGTGAGAGTTTCCTTTGTACCAATATTACAAAAATGAAACACATGAAAACTTAATCAGGAAAATAACTCTGCTACTCATGCAATTTTTAGTTTGCTAGGTGACTCTTTTCAGAAGGAGGTAGTGATAGTTTATGGGACTTAGTTACACCTGAATTTCCCTACACAATGCATTAAATAGTCAGAATAAGCATGTTCTTGTCCAAGTTATATTCTAGATTCACAGACGAGAGTCTTGAGGAAGGCTGGTGAAACCAGCCCAGACAAAAATTAAGATGTGGCTCATGTTGAAAAGTTGTTACACTGTCTTTTGGCAGCAACAGGTCCTGATGGATTGCTGTTGCCAGGTCAGAGCTTGGTCTTTGTAGTACTGACCTGCCTTCAGCTCCTGTTTCGCTCATACAAATTGAGAGTTTTCTGTGTGCACACTGGTGTGGCTGCATATTTTACTTGTGAATACATGCACAGCTTATCTAGGGAATTATTCCCCAATATCTGTGTAACAGACAGTTTTGGTGCTCACAGTCACAGGGTAGATGCATGCAGAACAACATGTGCTCCAGGGGCTGCTGCCTGGTGTTAATGGAAAACACAGATGTGCAAAGTGCTTCTAGGATGATGCTGTTAATAACAAGCACTGCTTGTTCATAATGTGCCTACAAAAGAGCATTATTTTAACATTATTCCTATGCAAATTTTACACAGCATAGGGTTTTTTTTAATTCTCATTTTCTTTTTGTCTCCTATTTGTGTTTTTTCCCCTTACTCCTCCTAGATTTTCTGCTTCTGAACTCCTCTGAAGTCCTCCCCAGTGTTAGGCTGCACTGTGTGGTGTGTGCCAGCAGTACATGTGCTGTCCCTCTCCCAGTGCCTGACAGCAGTGATGGCACCTGGTTTGGACACCCCTGACCAAAATGCCTTCAGAGTATCTGCTGTGTGCCTTGGTCTTTGGAGGTTTGGGTAGTCCTGTCCATGCACTAACCACTGTTCAACTCCTGAAGGAAAATAAGGACTGTGACAGAAAGGTGCTGGCTGAGGTCCGTGGACCATGCAGTGCAGATGTAGCAATGGTGGAGAGAAACCACTGGACAGAGAAACCAGGTACAGAAGAAATGATTGTATTTGTTTTTTTCAGCCCAAGTTAGAAGGGGAAAATTCTGTGTGTTGGCCTAGTGACAAATCTATTTTGACTGTCAGAACTTGGAAAACTTTTCTTTCTCTCACAACTTGTCTTGGATCCACTGGTGTGGGTTTTGTAAATATTTCATCTATCTGTTTCTAGAAACATTCAGAGCATGAATTACTGGAAATGAAGCAAAATCTACCAGACATAAACTCAGAGCATCCTCCATAGCTCATATTCTCTGAAGACTCATTTGTCCTTTTCCTCTTTTTAGATATTTCCTCTCTTCTCTCTGGCCTGTTCTTGTTATTTGTTTCATCAGCCATTTGTTATACAACTCTTGGCAAAATATCAGGGAAATCTTCCTGACTGTGAACAGGGAAGAGGTTTCTTAAGGGAACAACAATGATTTCTTTACTTGGGAGAGCAGAAAACACGTCAAGCTCAAATATTGTCTGTGCTGAGACCAAGTTCATGAGGACAGTGATGTGCACCACTCAGTGGTGCAACAGAGGAAGCTTGTCCTGTTGGGATTTTCTTTGGTTTTTTAAAAGATTTGAGGTGTTACTTCTCACTGTAAAACTTGCCTCACTGCTGTGCCAGTGGTCAAGTGGGCAGTGATGGAGGGATGGACTGAGCTTCTGTCTGGTGGGAACTGAGCTCCCTGTCTGTGGCTCCTTGGGGGTGGTGGGTCTTCTCATCTAGGTGTAGGGATGCCTTTCTGGCTACAGGCATCCCAGACAGTCATTAAAACAAGCAAACTGCATGCTTTC
This sequence comes from Trochalopteron elliotii, assembly GCA_024734555.1. Taxonomy (NCBI): domain Eukaryota; kingdom Metazoa; phylum Chordata; class Aves; order Passeriformes; family Leiothrichidae; genus Trochalopteron; species Trochalopteron elliotii. The sequence goes on along the minus strand of JANPWX010000606.1, from coordinate 2,432,553 downwards.
ATCTCTCCTGGGTCCACACCTTCCTCAGCCCAGATAAGATTGCCTTATACCCAGTCTGAACCTCAATAAACTTCCCACTTTTGCAGTTTCACCCAAGGCTTGACTTTGCACTGGGATTATCTTGAGATTCCTCTGCTTCAGGCTTGTTGGGTTCCTCTCTTTCTCCTCTCCAGCTAAAAGTTTATAGCAGAGCTGCACAAGCATGTACTAAATTCAGAGCAAACTTGAAGGAAAGGCAGCTCCAGCTGCAGCTCACAGCCTGCCAGAGAGACTCCCCTGGCAGGTCTCCGACGAGCCTGTTACTACAAGTTCACTCCAACTGGCAATTCCGGCCAAAGAAAAATCTTGCATGAAGTTCATATTAGTTCATATTTGCTCACACTGCCAACAATTCAGTAGCTCCTTCTCAGTGCTTGAATCTCAGTTGAAAGATTTATGTGCACTTGCCATGCAGCCTCTCTGAGAAAGTCATGAAGGTGGGCAAGCATTTAGTTTTTCCAAATACCATGGTGCAAGTTGTGTAACACCTTCTCGAAGGACTGAAGATTTTAAGTCCTAATATAGAGTTGTCATCTCTGCAAGATGTAATAGCATCTAGATTAACTTCCAAAGCAGGAAGGACACACTAAAAGTAGGTTTTATGTAGTCATTTTCATTTCCACTCACTGAATCAGTGAGGTCTTACATCTATTGAAGAACTTAATATTTATAAAGCCTTTCTTTTAGAAGAGTTTTTAATGCTTTGACTGCATGCATTAAAACCCATTTTGTGTGTTTTAAATGAATTATAACCTATTCAAAAACACTTTCTCACCCTAAAGCACTCTGTGCATTATAGTCTCTGCAACGCCTTCAGCTGCTACAGAGATCTCACAGAGATGAGGCTGTTCATGATAAATAGATTTGTTTTTTTTTTAATGTCCATTTCATTTTGTACATTTGCCAAAAGATTTTCAGAAAACAAAACAAAACAAAAAAAAATCCATGTTATTCAAATTTTGGAAAAGGATTGGTTGAAAAACCTCTGATTTAGTTCCTTTTGAGTCACATTTCAGTGGGTTTTTAATGAATGGCAGTATGCAAATATTAGCCACATAGCTAACATTTTCTGTCCCCTCCCGATTTATTGTAGATTAACAAGGATGAATTGTTGTCTCACCCCTTGTGTTAGGTGAACACTGTGTGATCTGGGCTAAGAATAATGAGCCAAACTCAGTCCTTTACTGGATCTGGAATGAGGCAGTGGCTTCTAAGCTCCCACCAATTACAGCAGTGCAAAGGTATTCCTGTATCCAGTGACCTGCTCACACACTGCTGGAGATGTACCCTCAGCTTCTGGAGCAAAGCCCACTTCCATCCTGCTGGAAAGGGCTTTGCAAAGAGGAAGCAAAATCCTGCCCAGTGCTGTGAAGAACAGGCAGAGGCCTTTTGGGGGTGTCTGTGGGAAGGGGCATTTTGTGTCCCCAGGAATGGGAGGCATGTCCCCAGTGGGAGGCAGTGCTCACAGGGCTCCCCACTCTCACCATTGAGCATTGTTCAGAACAAACATAGATGCTGTATATGGATGTCAAGCTTAATTTGTGGTTTTTACACCCACCGCATTTCTTGGAGTTGACAATTTCTAGAACTCTGGGAGTTTTTATCTCCAGGCTGTTGGTTTTTTTGGGTTTTTTTTCTTCATTTTATAGGAAGCTAGCAGCCTAACTTTTTTCATAATGAAACAGCATGCAAACAAACCAACCCACGCTTTGACCAAAGCAGCTGTGTAATGCTGTCCTCCCCTCAAAGGTGTACAAATTTGCAGGGCAGTGGGAACACATGTTGGATTAGTGTAATAGTACAGCTGCACCATGACATTGCTTGGGTGGATGCTGAGAAATCTATGGGAATTCCCTGGGGAAATGTGGAGCTGGGGGGAAAAAAAATCTGCTTCACCTACTGTTCCACTTTGCTGGAACGTCCACTGCCCAACAGTGAGAATAGAGTGATTTATTTCTCAGAAATGCCTTGGGCCAGCTATGACTGAATAGTTGTTTCTTGCTCCTGATAGTTCCCAAAATGTTCAGGGCGTCTTCCAGGTGGAAGGAAGTTAGAGCTAAAGAGACACAGAAGAAAGGAGGAGAAGATTCAACTCAGCAGTTGTTTAGTATAAGTGGAATCTCATTCATTCTAAAATTTCAACCCTTTCTAGATGACTTCACAGTTTTAAAGATGAAAATATTTTGGAGCTCTCCTAAGCATGCTAAAAAGCTCCTTGCTCCTCCTGCTCTGTGGCAGAAGATGCTGCATCAGGATTTGTACAAGGCTTTGACATGAGGTACGTAATGCTCACCTCTGAAAATCAAGCTAATATTTTCTCTGATGATGGAAAAAGATGGGCCTTTTCTCTGGGAATTTCCAGCCAAAGGGAGTAGTTGTGTACTTCAATTCATTGGTGAGTGGGGCAGCAATGTGGATTGTTGGATCCTCTTGCTGGGCATGGAGTGAGAGATATGGAGATGGCAGGACTGCTGTCACCTTGTGCTCTGCCACCATCAGCTGTGTGGCTTCAGCAGACATCGTGAATCAAAACCCTGAGGGGTCTTTTCAAACCCTACTGTACCCTGACCCACCACAGTCCTTCTCTCAAAGCTGCCCCTTCCTCCTCTACCAGCCAGAATGGTGGATTTGAGTACACGAGGACACAAAATCAGACAAAACTGCCTGGAAAATAACCTGTAGCCCCAGGTAGGTGTTGATGGACATTCCCCGTTGGCTGAAAGTTTCTTATCTACTTTCAAGGACACTTTTATTTTTAAATCTCTTTTCCACTGGACATGTACATGTGAAGTCAGGTAGCAGATACAGAGACTGGCTCAAGAAAACCCAGAAGCTGCCTGATTTCCTTTGCATCCCATAATTATAGTAGCATACACTTTGGACTGACAGCATTTCTCAGCAATAGAGTACTTTAGAAATATTAATCTCACATCAGCTATTTGTGTTGAATATTGGCTTATTCAGCAGGTGATGTGAGCCAATATTATCATACTTTTATAGACAGCAAAACAGAGAGAGAAAGAAAGATTAAGTGACCCACCTACAGTCAAGCAGTATGTCCAAGAGAAAACCTAGTTAATCTTGGGGATTACTGCCTCCCAGTGATTCAGAAATGTCTGCAATATTTCTGAGAAGCTAACATATATACACCTAGAATAAATTAAAAATTATACTGGCTTAGGTTAGTCATTCACTAGTGTGAGGGACATTTTCTTGCATGGTATTGCAAAACCTAACAGACTTGGTGCTTTAGACAGCAACAGCCAGGTCCTCCAAAATGTCACCGTGTTCCTCCATGTGCAAGTCCCACAAACTTCAGTTTCTTAAAGGAGAGTTGAATCTTCATCTGGTGATTAATACAAGCTGTGATTAGCTTGTGATTTGGCAAAAATGGCCAAAGGTTTGACTCTTTTAACCTTGTCTTCTCACTATTCAGCCTTTCCCATTCCATGAGCTGAGAGGGACCCATACAGATGGGACTGTTCCCCAGTTAAGGGGATGGGCTACATGATGAGGAACAGAAGTTCTATGTCCATGCAACTCATACAACATCAAGTCTCAAGGTAACGGCATCTCTTAAATTGAACACTGGTGTTCAGTTGAACCACTGGTGTTCCGGGAATTTTAGGAAATTAATTATCCCATGAACAGTTGAGTAAACTTCAGAAGAAAAAGATTTACATTGAGAAATTGGCTAATAATAGGGATAATGTAATTATACCTATGGGGAAAAAAGCCAAGTCTTTTGTTCCTGGACTTTCTTCTCTTACATCACATTATGGATGCCATTCAAGGAAGCAACTTCTGCAGAATAATTCTAAGTGTTAAATAATTATGTTTCAAGAAAAATGAGCAGGGTCTCAGATTTTACTTGGCTTGAATGTCTAAAGGCAAATTATAAGTTACGTAATAAAACAACAGAATCGTTCAACATTGATTTACTTGTTTATTTTGCTATAAGAAATGAAATTTTTATTGGAACGAAATTAAACAAAGGTTTATGTGCTTGTGTTCCCCATAGCCTTTTATACAGTACTAATATAGTAATATTCATAAATCATATCAGAGTTTTCAAATTTCCTCAGCAGTGACCTAGACAACAAATGCTTAACAACTTGCTGAGAGACTTTGAAATTAAATTCAGCTGTAATATCATCATGACTAATTTATGGCAAGTTTGGTTGCTACAAAGATACACTTCAAGAAACTGAAGTACATGGTGAGGCTAAGATAAAACATGGGCTTAGTATCATGTAGTTATTCCACTAGAAAGATTTATTTTACATTTCATTACTTTACTGAACATGGCAAACCAGTGTGTTCCTTGTGAGAGAGGACATCTTAGATAATTAAACATGTAAATACTAGGCCTTCAACCAAGTAAAACATGGAATGCACTAGATAAGAAATTAAACCTTTATAGCTATTGAAGGAGTCTTCCCCTTGACATTTGTTAATATGAACATTCATGTAAACACATGGACTCTCTATATTAATGTGTATCTATAAATATATACGAGCTTATACATGCGTACAGCTTCCACTTTAGAGCAGGCATAATAGTAAAATATTATTTAGGGTAACACAGACATTATCTGGTGCAATTGGAATCATGTTTCTGAATTGCCCAACATCCCTTAAGCCCATTTTTGTCCCACTGCAACTTTTGAACTTCCTGCAAGGCTCGTTACGGCAAATTGAGATTGATGACAAAGTGCAGCATTTTTAAATTATTAGCATTTTAAATTATTAGTAACAGAAACAAGCACGGCATTTTTCTTTTATCATTGCTGCTGCTTGGGAAAAACCTCAGAATTCCTCAGCTTTTGAAGGTCCTCTCCTTGTCCTTTCTAACCCATTCTAAGGAACTAGCTGGCCAATTAAAACAATCTCTCCTTTGGAAAGCAAGCATTTGTCAGAGTTAAGAATGAAGGCTTTCTTCTACTACATCTATTGTCCAATTCATTCATTTGCATAACTACTCCAGTGTTAATCAAGTGCCTGTAGGCATATCTCTAGAAAAGTGTAAGGCCATAAAAATAAAGGCAGACATATCTAGTTATAGATGAACCTCCCATATGCTGCAGATCTTTTCTCACACACTTATCTTGGTTTATCTCCGCCTCTTTAAATTGGAAAACTCACAAAAATCCATCTCCTGTGAGACTTCCAAGGTTTCTTGCTTTCATTTGGGTCAGAACTGACACAAAAAGATGTATGTCTCAGAGGACTTCTGAGCTGCAGCCAGGAACAGGGAGAGCTGGACTGTGCCACTAAAAAAGAAAAAATAAGGCATTTTTAAAACTCACCAAATTTTTTAACCTTTAAAAATCTGGCCTAGTTCAGTCTTGGGTATGATTAAAAGAGCTGCCCTGATTTATTGGTGCCAAACAAAGTATGTTAGGGTAGAACATTACTTTTTAATGGAAAAAGTGTCAGTGGAAGCACTGCCCATCAGCACTGCATGGGCTGGGTGAGGCCTGAGCCTTAAACTGTGTCTCTAACACTGAAGAAAAAGACTACTAAAGAAAGGAAGAATGCTTTACCTGGAAGGACATCTCTTAGTATCCCAGATAAAGTTGGCTGTGAAGTCAACCTCAGTGTCTGGGATTCTGATGATTAAATTATCACAGAAATCATGAAATATACTGAGTTGGAAGGGACCCATCAGGATCATCTATTGGCTTTGTGCCTCACCCTGGCCCTGCAAAGTAAAAGGAAATAAGTTTCTCATTCCCATCTCACCAGGAATGCTAAGCCATGAATATGGAGTGATGGTTTGGGGAATGTTTCACAGAAGCATTCCATACACATAATTTTAATTAAAAAATTAGTATTCTCCAGTTGGTAACATAGTTGCTTCCTGCTGTCCTTTAATTTTGCACTATTTCTTTTCTCTTATAAATGACAAAGTAATTTTATTTTGACTGCGTTCTTGTTCTTGCCCTTTGTCTTACCCAGAGCAATGCTCTATTAAAACACTGTCACGAGGCTGTGCCAGGGACTGCCCGGAGACAAATGGAAAATGAAATGCAGGTGAAGCAGGGGAGCCAAGCCTGCCTGTTTCAGACATACTTGTCCCACCATCATCCTTCTGAAGTGTTTTAATAGAGCCCCTATGCAAAGGGAGACCTTAATAAGATGCCTACTCCTGCCCTTCCCGAAACCACCATGTTCATTTTTCTTCAAAACATTCAACTGTGGTAACTTTTGGTTTTTAATCTGATTTATGACCCTTTGAGATGCCATTGAGGTTATAGTTGCGGCCCTTAAACTGGACAAAATTAGTAGCAAAAATAAATTTAATTTGCTGAACTTATGATAAAAAATATATAGAAATATCAGCACTGACAGGAAAACTCTTATATGAAAAAACTCTTATACTGGAATTAGCAGAGTCCTCTGCACCTATACACATTTCTTCTAGCAGGTATTCTGCCTGTCCTACTTTTGGGCAACTACTTTTGATCAAAATGCTGTAGACTAAAAAAGGTGATCCTCATTTTGTAGTGCTTGTTTTGGGTGAACAAAATTGTCTTCTGTCTTTAGAAATTTAATAATTATTTGAAAGCAACTTGATGAATAGAAGACTGTGTACTCCCACTTGGAGCAAGTGTATTTTTTAGTGATTTATAATAATTAATCTTTGTCTAAGTGGAATGCATTAATTTCTCCTGCTGGTGCGGACTGCACTTCTGTTTCTTTTCCTAAGTTAGATGGTTCTGCTCTAGAGGCATATTTGCTGATTAAATTGGACTGCAACCGAGTAACTTAGGTTATGTCACTGTTACCCAAATGATCTTTTAAAGAACACAGAGTACTTGTTTTTGCTGCTCTTGCGTGCTCCACATTTAATCACAGCTCTTTGTAGCTTGTTATTTCTAAAATTCAGATTGCTGTGACTTAAAAGCCTCTCTGTCCTTGCCAGTGCTTGGTGACATAAAATAAACCCACATATTAAGAAAAGAACCACAAAACTTGTCAAGTTGCACTGAGGAACGGAAAGAAAAAAGAAGAATGCTTTACAGTGATTTGAAAACGCCGTCTGCAGCACAGCTATGAAGGGAAATGCTATAATAAGTTGATATTATCCATGTAGCCAGAACTGTGTTTCTGAGAGTGCTGTTGTTACCCACAGCAGAACCCCTGGGGCAGGGGGTCCCTGTTGAGTGTGGTGTCCCAGGGCATGGGTGAGGCACAGACACCCAGCAGGAGTGGGTTCATGCCCTGAGGGACATGCAAGTGCCACTGGGCAGCAGGAGTGGGTAGGGGAAAACAGAGGGAACAGAAACCAACAACTCTTTTTTTCTTTTTGGCCTGGGATAACAAATATCTTGGGTGCTGTGTTGGAGGTTTGGGCATGAACAGGACAGGACTAGTGCTAGACATTCCTCGAGCTTTTATTGCGCATCAGCCTCATAACAGGGTTTGAGACAACTGAAAGATGGCAACAGCTCACCCCTGCTAGCAGCAGCCAAAGATTTCTTTGTTACAGAGCATTTTAAAAACTTTCTAGCCAATAGCATATTGCTAAAGCTTACAGACAATTTTTCTAGCCAGTCACTGAAAGCACACACACACCTGCTTCAAACAGTGCTGGCTCGTATGCTTTCTATTAACAAGAAACAATATTCCATTATTAAGCTTAAAACTTTCTACTGTCTTGCTAGGCATATTTTTTTGCAGTCCCAAGGCCTATCTAAAGCCAAACCTAAGACTCAGACTATTGTGTCATGTCCTTGCTTACTGTACTATTGTAACTGTTCCCACTTTCAAGCTTTGCAGTTACAGCTAATTCTAAATTCTTCAGCTCTTTCTGTTTCTGGGGCCTGCTTTCAAAGGTCTCTGAAGGCCTTCTCACCTTTAGTATTTCCCACAATGTGCAGCTGTAAACACTGCACTTGGGCAGGGTTTCACTGGCAGGATGAAGAGCTCTGCACATCTTCATTTGTTCCTTCCATACCCAGCTTTGCCTTTTCCTTGCTGCTCCTCCATAGCCCATAGTGGCACTGCTGGGGCATGGCCAGGCTGCCAGGGAGGAAATTCATACCAAGTGGTGAAGGGAGCAACTACCTGTCCCTGAGTTTGGTCATTCTCCTTTCCCAGTTCTCATGCCTTCCAATTTCAGACAGGGCTTTGGCCCTAAGTCTTTACCAGTGTTTCACTTCATGAAGTATTTCCTTGTCCAGACAAACACCTTTTCCAGGTCAGATGATAGTTTGGGATGAGGATGACTGATATCAAGCTGTCCTCAGTGGAGATGTCCAAGGAAGGCAGTGTGCACAAGGGTTGTGAGGAGTGGGTAGGTGGACAGGGACCAGAACCAGATAAAAGGGGCTTTGTTTAGAATATGGGAGTCAGGGAGATGCTGGGAGCTAATGAGCTGCTAAAAAGGCTGATAAAGAAAGTGTGGAGATAAATACAACAAGAATTAAGCAGGAGAGATGTTTGGAGACTGGGTGTGGGGATCCACAAGGACAAAAACAGTGAATATAAAACAGGAATGGAATCAGGGTGAACAGGACAAACTTACCTAAGAGATGAGGTTGCAATGAGGGGCTTCAGGTAAGAAGGGGCAGAATACATTCAAACACTTAATGATCTGCTGTTACCTATCAGGATGTTGTTTCCTCCAGTGTCTGTTTGGAGCACAATGCTCCTGGTTCAGCTCTGAGCTCTGGTAAAGGGTCCCTGCCTCTCCCCTTCCAGAGGCTACCTGCATCTCTGACAGAATATAGAGCAGGTGCCTGCACATGCATTGTCTGTGTGACTGCATGAGAAGTGGGTGAGAGTGACTCTGGTTTGGTGGAATCACGTGCTGCATAGTGATGCCATCCTTGGTGACATGACAGGGTACTTCTGGGTGTTGAGGCAGGTTTTGTATTTTTATTTTGTTTACTTATTTCCAAATAAATGGTCTCCTGCCATGCTGGGTAGCTCTGCTCTAGTGCCAGATCTTGGAAGTAGCATGTTATCTTTCAGATTCCTCTTCCTAGGTGATGGGAGGTGAATGTGGGACTTGAGGGCAAGGAAAGATGGTCCCATGATTAAGGTCTCATGCATTTGAGTGCCCTCTCAGTGAACTGGGTTCAGTTTCCTCAGTTACCCAAACCAAACTCATTCAGGATGGTTGCTTTTGTGGTTGTGGCCAAGGACTGGGGTTTCCTGCAGATGTTGCACATTCCCAGTTGAAACAGATATTAATGATAGCTGAATCTTACATGTACAGTGTAAAGGTCTTTGTAAAGTCTTTTGAACAGTTTGGACACCCCAATATTTCTGAAACTATTATTTTTATTGTTTCTCACCCCTCCCTGTTCTCACGACATGTGATTTAGCTGGAGGAGTACTTTTGTTGGTTTTGCATGATCCACTTATGAGAAGTACAGAAAAGCCATGAGGATATAAACGATTTTCTCTTATGTGCTCAAGCAACAGGCAGCAAGTAAGGCTTTGTGCAAGGCAGTAAACAGCTAGTAGAGAACCAAAAGTAAAGTCATTAACATGTATCCTCCACACTGTGCACATGAAGGACAGAAAACTCCTAGGAAAATCTCTGGGAATTTAGCTGCCCTTGCTTAACTCCAGTTAGTGTGAAGACAGTGTTCATGTAAGTCCTTGTACTTCTGTGTAGGTAAGGTCCCATTTGAACTTCTCATTTGACATTGGATTGTATTTATTCGGACACAAGGTGTTATGTTGCACTGTGAATAAAACAGTCAGTTACTGACAGAGTAACTTCTATGTGCCTTGAGGGATGGTGATGTTACTGGCCCATGCATTAGAGGCTGAAGATGGCTATTCAGTTTCTACATCTCTGAACCCTGCTGAGAACCTGAATTGTCCGCCTGAACCCTCATTTTTTATGTGTTTTCTACTAAAACAGTTTTAAAGCATCTCTGAACTCTTGCTTGTTTGTCATAAAGGAGGAAAAAAACACCAATGGGAATTTAAAAAAGGATTGTCTTTGTGACTTCAGCTCCTCATTAGGAGGTTTATGATCAGGCTTAGGGAAAGCTTTCCTTGAATTATTTTAAAGTTCTAATGATAAAAACCTTGGGGAGGTCATGCACATGAGGGATTTAATGCCCATTCAGAACCATCTGGCATTATATTACATGCAGGGAAAGAACAAAATCTGGCAGTAGTACTTATCTCCATTAACCCAGAGTACAGGCTGATATGATTGTAACAGAGAAAATACTCTCTCTCTTTCACCAGGAAGACCTCTTAATGGACCTGGGCTAAATTGCTTATAAAACCAAAGATTTGTTGAAGCGTGGATCTGCCATCTCATTGAGTGCATTTTCTTTGGCTTTTAATATGTATTTCATATCTCTTTAACCTTGAAAACTAATATGTTAAGGTATAAAATATTGCTGGGATGAACGACTGTGTTTGCAGCTCCTAACTTACTCTTTGAGAGTAATGTAATCATAATGCTGAAGTTGAGCCTGCTCCCATGTTGCTCCTGCCTCTTCTCTAGAGCATCAGAGAGTGGACAGTCCCAGTGACATCCTCAGCAAAACTCCTGCTGATGTCAGTTGTGACAAGTAACCTTCCCTCCAAGGCTCTGAACCACCTACATGCTTAAGTAGGTGCTTGGCCTGAAGCAAACCAGTGAGTGGTTTGGTCCAAACCCAGCTGAGAGGGTGAACAATGCCAGGGAGATGATCCTTTCTCATCCAGATTAACTGCCTTTCACCTCACCTGCTGGACAGGCTCTCTTCAGCCTCCTGAGCTGCTCATTACTGCTGCACCATTTTCATCTTGTCCATACTCCATCAGGATCCTCTATGGAGGGTTTCTCTCTGCCCTCCAAATTTTTCTCTCCTCTTCCTTCCTTTCCCAGCTTGGTGCAGTCTGATAGCTGCTCTCTTTCAGCCAATGTTACGATGCACTTACTACATGGAAAACAAAACCATATGGAAGACAAGATAAAGGCCATTTATCTCGAAGTCTACTGAGATGTGAACATCTCACATTAAGGCTGCAGTTCAGCCAGGCTGTCTTGCACATGTTGCTGTCATCTCTTTCCACCAGAACAGAGATGGACTCCTGCGTCAGCCAAAACAGTCTTCTTAGCTTGTCATCTGCTTTGTACTTAACAGCCTTGCATGCAAAACATTCAAAGGAAAAAAAGAAAAAAATATTCTTGTTATGTATTTTCCTTTGTTCTGAGACACCACCTGTGCCAGCTTTCCCTTTGAAAACTGCTGTCTGGTGAAGGAAATTGCTATCATCCTGAGACAGAGCTGAGTTCGGTAAATGCTTCGTGCATCAGTCTTGGAAAAGTTTGTTCTATATTCATTAATAAATGCCTCTCCCTGAGTGGCTGAAAGAGGATCATAGAATGACTTGTTTTGGAAGGAACCTAAAGATCATTTTGTTTCACCCCTGCCATGGGTAGGGACACCTTCCACTAAACCAAGTAGGTCAAAGCCCCATCAAGCCTGGCCTGGTGTTATTATAATGGATGATATTATTCAATTAATAGCTGCTTTAAGGAAGGGAGACCCAGCAGGGTGATGTCCCAGTGATGCTGGCTATGCAGCCAGGTGAGGGGCAGCAAGAATAGCATGTGACCCAGGACATTGCTCTGAGGTGTCCCCGTGCCTCATCAGCTGAGGAGGAGCTCAAAGATGTAACCAGGTGTTTAATGCTCCTGATCTGACACTGTTTCCCTGCTTCCTTTCTGCTGGGAGTCCCAACCAACAAATGAAATGACAGCTCATCTAGTCTGAGGTGAAAGCCCCCATCTTTCACCACTGTGCTGGTGGATGTCCTGCTGTGTCTGCTGGTACCTTTCTGCTTTCTTCCCTGCGGTTGTATCACATTCACTGATGGATTTATGCTGCAGCTGGAAAACAGAACCCAGGACAGCTTTTTCCCTGGCTTCATGTTTTAGACACAAATAGACTCTCACAGCCATTTGTATCTGGTTCTTTCTATCAGCACAAGAGTTTTATTACCTCCCTAAAATGGTGCTGAAGGGGAGCAAAAGATGGGCAACAAAAGGAAGGGCTGGAACAGGAACACAAAGTTGTAAAGGGCAGGAGGCTGCCATGAGACCAGGCAATTAATGACAGGTATCAAAGCTGTTGGCTGTTGGGAACTACCAGCTTTCCTATGAGGGCTTATCTTTTGAGTAGGAGCTGCCATTGGATTGCAGCAGGGTCACTCTGGTCTAAAGTGCCTTTTTAACAGGGAGAAAGAAAACTTTCTCCCATCTCCAATTTCAAACTTTGCAGAATGAACTTGCAAAATTAATGTCAGACCTTTAAAGTGTCTCATTTCGTGGAGCAGTAGTGTGGAAAAAAGATGCAAGCAATTCTGTTTTAAATAAATACCCACAGTGTTATTAGAAACTACCTGAAAAGATACTTCAGCCAGGTAAAATCTATCTTTCAAACATGTTATCCCAGCTGTCCTGTGTGAGAAACTGTGAATCAGAGGGTTTGTGAAGTGTGAGAATCACTGAGTAATTCCATGCAGCAAGTACCAAGCTCTCAGCTGTTTTCCCAGACTCCTCATGAAACTCTCATATTCAGGTCCCAGTTTTGTTGCTACTTTGCCCATAGTGTGCTGAGAGTATTCTGCCTGTGCAAGACCCCTCTTGCTGAACAAGACAAATGAGAAGGTGGGCAGGGGGAGAACAAAAAATGATTGAGAGGCATAGCAGACTATCACTCCACTGCCTACTGATTCTGGACTGAGCTAAGAGTAAATATCTTTCATATCCTGTCAGTCACAGCCATCCTGAAACAGTCAGGGTACATCACTTGAGTAAGCAATGCTACTGCCACCTTTCAATCACTGCTCATGGAGAACTGCTCAAACTCTCACACTTTGAATGATTCCAGCTGTTCTCCACTCCCTCAGAAATACCGTGAAAAAGCAGTCCCTTACCCTGACATTATTTTAGTAATATCAAAGGGTGTGGAAGAAGGCTGCTAATTAGTAAACCCTCCAGGTATGAAGATATATAGCCCTGGAGTAGTGAGAACAGATCCAAATCTGCAGACTAACATTATCTTGGGATGAAAGCATTACATTTAGGCTGATTCCACTAGAGAAGAGTGATAGAACATTCCTGTTGAGGGCTTGTTTTGATTGATAAATCTCCTTGTTGGATTGTGCAGCATATTATCAATTTATTGAGCCACCTGTCAAGGCTGAGCCAGGAGCAGTGGTAGCAAGAACTTAGTCTGGGATAAGCAATCATGAGGGAAATTTCTGGCTTGTATTTTATTTATATAAATAAATAAATAAATGCATATCTCAATTCCCTTTGCCAAAAGTCAAAAATACTTTGGGGGTCTGGCTAAAAGGCAAAAAATTTGTGATAAACAGCTGATGTTCATTAAGTGAGCATTTGCTAAAAAAGTGAGCTTATCCTACCCAATGTGCTTGTGGCAGAAGGGAAATGTCAGGGCTGGGAGAGATGGAAATCACACAATTGCCTGTTCTTGATCTCTTTGCATACTCAGGAACCACATCCCTCATCTCATAGCCCTGGTGACAGTTTGTTCTCTCTTCATTCCAGCACAACTACAATCAGCAAACCAGTCAGCTGCTCTTAAATGGCCCTCCTGCATTTTGGCATAATTTACTGCACTCCTCCACACTTCCCATAGGGATTACTTATGGGGTTTTTTTAGTCTCCTACGCTGAGTCTCTTGAAGATTACACAAAGCAGCCACTTGCAGTGGCTTGACAGCACTGTCCCCCCATGCTAAATGTAGAGATCTTGGGTTTAAAGTGAAGGCTGTCTTAAGGAAAAAGGAGGAAACACACATTAACTAAACCAAGCTTCTCTTCAAAATACTAGCCCAGCTGTAAGTGTGGACTTGCACAGCTGTTCCCAAGAGCAGTATCAGAGCACTGTGCATCAGGAGCACTCCTGCAGGACCACACAAGTTTTCTGCTGTCCTTAAATCCCAGCCTCACAACTGGTAAATTCCTGCCAAGTAGTTTGAGATGGGGGTGCCTGGGAAGTATCAGATGAGTCTGCACTGCATCATGAGAACACTATTTGCACTTAATTATGCATATCCCTCCCCTCCCAGCAGACAGATGCTGCATTCACAAAGTGAGAAAGAAACACAGTTTTTAAGTGGAATCTGACAGCAAAAAGCCCAAGCGCAGGCTTCAGACAATCCCAGCAATGGAGATCCTCATGGCATTGCACAGTTCAGAGCAGTGGATGTTGTTTTTCTCTGCAACAACAATTCTTATCTATCCCAGTCCAGCTAACATCCTAATTCAAGCAGGTTGTCTTGCACTTCTGCCTCCTTGTGCTGGAATGGTGGTGGAGAGGTCCTGACCTCTCTTCTCTCTCTTGGGCCCTCTCTGAGTCCATCTTTCAGCCAAAAGTCTGGATGTTATCTCCTGCCAGGTGTTCTGGATGGTGCTCATCATAACAGCCTTGCCCAAAGCGTGTTGAGATCCCTCACCAGGATTACCCTGCCTCTGTGTCTGAGGCAGTAGCTTAATAGGCCCCAACTAGGCTAATTCATCTTCTGAAGCAGACTGGTCTTCCAGGGATGAATGATGGGCAGGCAGGAAAGCCTCCCATCAGTTTTGCTGGCCCACAGCACAAACTGCAGAATCACCCTGCTGTGTTTGAGCAGAGCAGATGCCCTGTAAACAGACACAGCTGGTAGGTGAACACAGATCCATCACCAGCCAACACCTGCCTGAATTAAATCCCAGTTTGTTTATTCCTTGGAATGACTGGAAGACAAGGTATTTCTCCTTCATAGGGCAATCCCAGGCTGTACTTGCCAAATGTGCAAACCAGGCTTTTGGAAGCAATTCATTGGAAGTGTGAGTCTCCAGTGGCATTTCTAACTTGGGCTCATTACTCATGGGCCTGTTGCTGTGTGTACCTAGGGGCTTTACCCTTTCATCCTCTCCTCATTTACATGTCAGACAATCCCCCATCTCCTGATCCAAGACAGCAAATTTCTGTTCTGTTTGCATCAAGCCATGGTGATGCAGACACTAATCTGGCACAAACCTGCACTGCTGTATGGAGGTGATGCTTTTCTCCCCATCTCCCTCATGCTGGTTCTACAATTCATGGGTTTGGGCTTCAATTCTGTAGGTACTTTAAGAAGTCTCAAGAAGGTATGATGGAAAAGTATGATACAGCTGAGTGAATAAAGTGAATGGTCCTCTACTCATGAAGTGCAAATTTATCAAGGAAACTTTCAGTTTACCTCGTTCAACAATTTTGCAGATGGGGATTATTGCCTTGGGTGAGGAATTCTTCCATATTTTGTCCTGAGTGTTCATCTGCATGGAGCCCCTTGACACAAAGTTTTAATTCCTGCAGCTGCCTCAGCCCTGCTTCTCTGTAGGATGGGTTTCTGTACAAAACAGAGTCTCTGCTGCAGTTTCACTTTAAAACTTAATCTAACTAAATCTGTCACTTTTTTGGGCACATTCTGGATTTATAAACAGGAGAAGGAAAATATATGTGAGCAAAGTGGCACTGACACTTGAAATTTCAAATGTTTTCAGGTGGGTGTGTGAATTCATTCTGTAGATGAATCAACACTTTTTCATATGTATTCATTTTAATATGTATTAAGGCTCCAATAAAACATTGGGATGCTCAAAAATTACCAACAAAACCCCACAACAAAAAAAAAAACACACCCCAACCAATAGTTTAGTTTTCCAGTTTACTTTGGCATGTGATTTAAACGCATTCTTCTCAATATACCAAGGCTAGTTGGTGTCTTGCTTATTTGACACATTCAGAAAACATATGTATCTAGCTTTGCAGCTGAAGTGTGAGACATTATTGCAATTAAATGTTTGTATGCTGAGAAACACAGTGTCTTTATACAACACAAGGCTCTGTGTACAATGCATATTAAATACTAGATATTCAATGCAGACTGAATAATGTTAGGTGGAAAATGTTTATTTTGCTACAATCGTAATTGTTTTCTTTATAGTTCTTAGGAAGTTATCCCACACTCTCTGTTTTAAATGTGTTTCCAGATTTAATGAAGTGTCTGGTTTAACGATGTGTCTGTGTAAATGACATAGGAATCCCAATCAGAAAGCTTCATTATGTGAAGATGAGAAGAGGGGGGTTTTCATCCCAAATCCTGTTCCCCTATGAGGCAATAGCTTAGGTTTCCTTCTGTTCCAGAAAAAGTACCATGAAGATGATTTCATGGATATCACAGCTTTTCAACTTTCTCCAGAATATGGTAAACTGGACAGCAGGTGGAAGTTTTCATGATTAAATTCCTTTCAGACTTGAGAAACTGATATTCATTCACATTCAAGGCTTCTGAATACGATTGTGTGTCGTCTGGCCATTTAATTATTCAATAAGCAGTGCTGGCCAAGGAATGTAAAGTGAAATTGCTGTAAATTAGCTGTGGTATGAGACGGTCCCTATAATTGACGTTGCTTTTGCACAAACTTTCTCACAACCTTTTGGCATCAAATTAATTTTGTTTTTCACATTAGTAGCCACGTAATATTCAGTAGTCCAAGATCTCTTACCGACATTAGGGGTATTTTTGTTGTGAGGGGGAGAACATGCTGTACTTCAAAGTGAGTTTAATTCAGCTGCTACATGGGCAGTGACTTGCCAGAACGAAAGCTATTTTTGTGGCTCAAACAAAAGAAAAGCAATTGAGATTTCTTGGAAAACTGTTTGGATCCTGCTGCAGCTGAGAGGCTGGAAGCGTCTGTCTCTGCAGGACTCCTTCTGGACGTCCCTTCTGGTTACACATGTGCCTAAGTATTCTGTGGAACTGGGCCCTCAAAGCAAGCAGAAACACCCACACACTTCCACAGACTATCCAGGGACACAAACACTTTCCAATCTTCCCCCAGAAAAACTCTCCTTGTCCTTGCCTTGCTGAGAAGCTCAACCTCAGCAGCAAAGACAGCTCTGCCCAGATCACCCAGCACTGCTGCTGTGGGAGGAACAGATCCCTGTGCATCTCTCAGGGAGCATCTGAGGTGCTGGGTTTTCCTCTGGCTGCAGAATATTCTTCCTGATGCAACTGAAGGATTTCTGGATTCTTGTTTTATTACTGTTATTCCAGCCAGAATCTGCAGGCATCTCATCCCAAACCAGCTGCATACAGCCAGAGCAATGCAAGGGTATACTTATGGGGTAAAATCTTTTCTTAAAACAAGAATAAATGTTAGTATTCTCTGAGCTAGGAGAAATATTTATTAGATGTGCTTAAGCATGTGTGTTGCTCTAGGATCAGGCAAGAAAATGAACTGTGATCCTTAACTCATGTTGTAGGTATGAGGAAGGATGGACAGCAGCTGGCTCCTGCCTGGATACTCTGACTGAACAACAAAATGAGATAGGTCAGGGTTTTCCTCACTCTGAACAACAAAATGAGTTAGGTCAGGGTTTTCCTCACTCACACTCTTGTTAGGTCACTTGGTCAGAGCTGGCCTGCTGCCCTGCTCTCTCCACTGCAGTATCAAGGATGGAAGTGGAGGTTTTGCTGCTCTGTGAGGTTCAGCAAGCTGGGGATACTCTGCCTGGCCAGCAGGACAGAGAACCTTCTGTGGCGTGGTGCTGCCTGCTGAAAACTTCCTCATGACATAAAAAGCTTAAAAGATATTATTCATTTGCTTGCTTAAATTTGCTCTCTCTGTTGTGTCAGACAGACAGACAGACTGTGCCTGTAGGGCATGAGGAGATGCCTGGAGGGAAGGATGTGCCTCTGGTTGCACAAAGCCCAGGTTTTCTCCATTTTGCAGCACATTCACTTCTGAGTGGCACTGAACTGATGCTGCACTTCCAGCCTGGCCTGAAACCCCTGGTCTCCACTGCTGGGTGGGTTATGAGTGGTTCTGCTGAGGCAGATTGGAGGGCCAAGTCTCCCTGAGTGCCAGGCCAGTGGTGCTGCTCCAGGGCTGCAGGTGCAGCAAAGGCACCGTGCTGTCCTGCCCAAACATCGACCTCACCAAGCCAGGAGAACCTGGACTGGCCAAAAAATTACCTGGCTTTGAGCATTTCCAGGCAGGATTCTGTGCACACACTGAGTTTCTGCATTCCTGTGGTAATACACTGTTGGCCAGTCTAACCTGAAGGTTGATGAATCCAACTCTCGACTTGAAGACTTGAATGGCTTTTGTTTAAACTTTGTCAATTTTTTGAGAATACCTGGGTGAAATGTCCTTCTTCCATTTGAAAGAAAAGAAAAATGTGCACATTGAAAGATGCAAAAGGCATTCAAGGAGTGCAGAGATCATCATTTCAGGCATTCTGAGCAGTGGGATTGAGTGAAATCATTTACAGCGTCTGTTTTGATATTAGAGTGGTTTTAAATTGTAGAGTTTCACTAAACAATTTTGAGTAAATAAATTTTTCTTAGGTAACTTTTTATCTGTTCCATTGTTTTCTCAGTCAATATTGCTATGCTCTGCCAAACATCAGTGCAGTTGTGTGACTACAGCAAGACACTTTTAGCTGGATAAACCAATGCTTTCTCATAACACTGCAAAAAGAAATATATACAAATAAATAGATTCAGGGACAATTTGTCCAACAATAATCTATAGCACAGAGAGGATTCTGGAGTCATCTTCAAAGTATATGTTGATGTTCTTAAAATGACCTATGAACATCTCTCTGGTCTGTAAGAGTCCAGAGAGAATTTTGATATAATAGATTTGGGTTATTAAATTACTGTTGGAAATGTGGAGCTGACCTCCAGTGGCAAATATTTCTGTGAAAACATTGGCAAACATTTAATTTGGTGAATTTCCCCCTAGTGTTTCTTTCCTAAAATCAAAATAAACAATAAAAATATATTGGATGGGGCAATAAAACACAATAAGCCTATTTTGTTGCATTTTCTGATATATGATACTGTCCAACTGCTAATAAAAAATGGACACACCTATTTTTAGCAGATACTCCGAGTTCAAGACGCCTTTGAGCTTGCATGTAAAATGGGATGAAATTACCATCCCTTTTGTGCTGATTTAGCCTAGAGCTGGTGAGTAACCTCAGCTCCTCATTGCTCAATGCAGACCGACAGGAACGTGCCGGGTTCGGCAGTGCCGGGGTGGGAAGGGATTCCTGGGGACAGATTTTTGGCTCAGAGAGGCCCTGAACGATGGGGGGTGACACGGAAGACGAGCACTCAGAGCCGTGACACTCCCCTGAAATGAGCCTGGTTTGGAGACCTGCAGGGGCGTTTCCACCTCACAGTTGCCATCCAAATAACCAAATTATACTGGCAGGAGCTATAATCTGATGAATGCTTCAGTTTTTATACAAATTAAGCAATTCCAGCAAGATGGAGACAAAAAACCCCCAACCCTGTAATGAGCAGAAAAAGGACTTGAACCTGAGCCTCTTGCACTGAGATGAGTACTTGCATGTGTATTTTTTAAATTAAAAAGACTGTTTTGATTTTGATGATTAATAAACCCAGCTCAAAGAGTTCAGGTGATGGATTTCTTGGTGCTTTCAGGCTCTTTACAGAGATTTTTGATTAAGTCCTTTAGTAATGGACTGAAAAATTAAAGCATTTTACTTATGACCTTTTAAATTTCCAGACTCAGCGTGCTATAATAAAATATTTGCAGAATCTGTTGTCCTACTCTATGTGACACTTGTTTGACATGAATACCCCAAGAGCAGTTTCCCATCTGACAAGCTGAGTTTCTCCAGCACTGCCCAGCTTCTCCAGCAGCTTTTGCTGGAGAAAGCCAGTCTGGAAAATGATGCTGTTACAATCTCTGGATCCCCTGGGTACTCTTTAAGGTTAAATCCTGTATTTGGCATTTTTCCTGGGCAGAAGGGCCTCAAGGTCCTGTTCCTTAAACCCAAAACTTCATGCTAGAGTAGTTACGTGCCTCCAGGCATTTTGTGAGAGTTCATTAACCAGGAAAAAAAAAAAAAAAAAGGGAAAAGAAGAAAAGAATGATAAAAAAGCATGGGACACTGGAATAGCAGAGATATGTTTTAAGCACAGGAAATGTTATTTTTAAACAGCTTGAGAGGGTTAAATCAACAAACTCCTAAACTCTTCCCAGCAGACCCCATTCCCATCTCCTCAAAAGCACAAGGTCTGGACAGCATCCCCAGGCCAGATCTCCAATCCTGCTTCGTGAGCCCTGCCTCCTCAGCCGTGCCTGTGGAGGGGCTGTTGGCAGACTGGCCCCTTTTCACACTCCATTTCTGGTGTTCTGGCTCAGTGCAAGTCATCCAGCAGTAGTCACAGAATAGAATCATAGAATCATTAAAGTCTGAACAGACCTCTAAGATCGCTGAGTTCAACCATAACTCTGAATGCTGTAGTTTGCTGTAAGTCTTTCCACTAGGTATCAAATTCTTTAAAAAAACCCTCTCCTTGATATTTCACATCAGCACAGTGTAAAAAAGCCAGAAATATGAATTATAATGCAAAATAACAATGTAAAATAAAGGGCGGGGGGAGAGGGGGGAAACATAAAGGTCCACAAAGTAAAGCTAAGACCACTGTTCTTTGTACCATGTTTCCTAGTGGGAAATGTTGAGATAATCCTAAAAACAAAATGGAAGCTCATGACCCAGATCAGATCCCAGAATCCTGATGTTCCTGATGTGTGGGAAACAGAACTGCATCTCTGCTATGCACTCCAGAGTCCTCTTCCTTGCAGCAAGGTAATCAGCAGTTCTGTGGTCATGAATTAAAGCACTGCTGCAGATGTAAGCACAATGTATTGACACATCTGTGTGCTGTGTTTTACAGTCACTTCACTGCTTTCTGCTCACCTCAGGAAAACATGCAATTTGCTCATTGTTTTGCCATGTGCTCCACAGCATTAAGAGGAGTGATCAATGATAAAATGGTAATAACTAGGCAGGGAGTGCAACTCCACTTTCTCGCTTTCATCTTGCCAAGACTGGGGAGCTGACTAAGCACAGTCCAGGCTGGGAGTGGACAGAGAGCAGATCTGGTTATCTTATATACTGAGTGGAAATACCCCGGGGGGAACTGCAACCTGAAACTCGCTCAAGTGGTTTGGCACACAATGTGATAGAACCTTCACATCAATAGCATCACCTATGAGATGCAAGACAAAGGCCATGCTATTGTATGGAGTCTTTCTTCCCCCCGGGCAGAAATGGATCCTGCTTCCTCAGTGCTTGCCAGCTACCCAAGTTGTTTAGTAATTGTTTAACTTCACACTGATGAATGAATGGTAAAACTGAACCAGAGCTGCAGAACATAGTTCAAAGAGTTCAACTCTTCAGCAAGATGAAAAGGATGGATAATTCATGAGTAAGCAGTGTCCAGAAATGAAATATGAAAACGCTGATAAATGATAACTGAGTTTCTAAGTTTCAAGAAAGGAACACATGGAATGGATAAAAATTGAAGCATAAGTCATTAGCACTACGTGGCCCTGCTTGTCACATGATGCTGATTTCCTGGACATTGGAGAGGAAATTTTTTAGGTTTGCCATTCTGCACCACTGGTGGAAGCATTACTCTTTCTGCTTCAGAGCCTGCCTACAGCTCTGACTCCTCAAAAGACCAAGCCATGCAAAGCCCCTCTTTTCTGTACCATCCTTCTGGGTGTGTATGACACACAGTCCCTGCCCCTACCTGTCTGCATTGTGTTTGACCATGGAATAACTCATTTCATCTCACCAAAGCAAACAATCCATGTGTCAGGAGTTCCAGGCCTAGCATGCTGTGAATTCTCACTTTGTACCCAGATGTTATCAGTGATATGTTTCACCTCTAATCAGAAGTTTCTAATCGGCTTCCTTACATTTTTTTACTTTCTTTAACCAGGGCTGCAGCAAAACAATATGCTCTTGTTAGTGTGTGTTCTGAAAATATTTTTTTAGTAACAGGAAAGAACTTGAAAACCTTGAGCCAGGGGAGTTCTTTGTACTCTTTCTTTTAGTTTTGCCCTTATTTTGACAGTTACATCTCTATCTGCTCCATAGGCTGCTGCACAGGGAGCAGCTCCACCCTGATCCAGAGGTGGTTCCGAGGTTATGAAAATTTACTCACCGACTCACTCCATGCACTGTGGCTCTTGTGAAATGAATTCATTTAGAAGTTTAATTACTGGAGATTAAATATATGACAGTAGAGGTAGACTGGAACATAATACTGATGCTCAGCCAACCTTGAACTGCACGTTTGACTTGCTCAGCAAAACCCCATCAGATTTGCCGAACCATCAGATTCGCCTTGGTGTGTTTTCAGTCTGGTGTTTGCAGGGGCTGGTATTTTCTTCTGTGATTTTTGTAATGCTGGAGAATTATGCTAAAAGTACTGAAGTCTGTATCTCCTTTTCTTGGCTTTGAAAAAGTGCTCAGCTGTGGATTAAAGAAAGTTAGAACTATATACATAGTGGCCCTTTATACAATCTCTTTGAAAGATGCTTTTCCAGTTTTATTTTGCTAACAAAGGCATGACATACATGGGTCAAAGCTCACTTTCAGCTTTACTGTGTCGTAAAAAAAAATGTGATAGCTGATGGAGAAGGACAGAAATATGTAATGAAAATAATAAAAAAGAGACTTGAGCCAATAAAATCCCAGAAGGCAGAAATGGGAGTTGTAAAATGAAAAAAAAAAGTTTAAAACTATTTTAATTAAATTTTGTAATAAGCCCAAGAAATGACCCATTTTGACTATGAGGAAGCAATCTGTGACAACCCAGGCACTTCTTTTTTTTTTTTTTTTTAACCCAGACTGCTAGTGACTGTGGATGGATCTCACCCATCTACTTGCTTGACAACTTGCTTGCTCTGGGAGCAGATTATGTCCCAGTCCCTGGCCAGTTCCCACCTGGGAACATTTTGCACAGATCATACTTCTCCCCTGGGATGTGCATTGAGTGCACATTGGATGTACAAACCAATATCCCCTGCATCTGCTGCAGAGGCTGGGAGGTGTGAGTGTGGCTAACATTTCTCCCCTGGGGCACAGAAGGGAGGGGCAGCTCCTTGCCCCTGTGCATCTCTTGCAGCCAGGGGAGAAACCCACCTCTCACCCGTGTGGGGTGGAGCATTAGGAGCACGATCTGGCTACATGAAGCTCCTTAAAAACACCCACAGTTCAGCCTCTGCTGTTTGTTGGCTGAGCAGACTTCTAGGAGGCATCATGGGCTGCAGAGATTCCATCCCTTCATCCTGTCTGTGGTGTTCCACAGGGAGTCCAGCACCCTCTGAGCACCAGAATGGTCACTCATGAGGAGGGAGAGGAAGGAAGTAAACTTTGGCTGATCTCTATTGATTGTTTCCCTGCTGTCAGTGCGGGTTTGACCTGGGTCTCCTTGGCATGGATGGTTTGTTATCCTCTCAGACCAAAGCTGGCTCTTCTAACTGCTCCTGGACATGCAATACTGTGCTCTCCTATTGACACTGCTCAGGGCAAACATTAAGCAGGCAGGATGGTTGCCTATTATTAATTATTATTACACTATATTAATTATTACATTATTATTACAGTGTATTTAGCTGTTCCTTTATTTCCTAACATAGTTTTAGTTGGCTGTCTTAGCCATTCTGTCTTGCTTCATCTGAAAATACGGGTCTGGCAGTTGATGCAGACACATGTTGTTGTACCCCCACCAATTTCATTAGCCTGCACTGACTTAAATCAATACAGGAAGGGCTTAAAAAAGAAAAAAGGTCAGAATAGACTTAACAGGCTGTGTTAAGTAACATGTGAAAGTAACATGCTGTGACACACATCAGTGGTGGTACTACGTTGGGTCAGGAATAGAAAGGACTGTCAGGCCCTTCTTCTTAAAGCTGGTTCATGTGCCACCACCATGGGGACACAAATGTCCCTTGTGCTCTGCCTGTGTGTTATGTACTCTCCGAATACTAATGCATGCTTTTCTGGTTGCATAATTATAAAATCACAATTTCTTTTGGTGCTTTCCATTAGCCAAGCTAGCAGCAAATTTTGAGAAATGTGGAGTCAACTGCTGCACCTCTGGATCCCAGAACACATCTCTGGGATGCACTTCTGGGGAAAGCAACATACCATCACTCTGCAAGGAAAAGCAGTAGGACCCAATTCACGCACCACGGAGAGCTCTTTCCTGTGGTGAGGTTGGCACCAACCCCAGTGCTCAACAGGAGATGGAACATCAGCGATGAAGCACCAAATGTGTGAAAGGAAATGGGTGCTTTTTTCTACCCAGTTCATCAGGGCTGGGCAGGTTAGACAGTCCCCAGCCCCCTGGCTGGGGGCCTCCCAGCAAGCTGAACCCTGACTGCAGACATGACTCTCGGGGTTATTTTTAATGCATTTCAGCTTCTCACTGTAGGTTTTGGCACGCACACCTCCTCAAGGCTCCTGCGTGCTGCTCAGTCCAGCACAGATTGCTGGACTGTGACCTCTCTTGTTGGGGTGGCCCCTGCTCACACACAGAGCCTGTGCAAAGGATGCAGGATCTCACCAGCACTCAGCGTGCTTTAAGAAGAGCATGAGCTTGAGGCATACTAAGGACAGCCAAAAATAAATAATTTTTAACTGGTCCTGGTGGAGATTAGCCCTTAGAAACTATTTGATTTGTGTGAATGAGTTTCCTAGGAATTACACCCAAATGTTCATGTGATGAAAAATAACACTTTTTTCCTTAGTTCTGTGGTCTTTATGTTGGCATATTTAGAGCCAAATTTTTAAAATTCACATTGATATGCCAAGGAAAACTTCCTCAATAAACATAGTTCTTGCATCTGTGCAGTAGTTGGTTTTCAAAGTTAAACATCCCTGCTGTTTCACATTTTTTTTAGATGCCAGCAGTGATTAGACATTACCATGGGCTAATTGCTTGTACAATTTCAGTTTTTACCTTGCAGCCGCCTTGAAATTTCCAGCTGCAACAACAGGAACAAAGCCCATGCTCTCAGCAAATACAAATTAGTCAAAAGCAAAACAAAACTGGTTTTTCTTGTGTTTTCGTTGCAGCTGTTTATCCAAAAATTGGAGAGCTGCTTACCTCTCCTCCATCTGAACCTTATAAGCAGACATTACCCTGGTCTGAGGCAACACATATTCAATTTCAACCAGAGCTCAGCAAAGGCACCTTCTCTGTTCAGACAGAAATACTCACATTTATGATTAATATGGTGGATCTTGAGGATTTTCTTTTAATGCAAGGGATGCTGAACTCTCTGGTTAAAGGATTTGTGCAATTTGTCTTTTTTCATGTCTTAGATACTGTTGTTCAAACTATATTTAGGCAAACAGGACTCTGCTCCTGTTGTAATTATTGCATGTATGCCTGGGCATTGGCAGACAGGACTGCAAACATGTCAGTGGGGAGCAGCAGAATCCTAAAGCTCATCGTGCTGCAAGCACTGCTTCTTAGCCCCTAACTGGGGCATATAAACCACTGTTTGGAAGTTACATATATTTCATTATTTCATGTGCAGTGTTTAAAAAAAAAGGCCCCAAAACACAAAAAGCATGCAGACACACACCCAGAATGATGCCTCTTTGGGGCAGCATTGCTCAGTGTCAACGGCTTTCCTCCAGAATGGATTTCTGTATTAAGGAACATGCCTGTCCTTAGGACAGGGACGCCTGGACAACAGAATGTGTGACGTCCCTCTTGCAGAGCAGCTGTAGGTGATACAACAAATGTTTCCAGCCTGCCCTGCCTTCAAACAACTCTCCTGACCCAGGCACTGACACCTGAAAGAGCAAGGAATCACCTCCCTACCCTTCCCAAATTTTGAAATGCCATTATTAGATTCAGATGCTGGAACATGTGCTGGTGCTGGAGAGCCTACATCATGCCTGAGGATGTTTGCTAATCCCAAATTTCAGCACCTTCCCGGTCTTGCCAGAACATCAAAGCCTGGCAGAATGCTGCAGCACAGATGAGGAAATTACAGAGGGGCATTACACGGCAGGTAATGGATTAGGGACTTTCAGAGGAGCGAATGTTTGGCCCAGGAAAATGATAAGTAATTATGAACAGTATAGGGCTTGAGATGGTTCCAGGATTAATTTACATTTAGCCACTCATTCTCTTGTCAGCATTTCCTCTGCCTGTCCCCTGTATTCCCTACAGGCAGCAGTACAAGAGGGTGAGTGGCTGCCCTGTGGGAAACCTTCCTCCCATCTCCTCTTCCTCCCATTCTGCCTCCAGGATCTGCCAGGCTCAGACCCCGCATTGGCTCCGGAGGTTGTTTGCTCTGTTGTTAGCAATTCTTCTTCTTGCCTGTTACAAAAACATATGGCAAATCCATCCTTCTGCCCTGTTTTATGGGGTCAAATCCCCAAGAAGGAGCTCAGACACACGCACACTCCCACGAATGCTGGTGAATGCCAAAACAAAAGTAGGAATAAGTAACGAAATCTGAAGCCACCCTAGTAAACTGTTTTAAAAGCATTTATTTGAGTAATTGTAAAAAAATGTTTAAGATGGTTTAAGACCTGGGCTAGTTTCAGTTCCTTGTTCTAGGAACAGCCTTGAAACAAAATACTAAGCTCCAGTTTACTAGGCACCGATGGAGTGAGGGCAGCTTAGTGAGGAAGGGATGTGGATGGTTAGACTGTGTGGCTTGGGGGACTAGAACTTGGCCTTTCTCTCTCCAGCCTATCCAGAGACAACAATATGCCACTTAAAAGCTGTTTAAAGTGCCCAAGTGCTGGTGAAAGCAGTGTGGGGTGAGGACTCTCCTTGCCTTCTGGCTCTGCAGGTGTGTTTTAGGCCACTCAGGGGCAAAAGTACTTGCAAACAGAAGGTCATCCTTGCAGTGTACAAACCTGCAATGGTTATTAAGCCCAGGGCAGTCTCTGGGCTGTTGGAGTTAAGACACAATGTGCTATTTATTGCAGCATTTTCCATCTAGCATAGCTTCTAACAGCCACCAAAGTAGGCCTACTACCTTCTGCTCTCTTATCTCCACTTGCCTTAAACAACCTCTGCTCCCACCTCTCCAAAACACCTCTCTTGCCCTTTGTGGGCTCTTAAAAATGCACAGGGCCTTCAGAGCCATGGAATTTACCTACAAACACCTTCAGCAGAACTTCTACCCCCTGGTTCTGGGATGTGACACAAATACTGTAAATGCTAAGTAGAAGGCTCCAACCTACTTCCCCGTGGGAATTCCTTGGCTGTATAAAGATTTAGGATTTGCTGTCTAGTCCAGGTGCCTTTTGATTTCTGTTGTGGCTGCATTAGTCTCACAGGAGAGGAGGTAACATATTTCACTGGAGCTGCTGGGAATAGACTGTGGCCAGGAAATGAGAAAATGTGGCTGTCCCTCACCTGCATTTTCATTGCTTTCCTTCCTTCATGCTCCAGTCTCTCCTAACACATCAGGAGGCACTCAGCAGTTTTGGGAAAGCATCTGTATATGTGTTATGCTCTCACTACCATTATTAGCAAGTAAATTTATTTCCTTAGCAAAAATGAGAAGGCTCATAGTGCAGTACTGATGGCTCTAAAGCTTTGACCAGTAGGTCATTCCATTATCTGCACCCCACAGAATCAGCTACACTGTTTATTGCTCTTCTTCCTCTCTTTTTTTCATGAGCAAGAAATAAGACACTGTCCTTTTCCCTACTTACCTCATTAGGACTTTATTAACAGAAAGCACATTTTTGGCAATTAGATTTAGCAGTCATCAGCATTTCTTTCTTTTTTTTTCTTTAGACAAGTCTGTACCTTTGCAGCAGCCTCAACCAAAAAAAAGAAAAAAAAAAAAAAAGAGAGTTTCCTCCCCTGCTTTCTTTTTTTTTTGAGCCTTAAAAAAAGAAAGTCTGTGACTCTGTGTCATGTACTTTAGTGGAACAACTAACTTTCTATACACTTAGCAAAACTGAGGAGTTTACAGTTTTTCCAGCTGTTCTGTGATGCAACATAAACAGTAAGAATGATAGCCTGCCTTGGAAATGCTCTGTGCAAGCCATACAATTGGATTCCAGCATGATTGGTCAGGTTATGCTGTCTGCTGCTTCTTGTTGCTCTACTCAAATTTCTGAGTCAGCAAAAGCAGTGAGGATATCTTACATGCAGATATCTTGCCATCGCCCACTTTTGTTCCTTCCCCATGCCAGGAAGAATGCAATAAAATTGATGTAGGACACAGGGAGTTACTGAGGAAGTTTTTGTGGTTTCTAGAGGAGAAGCCTCCTTTGATTGTGGGGGAAAAAAAACAACCAAGCATTCTTGTGGCATTTCCAGAAATAAAAACTTGCTTATTAAGGGAGCTTTCATGACTGTGTGTAAGGTGAGCTGGGCAAAGCAGGGTCGTATCCATCAGCACAGTGGCCATAAAATGCTTGGATTTGCCTTTGCTGTGAAATGCTCTTTGGATGAAAATAGCCATGGGCGCTCTGCCCATGCTGTGGTCAGACATCAGGCAGCCCTGGTCTCAGCTGAGGCTGGGTTTTATCAATCTGCACAAATCATTCAGTGCAGAAGACACAAAACATGTGATTCCCTCCCCATGATGTGGAAGCAGGCACAGGGTGAGAGGAGTGGAAAGAGGCTGTGTCCCACCAGGGCTGGTTTGATGCTGCTGACCCTCTGGCCTGAGAGCCAGGCTGGAGAAAATCTCAGCAGATCTAAGAGTAGGGTGTAGGAGTTGAGCTGGAGCAAGTACAGCAGCATAAAGCTAAATATCATCCAGAAATAGTGCTCAAATGGTAACAAAACACCAGATTTGGGTGGTAAGCACAAGATATCTGAGCTAATACCTGCTCAGAAACTGATACATGCTCTCTCTGTGGGAGTCAGCCAGTGGAAAGCTCAATCAATCATGTCTGTGAGTGCTGTGATTGCACATGCTGATGAAGCATGAATGCAGCCAAGGACTTGAGCTGAAACACCCTCTGAAAATGGATAAACCCTTCTAGAGCTCAGAATCCACTTGAGAGCATGCTGCCCGGGGAAAATCAATCAACAAAGTGAATATATCTTTTGTACCAGGGCTGAGCTTTCCAAAATAACCATGGCCCTTCATTAAAACCAAGGGAAAGCCATGGATACTCTGTACCTTTGGCTCCCATGGCAACCTGCAGGCCCAAGATGTCTTTACAGGTCCAGACATCACACATCTCCAGTCACTGCAGCTGGAAAGGCACATTTCTTGTGAATGCCATTTCATGATTGAGCTTCAAGTAGAAAATCAAGTGAAAAATGGCAAAGCTGCAAGCACCTGAATCCATTTCTGGATTATCCTTAATCCTTCCAAGACTTCTCCAATGGGTCAGAAATGACAGGGCCTGATGCTGGGTTTGTGCCAAGGAAATCATCTGAATCTGAACAGAGCTTTCCAAAACAGATTTTCACGAATTACAAAGTTTTATTCCCCTCTGCTGTGAAGTAAGATCTCTCCTGGCTTCCCCATGTCTGTCTCTTTCTATGGCTGCGAGGCCTGGTCATGCTCTGATCCATGGAGAAGAAGTCAGGCATGTCAGGAGTGTTCATAGCTGTCCTTGCCAAGATACCTGGGGAGGGTCCTCAGTCCCTTGTGCCAAGCTATGAGCTACTGAGAGCACCCTGTGAGGGGCTCAAATGTGCAGGTTCACAGGCCCCTTGTTAATGAGATGACTGGTGGCAACAAGCAGCATTTTCTGAGAAATTTTGGGTTGATCCTTTAGGCAGACTAAACTGGAAGACAAAATAATCTGTGCTTTGATTTACTTGGGATACTAGTATTGATCAGTGTTCTCAAATTGTGAAGAAGAAGATTCAGCAATGATGTTCTTCGCAGCCTTTCTCTCAAAAACCTCCAATTCTTGTTGAATCAATGACTTCAGGAAAAAGAGGTGGGGGAGCAACAGGCTTCTCATGCCTGAAGATTTTTTAGATTTCAGAGATTTTTCTGTTCTGCATCAACACAAATTCAAGGCCTCCCAAAAGTTTCTGTAGGAAAAAGGATTTAAAGAGCCTATTCAGGAATAAGAGAGCCTGAGGGCAAGGCCAATTGTGTGGGCTTTGGGAGGTGCCTCTTGCTCTGAGTCACCACACAAGCTCTTAAATTTGATTATCTCAGGTTCCTGGGGAGGTCCCCTGTAATTAGGCAATTCGTTACACCACAGTGACTGTCTCCTGGCCTTTGCTGAGGAAACCTTTCCTGATGAAAGTCTCATCAGCATCAATATATTTTCACAAAGCCTTCTGATGAGCTGATACCTTGCAGAGTAGAGGATCCACTGGCAGAGTCCCAGTCTCTCCTAAATACAGCACTCTCACAGGCTTTAGCAGCAGGGTAAACACCAACTTCACTGAAAGATGTTCAAACAAATATTCTAATATTCTCTCTCATACTTAAATGGTACTTTCATGGCATCATCTTGTAAGGCAATACAGCAGTTTCCTGCTAGACTGCTCAAGCTTTCCAGCACCCACAGCTACTGCCTGGAGCACTGAGTTTTGTACCCAATTGAGAGGTGCATTCAGACAGAAACCCCCTAATTGCTCAAATACCTTTATTCACCTCAGCCTCACGTCCCTGTTCCATACACATTGCATCAGATTTATTTAGCCTGGTAACATCTATAAAGGAGAAACTCCTGTAGGAAAGTTTCTTAGAGAAACTTCTTCAGCCATTTCAGAAATGCATAGCTATAGGTGCTGTCACTGAACCTTTTCTGGTAAGTATGAAATAAACTCCATTATAAATTAATGATTCTTGCAGTGTTATTGGAACGGTGTTCTTAACATGCCACTTTATTGCTGTTCTGCTCATAACTTCAAGCTTCTTAAAGTGTTCATGCTTGCTTAGAAACTTCTGCATCTCTTTTTCAATATACAATTTTTAATCTTCATGGTTGGCTTAATCCTGGGTTTAAACATGACCTTCAAAGCTCTAAACCCAAAAAGTTAAATAGAAAAATCCTTGATACATTTTGTTCATTATCTTGACTTACTTTTTTCTTGAAGAAAAACGGTTGATCCTAAATGCCAGACTGTTATGAAAGACTAATTGTGACCAAGGTTGCATTGCTTGTATCACCTTTCTATCAAAATGAAGCATGCATTACATTAAAACCCATAGTGTTTAAAATTAAAATAAAATATTGTGACCATGGAAAATAAAAAGGGAAGCATTATTGCAAATACAATACACCAGTAGAAACCCCTAACATTTGAAGTCTCCCATCATATTGTTGCACAGGTTGATAATAAAATTATTCATACAGAGATAAAAGAAGGTGCAGAGCATTAGATGGGATGCAAAAAATAAAAAAAATCTTCAGGCTAGAAAGCAGTTAATAGTTTCGAGCGTATTCTTCTGAGACAATGTTAGAGAACCTAAGAATGGAAAACCCCACCCATTGATGCTTTGAATAGATGTGGGTGGAGGAAATAGAAATCGCCAATGCTGGGATATTCTTAGGAGCCATTAAGGGAACACATCAATGGTGTATCACCCTGGGACTGTGAGCAAGGGCTGTGCCCTGCTGGGGACAATGTAAGGTGTCTCTGTGGGCGAGAACAGGGTCAGACTTTGGCAGAACAAGTTTTGGCAATCGAACTGTGCCTTTTTCCTTTCTGAATTGTTGGTTGTTAATCTCCTTCCTGCAGAGGCCCTTAGACTTTGGCTCAGCTGGCAAAGGGTGGGTTTGTACATCAGTTCCTCTACTGAGCAGAACCTGGGGCCTCTTTGGTGTTGCTGTCATAAAGTCCTGCACAAACTGCTACCAGCTCTGCTAACCAAAGTCTGATCTCTCCTTCCACAAGGAGTAGCTGAGCTTTGAGTACATTTGTTATCTTTGGCAAGCTTAAATTCCTTTAATCTTCCAATAAGTACTTTTTCCCACTCCAAACACTGGATCCTTTACTAGAAGGATGTTTTAAATCGCTCCAGAAGTGGAGAGGAAGGAAGTAAAGACACTCATCCAACTGTTCAGCATGTATCTGAAATACTTGTTTTGCATAACCAGTATCAAGGATGTTTTCGCAAATTGCATTCCATGTTTTTAGGAAATGGGCATGAATTTCATAGCTTCCTTAATACTACTTCGTTTTACTCCCTCACATTTGTGCACGTGTTCCTCTACTCTATATGTGGTGTGGCAGCTCAGAGTTGAGTGTGTTGTAGATGAGCAATGAGATGGTTGGCTCTAACAATAAAGGGAAGAATATTACGTGTATGTTAGAAGAAGTGTTGTAGATGTATAATTATGTTATTGTGATATGTCCTCCCATAGTCCCCTTTCCTTGTATTGTTATCACCAGAAGGCCTTGGTAGTGGTGGCATTTGGGGTGGGCCAGCTTGTTACCATGGCAACACTTGACCTCCAATCAAATTGCGAGAAAATGATCTCCACCAATGGACGATGAAGAGAAGTTGACTGACAGGCCTTGGGAGGGGCCAAGGTTGGTGATGTAACACCAGGCGTATAAAAGATGGCGCAGCCATTTTGTAGATGGTCATGGGGGCTCCCAGTGCTGCTCTTTCTCATTATTCAGTCTTCTGTTTTATTTTGTTAAGGTTTAAAAAAACCTCTGAAATTTTTAAAAGTGAGCATCGTTTCTCACAACTGTAACTGTGTGGACACCTGTAGAAACTTGGCCTTGAATGTATTTGGAATTTCTTGGCAGCTTTTCTCCAGTTTATCTGGGATTGAAACAGCAGTAATTGACTTTCAGGAAAGGAGTAGTAATTTCCCTTTCCAAACCTAGTGCCAGATTCTGACAGGATGCAAATGCCTGTGCTGGAAGGAGAGCAAGGCTCAAACTTGTTAGTCTTCTAGAGCTGCACTGTGAGAGAGACATGGGACAGAACATTTCTGTGTGTCTGGTCCCTGGTGGAGATCTATCTAAAATTTTGCCCTTTTCTCTGTCTAGAGCTTGCTAGTCCAGGCTCCATTTGCTCCAAAAGTGGAACACAAGGGATGAAGCTCTGGCAGCAGCACTTGCACCCCAGGACCAAAGGCAGCATTAGCCCTTTGTGCTGGGCAGTGCCTGACTCCACAGGAGAGGTGGGCCTTGCACCACTTCATGCCATCGGGAGAGGATTAGGCTGCTCAGCTGTGAAATGCTCTCCACTGTCTGCTCTAGCTGCAGGTGGTGCTGAGAAGCAGCTCTCTGGCTGTGCATTAAACCCAGCACCCCTCTTTGTGCTATTAAGTGTATTCTTCTGGGCTGAGTAAATTACCACTGGACATCTGTAAAACACATTTATGTGTCTAGAAGGTTTCTGTAGACAAAGATGGGTTAGCTTTAGCTACCCTCCCAGTTTAGCCCCAGGGTAGGTTTCTGCTGTGGATGTCTCCAGTGAGGAACAGCATTCAATTGCTAACAAAAGGCAAGAGAAGCATTTTTGGTCTGTGTT
This sequence comes from Trochalopteron elliotii, assembly GCA_024734555.1. Lineage (NCBI taxonomy): Eukaryota > Metazoa > Chordata > Aves > Passeriformes > Leiothrichidae > Trochalopteron > Trochalopteron elliotii. Next base: position 2,399,229 of record JANPWX010000606.1, on the reverse strand, counting down.
ATCCATTAGTGTCTGGGAGCTTTTGCCAAACCAATTCTTATTGTTACATTTGATTTGTGTGTAGATATCAATGGATATACCTCTAAGAGCAATGGAATTCTTTATATAGGAACCCGTCTCCAACGGCTCACGTTTTTATGGCTTTCCATGCACTGCACTGGGTATTGCACATTATTAATACATGTGCTTGCTGATTGCTAAAACCCAGGGGGATACATTTGCTTTTCCTCATTCCTCCGATTTGCAAAAGTACATTCATATGTTCCAATTTTTGCTTGGTTACTGTCTTTATTGACTTCATTGGACTAATCACAACATTACATTAGATATACATGGTTTTTGGAAGGATCAGAATCTTATTCTGACCTTTCTTTAAAAAGCCAAGTAAGCTGTTAACTTTGAGACAGATACAGTATCTGCCTAAGTTGTGGATTCCTCAGCCACAAATCCTGTACCTGTGTGCTGTAAATATTTAAGAAACATCTACAAAAGAACTATATGCCAAGGCAGGGGAGCAGCCAGAGACACACTCTGCACACAGATAGAGACTCAGAGCTCTTTTAGACAGGTGACATTGCTCACTGCACAGAAGTTGTGCATCACTTACACCTAAACGAATACACCGGAAAAAATTGGTAACCATTAATAAATCTCACAAGTTCTTCAAGGTGCAAGCAATTTTTCAAATTTTCCAAAGTAATTCAAAGAAAATCAAGCACCAAAACCTTTTGTATTGGCAACGGCCTCTTAAATTTAGGAATCAAAATTACCTTCTAGCAACAGCTAATACTTGGCAAGTAAATGTCTACTGAGCCCATTTGCTGGAACGTTTTATGCCTTTCTCTCAGTCCGTATGGGAAGTATATTGCTAGCATAGCACTCATCTAATTTAAAGCTGGGAGTGAAGCCATTGTGTACAGCAGAAGGTATGAGTGGGGAAATCCAAAGATATTATTTTCCAGGCCATATTTGTTTTTAAATCCAAGACATGTTGCAGTGTAGTTATTCCAAAGGGGGACAGGAAAAGGGAAATTTCTCCAGAAGTATTTTTATGAACCATGGAGATAAATCACCTTGTTCAGAGCTGAGTTAGCAGTAGTCAAAGAAGCCATAATTCTGAAGTAGGGAAGGAACTTGGTGTAACCCCAGTTCTTTGTGTGCTGCACCCACAGAGTGCTTGTTTAAAAGCCCAATTCCTCCAAAACTCAAGGGAATCCTGGTGAAAGGGACCTCTAAAGATACCTGAAGTTTCTAGCTGCTATTTAAAGTAAGCCTGCAGTTTAAAGTTGGCAGTGCATAAATCTTTTCTGACTAGAGGAAGACCAGCAGATAACAAGATAGAGATATCAACCGGAGCTTGCTCAGAATATTTGCAGAGCAGAGAAGAAAAATGGGGAAGGATGCTGCTGTGAAAAACCTTCATTTCATCTGCCCCCTAACATTTCTACTGAGTGATGCCCCTGCTATACATGTGCAATTTAGCCACCAAAGAGCCAAGCAGAGGCTGTGCTCACCTCTGCGCATCCAGCTGGGATTGAATTTGATGCCTGTAGGAGCCAAATGAAAGCAGCCCTGTGAGAGCAACTTCCAGAGACATCTTAGACTGCAAGTCTTGTTTGCTCCTAATGCCTCAGAGCTCCGAAGCTCCAGGAAGAGGCTGAGCCTTTGGGAGGGGATGCATGAAGATCTGAGCCTCTCCCAGTCCTCGCACCCACCCCAGTCTGTGCTCCTGCTGTGGGACAGCCTTTGAATTGGACACATTATCTTTTGCAACTGAGCACAGGGGCCCCTCTCCTGGAAGGGATCTCCTGGGGAGGTATTTCATCTGCCATCCAATCCCTTCCTGCTGGCTAAACTCAGTCAAAAGGCACCGTGGGATTAACCCTTGGAGGTCTGATTCTGTGACTTTGGTCAGGGATGGCTTTGCAGATTTTAGGCATAAGCAAGCACAAGATCATATCTTCGATTTTGGTTTCTGGTGTCCACAGCTGAAAATGGGATTTTAAGTGCCAAAAAAAATCAGGGCAAAAATAGAGAATAGAAATGTGTAACTCATCTAAGGTACTAGACAGTGACAGACTATATAAAATGTTATTGTTCAACAAACACTGTCTCTAATAAACTCCATTTACTAGTGTTAGCAGCTTGGCAACTTGGAAACCCCAAACTCCAGTTAAGTAAGGAAACAAAGAGCAGAGCCATATGATGATACCCATAAACTACGCAGCTGGTTTCTGTTTTAAAAGATATTCTACTTTCCATATTAAATAAAGCTGCTTAGAGTGCAAAAAAATCCCATATGGCCTTCTGGAAAATGAGAACCAAGTTCCAAACTAAAAAATCCCTGGCCATGTACCACCATTAAAAATAAAAGTGTGCTTTCTCTCTAACTAGCTACTGTAGGACCAGAGATGAACCCACCTAGAGCAGAGTGAGGAGTGGGAGAAACTGCTGCTTCTGATCTCAGGAGTTATTTAGATCTCAGGAGACACTGCAGTGGAGCAGCAGACACTGTGGTGTTCAGTTTCACTATTGTATTCATGTAAGACCAGGTCCTGCATCCCTACCTGCCACAGTTTTTAGTAGGAATTGAAAGATCTCTGGGGTTTGCATGAAAAATCTAAGTTCTTTATAAGAAGCTGACCTTCTCTGCCACCTTTATTGGTGCTGTTTGACCTCATATACTCATTTCTGGTTATACCCTAAGGTTTCTGATTAAAGATGAGTTACCAAGCCATAAAACTAATTGCTTTGCTTTACAAATCTTGTATACATCTGTGAAAAGAAGATATATGAAGTACTGCTAATTTGTTTGAAAATATTTAAGACACCCCCTAATTAAATCTTCCGTTCAGCTACTGATGGCAGCAAAAGAGATGACTGCTAATTTTGCCTTTGGTTTGGCCAGTCTCCTCAAGTATTTCACTTGCAGTGCTTGTCTGCTTTTTGAGAATTTCTGCATAGAAAGTCCTGGAAAGCACCCAGTTCTCTGTCTTGCAATCAACAGGCTGGAGAGCCTCTGACAAAATAAAACTGTGGCATTGGCCTGTCACCATTGCCATGAGCTGGTTCTACCTGTGAATGCTGGTTTTATGTACTTGTGACCAGGTAAAAGTAATTTAAGTCCTCTTTGTATGGCTTTTTTTCTAAAATATATGTTTATAAGTGTATTTATAACTCTGCCATGGGCTGGTAATGTTCTCCTTCTGCTGTGCTGGAATCTGTGCAGACACTAGTCATGGACATTTACAAGGGTGGTATTCCAGTGTCGTTGACTTCTCAGATAGAATGGAGAGGTCATGTGGAAATATTTGTCTAAATCCACAGATGTCTCATTCATCTGTGGAGGCTGAAAGAATCACCTGAAAAATTCTCATCCAAGTTTAGTTTGGACTTTGAACCTTTCTAATCTTCCTGTGGTGTTTTCATCTGAAATTTCAGGTTTGAAGTCACCTTTCCTGGCAGTACCAGGGTTCACAAAGGAAATGTGATGTGGTATACCCCAGTCATTGCTTTTCTGGTGGGGAATTTGTCGACAAACAGCTGTTCTTTTGAAATCTGTCAGCAATTTACAAAACATCCAACTGATGTTTTACTGAGGGCTTTATAAAAGAATTTTGAACATAGAGCACAATTTTCTTCTATCATACAAATTCATAAATATCCTTTGAAGAATAACAAAACAATTTAAGCTGCAGCACTTAAAATTGGGAAGGAGTTTTGGCAGACTGAATAACTTTAGGAAGCAAATCTTTCCATAGGCATGCATGTAAGTAATAGCACATTCATACACATGTGGATTAATATAGCAGAGATTTAAAAAAAAACAAAGTTCAGAGAAAGTTATTGATGTTGGTCATCAGAATTGGAGACTTTGGGTGAACTGATGCTCCTTCTGTGCAACTCTGCCCTCTGCTTCAGACAGCACAGCTCTCCAAAGCATTTGCACAACTATAGCTTCATTCAGACTGTGCTCCCAAAATGAGGGGTGAACAAAGCTGTAGAGAAGGTGGTGAGGAGACTCTGGCTGCAGGATTCAGCCCTTGGATGTCCCAGCTGAGTGCTGGAGGGTGGGTGAAACAAATCTGTGGATGGTTTTCTGGGTGAAGGGCTGGTTTTGGTTAACAGACCTGACAGCACCACCCCCGCCTTCCCCAGTACATGGGTTACAGTGGAAAATACAGAGCAACATTGGAGGGCTGGAAAGAAGAAAAAGCAGGAGGAAAAGAGGAGTCGCCTGCAGAGATTCAACCTCCCAGGATAAAAAGCCTTACATAAACTTTGTAGTAAGAGGCAAGTCTGGGTTCAGAACTGGCACCAGTATTGGGGGAGATAAAGATGAAATATCATTTCTTTCTATCTCATAGTGAGGAGATAAGGACAAGGTGAGCAAGGTGCTATTTTCAGAAGGAGAGCCCCAGATCTGCTTCCCAGGTGTCACATGAGCACATCAATCTCAAAGAGGAGGTGAATGATGTTTTCAGCTTCAGTAAAGAAGAAATGAGGAGGGATTCACTGGAGTGTGCAGGACTAGAACTGCAAGTCTGGAGACAGAAAATCTTGCTAATTACAGATCACATTATTTATGAAGTGTGGGACTGCATCTTGCAGGAGCCAGTGGTGAGACACGCAGCTCTAATCCTAGAGAAATGCCTCCTGAGAGCCAGCAGCCTGGGAGATAAGCAGATCTCAAGAAAGGAAGAACATGAGTCAAACAGAGGAACCAAAAGGCAAACAGAAGCTGTCTGGGGTCATGAGCATCCTGGGTCTCAGTATGTGCTGGTCCATCTCTGAGCTATGAGGCAAAGGTTGAGAGAGGAGTTTTGCCTCATTCCAAAGCGTCAGTGACTGCAAGAACTAAAAGAAGAAGAAGAAAAAGAAAAGAAGTGAAAAGAGGAGACTTGCAGTATGAAGTTTTCAGATCCAGACTCAATAAATCCTTGAGACAGGACAGGACTGCCAACCACTTGGCTCTGTTTGCATGTACGTTATTGAATCAACAACCTCTTCCCTGCCAACTGGACTGTCACCTGATAAGGAGAAAAAAATTAGGACAAATATAATAAAACCATTCTGAGTGCAGTGGGGAAGTGCAGGCTAGTGATAAGAAACCTCCAGAGCAGGGATGTTACCTTCTGGGTGCATGAGAGCTGCTGGCACATAGCAGTGTCACCTCCAGCAGTGCAGGAGGAGGTGTGGATGTGGCTGCCACAAAACACTGTGATACCCCCAGCTTAAGCATAGGACGTAACCCTGTGCAGCTTATTTGGAGCACAAGGCTTTGTCAGGGCTTATTCTGCAGAGATGGATGGATTTGAAGAGAATTCTGTTTAGTCTTGATGGAGCCATTAAATAATGAATTGGCAAACTTTCACAGCAGACTCATTAATGCACCCATAAAAGCCAACATAGCCTGGATCAGCAGCCACATAAAGGAAAGAAAAACCTCGAGGAAAAGTAAAGAGCAGCTTATCTAAGTGGAGGACCCACTCAGCCAAAGCTTTTCACCATTATCAGTGCTTCAGGACAGGCCAGTTATCTGTCCCAAGGAAAGCATTCTGCAGCTGGGAGACCAAGAGCAGCTGCTGGCACTCTCAGCCAGGCAGGAGCAACATCACCAACCACTTCAGGGGAGCTGGCTTTCTGAAAGATGAGCAGGGAAGAGCTATGCCCAAAAGCCTGAGGACAAATTTTCCACAGATTCAGAACCCTCCATCAGCTTCCTGCATTAGTTTTTGGGATGGATGTATGAACCAGCTTCAGGCAAAGAGAGGTTGAAAGATACATAAAATACCTTAGAGTATTAAGACTAAAACAAATCAAAATGGGTCAAAGCAGGGAGCTTCTGGCTGTAACACAGACTGCTGCAGTGTCAATTCAAAGATTCATTCTGCTCTGATTCAGCCCTGCACTTGCCCTGTCCCTGGCCACCCCTGTGTCTCTTGGCTTCCCTCTGACATCCAGGTCTCTCCTGCAAGTCTGTTGAAGGTCCTGACACATCCCACATATTCTCCTTGAGCAAGAGGCTTCATCAGCCACCCTGAGGAATATGAAATGCACCTCTTCAGGCCTCTCTGTTCCCTCCTCAAGAGTGACACACAACGTTTACACTTTGGACAAGCCCCTTTTTCTCTCATACTGCCTCCAAATGTAACTGAAGAAAAAAAGCCCTTCTTCTGCTCTCCAACACACAAGGAACAATTTTTATCCACAGTGTGATGGTACAATACATCTCAGATATTAACCAGTCCGAAAGCTGATGTCTTTATGGCAGAGATCTACAGAAACATGCACAAGTTGCAGCTCATCTTCAAAGGAAGAAATGTTAGAAATATGACTTTATGTTTTTAAAGAAAACTGTAAGTATATTCCCTGGCAAAGGGAGAACCTGATCAGAAAGGAAATGGGAAGTGACTCCCAGGGTTCACAGAGGACCTTACCCAAAGCTGTCTATACAACCCAGCAGAGACTTCACCTTTCTCCTGAACTCCATTTAAATCAGAACATGGATGTTGTCTTTGAACCTTCCAAGTTCTTTAGTGCTCTCAGCCCAGGGAAAGGGTGATATATTTGAGACGCAGTTTATTCAGAGAAGCCCTAGAGATTATAAGCCTTGGAAACAACACAGCAGGAAAAGGATCAGGCCTTTGGAGACAGCCAAGTGTGTCATAACCCCATGCCAGCACTGCCAGGCACCAGGGAGTCTGACAGGCAAGAAAGGATCTGGCAAGGAGGAAAAGTAGGCTGGTAGGGAGGAAAGGAGCAGATTGAACTGAGAGGCTTCAGTGTACAGTGGGTAACAGGAGAGCTCTGGGGAGAGCTCAGCACATATTGGAATCATTGTCACAGACTGAGTGACCCCGTAAAGCAGCTGGCATCTTTGGTAAGATCCAATGGTGATGTTGTTTGAAAAGAAAAGAGCAGTGGCCGAGTTTCAGAGGTGTGGGTTCACAGAGTGCCTGCACCTGCAGCCTGCTATATTACACACACTGCCCCTGCAAGCACATCAGCAGATTAAATGCAGACCTTAGGTGTACTCTTGGCTTGTGCTCTTCCAGGGAAATGCTCAGCACTTCTTGAAAGACATTGCAATGTGCTGTAACTACACAGCCTTGCTTTCATCATGCCTTCAATGACATCTTTTTCATAAAGAGTTTATTTCATTACTCAACTGACATCTAACACAATCCTTGTGACAGAAGGGGTGCAGGTTGTAAATGACTGTACTGACCATAATGACCTTGCTCCATTACCCCTCATTTGCACAGCCCTTCCTGTTGCAGCTGTGATATTGCCAGGCTGGGACTTCACAGTCTCCATTTTCACTGTGAGCATGCCAAGATGGTTTTTCAATACTGTGCTTTAATCACGTTGTGTCCTTTAGCATGAGTGGAACCATGGCTTTAAAACCCTGGCCCAGTACACTTCAGGATTAAAGGACCACCTTACCACTATTCTTCTAAATTAGATTCATTCTGAACTGGGACAAATGTTGGAGATCTCACTTCTGGAAAACGCATCTTAGCATCTGAGTTGTACCAGATAGTGTTCATTCTTTGTATCCTTGCTTACTTATTCTGTTTGCTCATTCCAGTGTGCATTCCCTGCTGCACTAATGCTATGATGCTGGTTAAAATTGCTTCATCATTTGTCTATTAAATTAAAAGATCATCAAGGCATTAAAGTGTTACTTAGTAGCTGCTGTTTACACAGATTGGTCATTAAAGATTCCAAGCTCCATTTAGCTCAGAGCTTACAAAGCAACTCATTAAGCTAACATTGCAAGGCCCCCATTCAGCAAAACAGCTACCATGTGCTCACATACCATTAAATTCGGAGAGTTTTAGGCTCATCATTTTGACTTTTGCCATTCTGTTCATTGGACATTGCAACTGTTCCTAGTGGTTACCTGAAATGATACCTTTTCCGATGCCACAAAAAATCCTTTAAATATCATCAGAGTGTTGAAGGCTCTTTTAGAAACCAAAGTCCCTCCAGATGTACCATGAAAATTTATTTATAGTATTTGTATGTACAAACTTTATACTTGAGAGTGGAACTCAGAGCATGGTGTGTGTTGCCATTGGAGAGGAGGCAGCCAAGAGACAATGACTGGGAGACACCTTGACCAAGGTGACTCAAGTGTTAACTTTCTGCAAGGCTGAAAAAATTAAGCCCAGTCACAGAACACCTGCATCACTCATTTATTATGTTATTCAATAGAGCTTTTTGTGTCGGCTTCTTTGTTTCTCTGTCTCCATTGATGCTATCGTGGATTAATTGGCACCACTGCAGATGTTCACAGCTGTCTACAAGATGTTGGTGAATGCAATCGTGTCAGTCAAGCATGCTATCACCAAGGAGATGATTTCAGTCTTCAGGAAGACAGTTCTGTAATGTGACCTAATAAAATAAAATCTTTCAGCAAGTGTTAGGAGAATATGCATCAGTCTTCAGGTTAAACCAAAAAAGCCAGGCTTGTGCTGATGCTTTATGGTTTTAACAGTTAGGCACTGAAATTTTAATAAAGTGGTCAGGAGACAAATCATGTTAGATGATGTAAGCAAGATTCCTATTTAACTTGGGATGTACAGAACATGTCTCCAACCTGGCCAAAAAGGAGATGAGTTTACCTGTTTTATCTATGTATGCACACATACACTGGTGTGATTCCTAAGGATTATAAAGTAGCATTATGTCTGGCAGGTAAGGTGATGATTATTCACTTAAACATTTCAGCCAAAGTGACTGTCATGAAGTGCTTGAGTTCCCTGCTGTGCTTTTGTACCTTGTACAAGTTGAAGCTGTTGCTTACAGTCACTAGAGATTCCGACCTTTAATACATTTATATTTATGTACTGACTCAGTAAAACTACAACTCAAACTGGGACTGCCCTGCTGATAGAGAAGAAGTTTCTGGGGAGGGGAATCAGGGCCGGCAGACAATGCCACCCACCTGGAGCCCCTCAGTGCCCTTGGCTAACCAACTCTAACAAGCAAGGCTGAAAGGCAGATAAAAGTGCTTTCACTCTGTGATTGAGTCCAGTTGTTTCCTCAACTCCAAAGGAGAGATTTACGAAACTAGCTGATGGGTGTGGTGGCTCTTTCTGGTTGGAAGGTGCCCTGTGGCACACTAGGTAAAAGAGGTACTCCTTCTTACATTCCCAGGAGAAAGGTCAGTCTAGGCTACCTAACGCCCCTTTTTGCATGAAGACAGAAGATTCTGCATGTATGTGTTCACCCTAGATAATGAATTTGTGTGTATCTTTTAGCCTAAAATGTTGGTGGAATTGGAATATTCAGCCTTATTTTGATTTTCTGAGGAGTCATTGCAGAAAGTCTTGGGCTGTGTTTTCTGAAAAATTGTGTTGCTGTCCTTTTGCTATTGGCTTTTTATAACAAAGGCAGTATAATATATCCTGTTTAATGTTATATTGACTTACCATACCAGACAGTCTGCTAAGTGCAGCTAGAATGGAGTCATTACACCCTCTATTAAAGTAGTAACCTTCAATTATGTCTACAGAGACTTGTTTTTCAGATGACAGGGTAATTTACCTAAGAACACTAACCAGATTTATTTTGATTTAGTTCTACTATCAGAAAGAACTTATCTACCCAGAGCAAAAGCATTTGACCACCTATGAGATTTTTACTTTTTAAAATCCAGCCTAAAATGCCTTTAAAGCATTTGTTCTGTGAGACCTCTGCTTAAAAGCATATTACAGGGTGATTGCTGTAGTATTTCTCTTGAATGATGAGCATTATTTGAAATGACAGTGCATCTATGTCAAGTGCTGATATGCTTTCAGCATTTCTAATTTTTTGGGGAAATAAAATAATAGAAAACCTAGGCAGCATGTGTGTGTTGGGGGTATGAAAGGGGAAAAGGAAATTGGCTCATCAAAACCATTTTACATTACAAGTCTGAAGAATTACTCCTTCAAAACAGTGGTTTCCTGAAGGCCATAAATCTTTCTACTTTGGCAGCCTGTCTTAACTGTTCCTAGCTCTGAGCTGATCATTCAAAATATGTGTTCTTAATAACATTCAGTTGTGATTTTTAGCCCTCAAAAGAGAGATGTGTGCACTTGTTTCAGCAGCCTGTGCTCAGCAGAGATGGCCACAGGTATTACTTTGGTAGTAGCCACAATTCACAAACCCAGGGCTGTTTCACAGCCCACCTGAGCACACTGTGGTCATGCACTGTGTTACTGGTAGTTGAATGTGCACTGGAGATGTAGAAAGGGGTTAATGGGACAGTTTCCAGAGATGGTCTTCAAAATAAATTAGATGATCTGGAAGTATGCCCTTCTCATTGAAACTGTGACTGTTGAAAAAGCAATTGAATCCCAATAAATTGTATAGATGTTTCTGTGCTTTGCATAGGAAAAGCACTGCAGGGAGATGTTTTGATAGTTCCACTAGAGAGGCAGCAGAACTTGTGCTACAAAAGGCCCTCAGGAAGAGGGTAGCAGGGCTGTTTGTACCACAACAGGCAGCACAGTTGTCCCAAAAATGCATGAAGGTATTTCAGGAATCACACAATTTCTTGGTTGTAAGGGAAAAGTTATTACCCTGCTTGCTTGGGCTCTACTCTCCTGCAGTTACTGGGTTGCCAACGGTGTGTGTGGAGGGGTAGCCCTTTCCTTCTCTTTTGAAGTGATTATTTCATCCTATGGGTAGGGAAGCAGCTGAACACCCACCTCACTCACCAAGGCTGTGGACAGACAGGTCCCATCCCTTGGATGATGCTTTTTGCCTGTGCTGTTCTTCTGCTCCTGCAGCTGTGTGCTCTGCCCAGGCAGAAGGCCTGGAACTGCCACTTGGATCATGTCAGCTTCCCCTTGCTCATGCACTTCCATCCTTTTAACATCTTTTGAGAGAGTGTGATCTACTGTCTTATTTTTCAATGTGTGAGAAGTGCTGAAATCACTTCTCTGGTACAGGTTCTGTAATGCACAATTCAAGTCAGGAGTTTGTTATGGTGTAACAGTTAAGGCAGTGGGCTTGGCAGGAGTTAAAGGAAAGTGAAAACAAACAGAACCAAATAAAGATATTTGACTATTCCAACTTTAGGCTGTAAACTACATATAGTTTACAAATACAAATATATGAGATGAGAGAAAAATTTTCCTCAGCACAGCTGGTGAATAATTATCAGTTAGGAGTGTTATAATATCCACAGTAATGCCAGGGATAGTATTCCACTAAAGTGGACATAAATCTCCTAGAGAACAATTGTTTTGTTTCTTGTCTTCTGTAGTAGAAATTAAATTGAACAAATGGCTTAATACACACTGAACAACCGTATTTCAAGTTCAGACAATTCTACAGCTAACACATGTAATTATTGCTTATGGTATTGACTTTTTTGAAGGTCTTTTAGTGAGAGTTAACAGTCCTCTAGCACTGACCTACTTAAAATCTTTGGTTTAGATCCTCAGCTGCCATGCAGCAGCTGGTGTGCCATCTGAAATTCTACCTGCTTTCTTCACAGACCCTATAGACTAATAGCAGAAAGGTCCCTAATTCTCAATTACATTGGCACTCCTTCTCATGGTTTAAAGAGAAAGGGGTGAGGAAGGCAGGGTATTTGGTGTTCTGAGCCTGTCTTCTTTTATCATTGAAAGCAGGGGAGTTTGAGTCCCCACCCCCTTGGGACTTCATTAATACTTCTCCCAGGTGAACTTAGCTCTACACAAAAGGGTTCTTTGTATTTTGTCTAACCAGCTCTTTGTTCGGGCAGATATCCAGGGCAGCAGGGAAAAAGTCAATATTCTCTATTGCATCAGTGGCTTTTTCTTGCTATGCTTTAAAAGAGCATTTCAGAGACAAATTGATTATAATTGGCCATAGAAATAAATTCACAGATGTGTGTGTATGTGTATATATATATATATATAACAACAAGGAAAAAATATGCTGTTTACACTGAAAAATTTTCCTTGAAGAGGAAAACTAGACATTAGGGTCATTGTTTCATTAAAAAAAAAATGAAAACATCCAAAGCACACCAAAAAAGCCTCAAGGGCTTTGCCCAGATGGATATGGGCCTTGCACAGCTGAGCAATTGATGTTCTTATGTACAGTACCTGGTAAGATGAAAATAGCCAGAAGTTGCCCCTCATGCCCCCTGACCTGACATCAGCATTTTTGCTATGTCCATGTGGCTATGGATGAAGGGAGAAATGCAGAACTCACTCTCTTAATCCAGGCTTGTTTTCCAGAGGATAAACATTAATGGTGCGTTTGGGAGCATCTGTACCTGTGAAGTGCTGCTGGCAGAACTCACACTGCTTGTTCTGCAGGATGCCTGGGACTGCCCACAGCAGCTCTGTGTGCAGCAGGAGCTTTCCTGCTCCCCAGAACCACTGTGTGGAGGTTGTGTGTTAAAGCCTTAAGTGGATCAATTCTGTTCATCTTTCTTCTTGTCGATAATTAACGTCCCAAAGAGCCTTGTACTGGTCATGACTTCTGGAGAGAGACTGAAAACAGGCAGCTTTAATATGAGCTTCTCTTAAGGCTTGCAAGCACAGATACTCTACTACACAAAGCTGTCTCATGCCATTGTGTCACCTTGAGATCTAGGCATCTGTGGGTTCCATAGAGTTATTCTCCCAATATAGGAGGTAGAGAAGTGCCCTGTCCTCATTCCTTACAGTGTGGCATTCAAGCATGGGAGCTGCATCCAGTTTCATCAAAATATTTTAATGCCTAATTAAAGACAGAAAAATAATATGTTTTGGGCTGGAAGGGATCTTAAAGATTATGTAGTTTCAACTCCCTTGCAGTGGACAGGAACATCTTCCACTGGACCAGGTCTCTCAAAATCCTGTACAGCTTGGCCTTGGACACTTCCAAGGATGGGATCCACAGCTTCTGGGGCAACATGTGTGACAGGGTGTCATTGTCTACAGGGCAACCTGTATGACAATTAACACAGCAGTTTAATTATGAGACTAGCATCCTAACTGCCAGACCAGATTTCTTCCTCCAACCAGTTTATAAGTGATTGTTTCACCATATGAGTGTTGCAGTGAGGTTCTTCTTCCTTAATGCAGAAACTTTTGTAAAAAAATTTGTTTTCCCCTGGTAAACTTGTGTCATCTGAAGTCATGAAAGCGGAAGGTAGAAAAAAGTGGAATTGCTAGGTTAATTTTAATTTCTGAGTTTGAATAGACTAAACTCCTGGGAAGACCTTCTACACTTGAGGATGGGAAAGTTTTAAAGTATTTTTTCAAGCTTCCCCCCATGGAGAGAACGTGCAACAACCTTCGTAGACAATCATTACACTTTATTGTGCTAATCCAGCACTGAACTGAGGCTCATCAATGGCATGTCCTTTTCTAAAGAAAGAAGAGGAGGAAAAATAAATTTCAAAAAGACCCAAACAACTTGCTTTTACATCATCGCACCAGAATGTAAACTAAAGTGAATCTTTGATGTTACATGCACAGATGTTGTAGCTGACATATCTCATGGCAGGCACCAAGCAAGAAGTGATGGAACGGCAGGAAGTTGAGGAGACCACAAACATCCAACGCTACAGGGATGGCCTGGAGCAGCAACCTACACAAACACAACAGTCTAACTTCATTGTTAATTAAAGCAGTACTTTCCAAGGTACAACAGAAAGTTGGTGCTGTACTAGGGATTCGGATTTTCAGCTGTGGTTATTGACACTAAAGAAAAATTTGGGAACAGAAGTCAAGGTGTAGGCACCTGCCAAAAGTGAGAGGTATTAATTGCAGTCTGTCTGCATGCAATAAATTATGATATCTGGATGCTTGTTAAAGAGTTAGAGATTTTTGTATAATCAAAGATTTAACATATGACAGCTGTTTGCCCATGGATTAAACTATATTTTATCAGCTAGACAGGTGCTCCTATTTCATATATTATTATGCTTCTGCTCTTGGAGTATCAGTGAGCAGGGAGGATGTCTTCCTCTTGACACACAAATAAACTCTTGCAAAAATTATTTCAAAGGATATTTAAACTTAGTCACAGACTTCTGACTCCACCTTTTTTTTTTTTGCTCAGTCTTAACACACACTTTAAATCAGTTTAGTTAGTTCCCATCACTTGCATTCACAATTCAGGTCTGGGAATGCGCAGTGTTACAGAATCAACTGCATTGCAAAGGGGCCAAAGTAGGAAATTACACAGAAATTTAAAGGGCAGTGCTGCATGAGATATAAAAGAAACTGTGAATGTCTGTATTGAGTAAAATGCACCAAAAAGAGCTAACAAACCAACAATACCCAACACCATTCATTTATGGGCTAGTAGAGCTTGGATTTTTTCCTGCTGCAAAATGTGATATGTTTGCACAGGCATCACATGAAAATATGTTTCACCTTCATGTTGTTCATTTAATTCCCCTTTTGAATCCCGAGTGGCTTTGGGAGCAGCAGCTGTACCATGTTAGCAGCAGTGATCCATCCTCTGAGTGGCTTCTGGGTGCAATGCTTGAGCTTACCAGCTTAAAATTCTTTATTGCACTCACTGATGCAGCAAACACTAGTGCCTGGCTGGAGCAAATTCATTTCAAATACAATAATAATGTTCACAGGTGATTTTTATTTTTCTCCCATTCTTCTGTCCATTGCCTCTTTGCTTCCCTGTGTACTGCTGTGATGAGATGCATAAAGAAAATCCAGTGTTGGAGCCATGCAAGGAGAAGTTGTTCTATATGATGTATGCAGTAGGGCTCTATTGAGACCATCCATAACACTCCTGTCGTTGTCCTGTTTCTGCTCCTTTAGCTTTTGATGGGTTTGGTGTTGACAACGGATTGTTCTGATTTCTCTGGACTTTTTATTTAAAGTTCAAGATGGTAGGAGAATGCCCAATGTATTTTTACCTAAATATTACGAAAATGTGTATAAAATGATCTGTGCAATCTGTCACAAAATGTAGCACAATAGCTGTTAAATGTTACCAGTTTATCACCAATATAAGTATCCCTGTGTGAGAGAATATGTTTTATATCTGTACTGCTGGGAGTGCTCCCAGTGGGGAGTTGGAAGGGACGTGCTTGGGACAATGCACTGTTTCTAATCAGTTATGCAAGTGTTGGTGAATGGCAGCAGATTTATCATCTGAAATTATTCTCTTCAAGTATTTTTTTATTGTAATACCAGGAAACTAGTCTCTCTTTTTTTAAGTGATTTATTGAAATCATCTGGCTATACTCTACCTAATAAAATGTAGTCTATGGCTGCTGGACTTCCTGCAGGAAAGAAGAATTAATCAGATATGCACAGGCACTATAAAGTGGAATGGAAGTTCTATCAGTTGCTGTAGCATAATGGAAAATACATAGGATCCAGGCTCGGTGGGTGTAAGAGGGTTTAAGCACAGGGCAGGTCACTGGGGCCATATCCATTTTCCCCAGCTGAAGATGGTGTGTTAGTGTTGCAGTTGCTCATGTGCTTGGGACAAACCAAACAGGAGCACTGGTGCAAGTGTTTTAGGAGTTATTTTGCTTCCCTTTCAGTCAGCAAAAGCAATGCTTGGAAGCTGTTCTGGGTGGAAACCATTCCACATGAGAGACTTGAACACGAACAGCCCATTGTCTGCTGTTTACGCAGAGCCTCCTGCAAAGAAAAACTTGGCCATCCACGGGCTCATCAGCCATGTGCAGGTTGAGCCATCTGCAGTGGTGGTGAGAGCTCTCTTTCTAGAACCACTCATAATAATTTAGGTCTGTCTTAGGAAAGACCTTGCTTCTTGTTTGCTCTGCATATGCTGTTGCAGTTGTCTGGTACTGTAGTATTTAACAGCTCACTAATCATGCACTAAGTGACGTGGCTAATACAGACCCTGTGTGCTTATCCAAGGGCAAATCTCTACTGTTTTGATTTTAGAGAGGGTTTTTTTTTCCTCTGAAATTTGTTCCTCTGTCTCTTTCAGAAAAGAGACCTGGTTAGAAATGCCTTAATTTTCCCTAAGAGAATTTCTTTTCAGTGAGTAAGTAGGAAAGTCAGTAAAATACATTTGTCAGTGTTTTTATGCAGATTATTTCTTTCTTTACTCCCTGAAGAGAGCTGGGGAAGAACTATTTGTTTTTCCAAGAGCCAGCAAATTAATTTTAAAAAATGTGGGCTTGGTCTATCTGAACATTCTCCTCCCCCTGTTACCTGGTGGATCAAGTGAAAATGCTTGCAAGAAAGAAAGAAATTAACAAGACCAAAATGATGAAGACTGAGAGACCATGAGGAGACCAGGCTGCAAGGCAGACTGATATGGGAAAATGTAGTGTCTGGCAGCAAGATAACAGGACTTGTGGTGTCTGTGGCTAGATTGGTTTTGATGAATGACCAGCTTAGTTGTGTTGCCTCTGTGACTCAGTTATCTGAGAAGCCTGAGGTCCCAGCTAAACTGAGCTTGCTATTTTACACTCAACAATTTTCTCTCTCCCACTGTGAATTCATGGCTGGAACGAGCTTGAATTATCTCTGTCCAGGCTTTTGGTTTGCAAGACTTGTTTTATATCAAAAATATATTTTTCTTGTTTGAAAGAAAATAATTTCCAAAAGTCTTTTGGAGAAAAAAGAAATGTTTCTTACCATGCATTGTTTGGAATATGATTGATATACTATGTCCTAATTCTACACTACAATCCTTATGTCAGTCCCTTTTTCATGGATTGAGTATACATGAATTCTGGGGACATCCTTGTGGATTTCATGATGCAGTTGACTCTTGTAGCATGTAGGATTATATAGGATTTGAGCTGTTAAGTGGCTGATCTGGGAAGTGGCATGGCAGAAGAGGAAAGCTGGTCCCTCAGGCAGGAGAGATATCCTTTCTTATCTCTATTTATTGAAGGTGGGTCTGATTTTAAACATGCAGAAGTCTAGTGAGCCCTAAGGATGAGGATGTGAAATTACTTGTAGCTGAGCCTTTTCTTTCCCCAGTTTTTGTTCATTAGTTCCAGCTCCCACATTGTTTTTTGCCTGAAAAGCTCCTGTTATACTATTGTAAAGTTCATTGTGGGTGGCTTCAGAAAGCAATGCCTGTCTGCTCCCAAGTCAGACAGGGATGTGGGGAAGTAGTATCCTAGGTATATTTGCTATGCTTGCTATTCTTTTAAGTGTTGGTGAATAACACAAATCCAACCAAAATATGTCATACAACCAAGGAATATCCTGCAACAGGCTTTCAGTCATTGAATCCAATATTTGAAAACAGTCAGTGTTTCATTGTTTCTCTTGGGAATTATACAACAAAGTGTTCTCCACTGGAATACCTGGAATAAGTTGGTGAATAGAATTGCTCTGAGGAGGCATTCACCATCCTTAGGGTGAGCTGCCCTCCAGAGCTGCTACCTGGGGCACAACGACCAGAAGGTGCTGGGCTGGCTCTGCTCCAGTCCCCTGCTCCCCTTCAAGGGAAAGGGGACTTTTAGGGGAATGCCATGTATGTGTCAGGATCAGCTGGCAGTGCACAGATCCCATCCCCTGCTGCCCTGTGTAGCACGAAGGTGGTGAAGAGTCACCTTGGCTTCCTCTGCCTGAGTTTTGCACCACCCTGACCTTCACCTCTGCCCCAGCTTTGCTTCATGAGCTTGTTTTGTTCTCTTTGACATTTTCCCAAGTACATTTTAATTGATTCTGCCGCCTTCTCTTCTTCAGTCTCCTGGCTACTGTTCATCTATTCTTCATGTACAAACAGAAATAAACAGTGGAAAAGTGGTACAAGTCCAGGTCAGAGCTCAGTTAATGCCTTCACTTCATCTTCAAAGGCTTCAGCTGTCTGGACCAGGAGCTGCTAGTCATGCTTGTCTTGAGATGCCTTTGGCACCAAGGCACACATTTTTTACTACTGGCCAGGATTCTAGGTTTTCACCCTTGGGTTCAAAGGCAGGGATGTTACCTCCAGAGCCACTCACCACTTGGAAATTATTTAAAGTGAATCATTTTCCCTCTGTGCAAGATCTTTGTTGCTAGAATGAAATAATCAACTTTGTCTGGGTCTCTTCTGTTCTCCAAGAAGAGGGTAGTTGAGTGTTGTATGCACATTTGGTGGGAGGCCATTCTCTTTGTTGTTTCAAAGGGGTAATTACAATCATAGCTTATAAATCACTGGGGAGGTACAGGACTGTCCTCTCCTAATGCAGCCTTTTGCATATGAGTGATGATAATTTGCATCCTGATGGTGTAGCTGTATCTGGTCTAAACTTAGCATTTGGATTTCATATTGCTCTGATCCTGGATTTGCCTCTCTGAGGCTGCCAGACACATCCAGGGAAGCGTGTGTGAGCTGACCTCTAGCAGAGGCCCTGCAATTGTTGTTTCTTACTCCTTAATCCCATTCCCAAACTGTGGTATTGTTAAGGCAAAGTTTACCACCTGAACTACCTCCGCAGGACAGCAGACAGCTGTGCTGGAGTCAAATTTATCCTGGGGAAGGATATTTCAGTCAGTTTGTTTAAATGACAGTGACATTGTGAGGGGAGTCACAAGGTTGTAGCCAAAATACAGTGGCTTAAGAGCTGTATTAATAGACCCATAATTACTAATGACATTTCAAGAATTAGACACAATATCACTCAAGTTTGAACTTGAGATCTGGGAGCAAACTGGCAGAGATTGGTTCTAGTTGTGAAATATCTGCAACTGTTAGAGTATCATAAAAGGGGTTGACTCTACAATGCTAAATGATGGTTGCTTACACAAAGGAGGTAGCACCAAGGGAACAGCTGAACTGTTTTGTTTACAATACTTCCTCCCTTTACAAACAGAGGAAGCAGTGTCTTTGTAATTAAAAAACTTAATGCATCAACAATGCTACCTACATTTTTGGCTGGGAAAATAATTTATTGCTCCCCGTGAAATTTGTAGAGAAGGCAACCTTGAGGTTTTGTTAAACCCACCAGGACTGGAGAAGTCCTCCCTCTGGCTCTGGGGTGCCACTAAGTAGTTCCCACCTCTACTCATTAGGCTCATGCTCCCATCCCATATTCCTAATCTATTTGGCTATTAAAGTCTCTTTGGCTAAAATTGTTCTGAATTTCACTGAACAATTAAAAAAAGGATGAATGGAATCCTGAAGTGTATTGGTTAGAATATTCACCTGGAAGTGGTGATACTGGGATCCAGGCCAGTAGAAATTACATGGTATTGTTTAAATGCAGAATAAATTTAGGTTGTAGTTTAGATCCTGTTAAGGTATCAAGGTAACCAAGTACTTTGGTAATTTATGTATCTAAATAGATGTTTGTCTATCTAAATCTGGTATGGTCCTAATGAGATCCTTCCAAAGGATCCAGGACACTTGAAACACCAGCTGTATATTTTTAGATATTTTCTTTAGCTTTGCACATGTGTATTTTTCTTGCAGTTGTACGTAATCCAGGAAAGAAACATTTCCATGGGGAGAGGTAGTACATTCAGCCTTATCTATATTTAAACAAACAAACAAACAAACAAACAAACTGCTATAGAGCAGAAAAAATTTGCGTGTTTCTGGATGTCAGGAAGAAAGCAGTGGAGTATACACCCTAAAAAACACCTGCATTTGTTGGGTGCACATTACAGTGAAAATTCAATGTTCAAACAATTCTGGTAGTTTTGTTGCGCATCCAACTAGCCTGGCTCTTCAGAAATTATTGCAAATAAAGTCAGCTGGTAATTATCCTCCAAGTACCCCTCAGTGCTCTAAGTGGCACTGGAAGAGGCCTTGCTGGCTCCTACACAGCCTGTGCCTCTCAACATGGTTCCATGAGCTGGGCTTTGCTGTTGTCATGGTACATCTCCATGTGTCAGTAAGTACTGGAAACTGGAGCCAGATGAATCTTGCCTTAAAACACATAGCAAGCATGAGAGAAATGGAGCTGGACCAGCAATTTGTAAGCTGTTACTGTAACTTTTCATATTCACTGAGTTAGAGGATAGAAAAAAGAGGTGTTTTGGGGTACATTGAGATCATGGTTATGTTGTAACCATAGCTCATCAACTAATTCTGGTCTATCAAGTAATGCTGTTCTTCACAAAATCACACTCTTTTTACTCTTTTTTCTGTCTCCATTTTTGTCACTTTACCAAAGGGGGATCCTTGTTTTTCTGCCCCATAGGCCTCCTGCCAATGGCCCAGGTCTGCTACCACAGCCTTCTGGTCTGGGATGAAGGTTTCCCTTAAGATGGGCTCCCACAGACTCAGACATGGGTCTCTCATCTCCTACTGCCCTGGCTTGGGGTGATACTCTTGTGTCTGGATTAGAAAATTCACTAGTGTACCTAAGGATGCCTAAAAGAGACCTTTTAGGACATACTGCATCTTTCTAAATTGGTTTATTTGCATGTGTGACTGGAAGGGAGCCAAGCTCCTCTCAAAAAAGTAGAGCAAAACAAAATCCCACTTAAACTCCTAGGAAAGATTTAGCTCCTTGACTTTAAGCAGAAAAAAAGAAAAGTTTTATATAAATACATTCTGAACTTCACTCAAACTTGTTTACTATTAAAACTTATCTCTAAGCTTGCAATTGCAGAATTTGATGTTGTAAGCATGGTAGAGCCACATAGCACATACTTTAAAGCAATTTACAGTACTGAGAATCTAATAAAGGTAGCTGACAAGATAATTGCCAAATTATAGGAATACATTGCCACCACTCGCACACAAATGCTCTTTAATTATTTTTTGGTATCTGAGGAAAGAAAGAGGAATGCTGAGCTAACAGGCAACATGTAATCCATCTGTGTTTGTTTTGGTGCATCCTGGGTTTGTGGAAGACCCCGAAATGAGATGTTGTCTGGGGTACAATGACCTTTGTGTGCAGGAAAAAAATTGCCACTTGCTAGACTAACACTGTAAAACAAGAGAGTTGCTTGTCTTTGGATTATGACCTGGTCACCTAAAGCATGTGGGAAAAATGTGTTCAGATAAAGGCTACAAAATTGTTAACACTTTGAATTACGTTTAGATTACAGAGCTTTATACAACTGGCAGTCTCCGTGTTATTGAAAACCTTATCAGCTGCCATTCAGTGAATTCCTTCACTAATAAAGTGCTTCATGGAATTTGTGCATGTGTTTGTGCCTGGTGTTTGTCCAGCCACATCTTGGGGATTTCCTTCTGAGGCATCCATCTGATTCTAATCCCAGCCAACAACAGTAATTTTATTCCATTATAGTCTATCACACAGTAATTAAAGAAATTATTTCCATGCTATTGTTATTATTGTCTGTGTATATATCACAGATGAAAATAGGAAAAATACTTCTTGTTAAGACAGTCATCTGTGGCATTATTCAGCCACTTGTCTGTTATGATTTCTTGATCCATTTAGAAAACGACATCAAATTACAATGATGTGGAACTCTCTAATAGCATCATTGTCTGATTTCATTCTTTCAAGTTTTTTTTTAATTAAGTCAGGAGTCTATTCTATGAGGAGTAAATGATCTTCATTTATAATACCCCATTCAAAACCTTACTGCTTCAGATAGTCAAAACAAAAGGCTTAATGAAAACTGACATAAACTAGAATAGGAAATCTTGGTCAGGCATTTCTTATGGATAGGAAAGATAAACAGATCATTCTTCTTGTGAAATACAGCTGACTGGCAGCACAGAATACCAGGATAATGTGAGCATACACCTCTAGCTGATTGTGTTCAGCACCCCAAAGTACTCTGTGGAAGCAAATGAGATTTGGAGGTTTGGTTCTGCAGGAGCCCTGGACAGGCTGGGGGTCAGTGTCAGGGTTCAGCATTGTCACTTTGGTGTGCTGGGGAAGGAAATGCAGCAATAGCAGTGGGAAGGCACGGAGAGGAGCCTGGAGCAGAGGGAGTTAATGTTGTGACTGTGCCATGGCCTCACGCAGAGCACGTTTTCCTTATCTGTGAGGAAAGGCTGAGAGCCTGAACACATGGGGCTGGAGATACCTGGCACAGCCTTGCTGGATGTTTTCTCAGACCAGACAAAAGCAAGTTTGAGAATAAAAGAGGGAATCCTCTCCAATAGGTGCACAGAGCAGGGAAGTGATGACAGGTAGTAGATATCAGCTCATTGAGAGCTGGTTGGAAATCCTCTCCTTTCAGAATCCAAAAGCTTGGACTGTTTCACAGCCCAAATCTCTTCATCTAGATATCCGAATGGAACCCTCCAAGAAAAATAAAGGCTTTTCCTGAGGTGTCATTTGAAAGCCCTGATTTTGTCTTGTGGGGATGCAAATAAGCTTGGAAAAAACTTTTGGGTGGGGATTATTGTTCAATACCAGTCAAGAGGCTAGACCTCTTCTTTTTTTTCTCCACCTTCAGGTTTTTTGTTTGTTTGAATGTTTTTTTCTCTTCAAAATTTCTTGGTTTTTTCATCAGTGCAAGGAAATCACCTCTTTAGCCACCAGGGTCATGCTCTTTAGAGACGTGAAGAATTTGAGATGGACAAAAAGAATGGTAGGATTTCATGTAGTTGCAATACCTGGAAGAAAATTACAACTTGATCAGAGGATTTGTGTTCACCACCCCAGCAGCTGGTAACTCCTGGAGCCAGCATAGGCTTCAAGCATGTCTGCTATCAACCTTCTCTCGCTGGGACAAGTTCCCAGCAGCTGCCCTCAGTGGGCATGCAGATCCATGGCTTTTGGCTGCCTGAGTGCAGATATTCCTATCCCACAGAAGTTCTCTGACTTGATGTGGGTACAACAGCACCAGAGTGAAACAGCTAGATAAGCTTAGAGTGCTCAGTGGGCAAGGTACCCCTCAGCCTTGTGCCAGGTGAGGTTACCACAACCATCAGACTCCATACAGAGAAGCTCTCAATGACAATGTAATTGTTTTGGCTAAAAATATTTCTTTTTTGAGCTTTGGAACTTCCAAGCAGGTGTTTTATTTGTTGTCCGAGTCAGGCCTGTGGTTACAGCTGTGGACATCACATCTGTTCTTGTTAGTTACTCATGCTCAGCCATGTCTCTGATCTGACCTCTCTGGCTCAAGCACATGGTGCAATTGCACATTAATTGGCTACCAAAGTGCTTTTCCTGGATAGGAATTTTGAGAACAGTTTCCTGCTCGGTTTTGCTATTTCCTACTCAAATCCGATGTTCACTGCCAGTGTTGGCGTAAAAGGAAAATCTTCCTCCATGTGTCTGTCAAAATCAGAACAAAGCCTATGGCTCTCAAAGCAGCATACATCTTTTGGGGGGGAGGATGGTGAAGAGATATTTTCAAAAATATTAAAAAAAAAAATTTTCAGAAATCAAAAAGCCCCAGCTTTTTGAATAGCTCATCCTTACATTAACTTTTTGTGCTCAGAAATGCATATCTGAGATGTATAAGCTGGTTTTCCAACAGTATTGATCTTTAGGGTACTTAAACATGTGCATTCCATGGGCACCAGTATATGACGAGTAACATAACTGCAGAAGCTTTACCAGAACATGGGTACTGAAGTGGTCTCGTCTTCCGTGATCAATCTGGTTTGCAGGTTCATCAGAATTACCTGTACTTTTGTTGATGGGGAACACTAAAAGCACATTATCACCCTTAAAAAGAACTCAAGCCTATTCATTTTCTTTATTTCTCTGCATTTTTTAGTCGATCAAAAATTGGGGAAGACAAATATCCTGAGTGTGCAAAAATCTCTGGGGCAACATACAAAAAAATCTTCATTTACTTTAAAGATCTCTTATTTCTCCCCCTCACAGGATTTCTGATTTCAGAAATCCTCCAAGTATATTTTCAATCATGCTTTGAATAATCCATACTTGTAACCAAATTTTGTTTGAATTTTTCTTTCTCTTTTTAAATAAGAAATAGGGTAAAATCAATAGGGTATGTTTGCACTCAGCAATTTTGTCTATCACTAGTTTAAAACAACTTTCCAATTATAAATTATTTCTCATTATGTTTTTCTTATCTAATGGCATCTCTGAATTAGGTTTCACCTCTGTGCAGTTAAGAATGTAAAAACAGTTTAAAAAGACCTAAATAGGTGCATAAAACTAAGGGTGTAAGCAAAGGTTTCTCTCAGATGTAAACAACTGGAAGTTCACACTGCTGTTGTTTTCTGAAGGGTCACTTTATTCAAGCACTCCTGAGGTCTGTAAAGTCCCTACTGCACGTAAAGTTAACCTTGGATAAGTGGTTGTGGCATCTGGACTTGGGTTTCAAGAATATATTTTGTAAATGTAAATATTGTCTCTCATTAGTGTGCTCCAATATTTGCTTACAATGTTATTTGTGTGAATTTCCTAGCAGAGAGATTTGCTAACAAATTATAGCTGGAGAAGAGCAAAACTGAAGCAAACTCATTTGCAGGGCAGAAAAATAAAAATACACAAGGTACTACAGACAGCAACCACTCAGTTTTTAGTGACAACATTTGCATTTCGACACGTTTGTGATTAAAAAAAATCCATCACAGGGGCATAGTAAGAGCTGGGCAAGGGTCTCTCCTTGTCCTCAAGAAAAGAACAAGTATGAAGATTCCCTTACTCTCAACGTTTATTTTTCTATTTACCATTCATTATACTTTCAGTAGTTGCACTGCTAGCAGGTAGTGTAATAACTGATAAAAGCTGTTTCTTAACTATTTCTGTTTTGTTGTAACTAATTGACATAAATATTTATGCTCTAGTTATCAGTAAAATATATTTTTCTGTAAGTACCAATAACAAACCAATCCCTTAATTATGATATAGAACAGCTGGTGGCATTCACAGAAACATTTCCTTTTGACAGATAACTCAGAGAACAGGGAACAGTGCTATTTTCACTTGGACTCTTTCAAAGAAACAGGAAAATAGGAAGGGAGTTTTAATATTGTATTCTACATGCACATTAACTCCCACATTGTTTTCTGTCCAAGATTATAAACCATGTTCATTTGAGAGGCTTCAGATTTATTCCTATTTTAAATACTGTAGGGAATGATTAAAGATGCTGAGCATTAATCTTGTGATGGTACATCAGAGGCACTTCCAGCTTGTGCCCAGCAAGCTAAACCCTGTGCAGGCACCAAAGTCTGTAACCTTTCTGCTGCTCCCACATCATCTGGTAAAATTTTCATCAAATACTCAGCCCTTTTTGATGTCTGCCTGTGTGATACTTGTCAACAGCTGGAAAGACATATTGGTGCTGGATAACTACTGTTTGGACCCAAAAGGCATTTAATAGCTGTGTTACAATCCCTAGAAACTGCTCAGGGATTCTATACCAGTAGTTAATGAATGTGTTTTAGTGATGAAAACAAAATAAAGTCAGAGTGAACTGAGCTCTTCCTAATGGTTTGTAAATCCTAAATACAAGATGGATTCTGCTCTTAACTTCATCTAAAAGTTTATAAATTGATATGAGAATGAGGGTGATAGGAAGATATGGCTTAAGGTCAGCTGTTGTCTCATGGTTTTTGAGAACCAGCAGACTCAAATTCAAAGCATCTGTTGCAAAACTAAATGAATTCTAGTTGAAATTTATTTCTAGAAAAGTTGTCCGTTGGGACATTCCTACAGTAAGTTGAATATTTATTTCTGCTGTGAGACATAATTGCATCTGCTGTGTGTTTTTGATTTCTGAACGTCTGGGGGCCAAATCTCAGTTGCTCTAAATGGGTAAAGCTGTTCTCCCTGCTTTTGTTATGGAAAATTCTGCTTGAGATATCAAGCTGTGGGAAAGTTCTTTTGTTTTGTTTTTTTGTGAGGAGATGACCTTGGATAGGTTTACTTTTTGGTGGGTTTTGGGTCTTTTTCCCTTGTGGAGATAAGGTCAAACTACAAGCAGAATACTTGCAGAAATGTTGTTCTCCTGTGTCTGGTAAAAAGCCTAATTTAAATAGTTTCCTTAATTAAAAAAAAAATGGACTGTTCTAGTAAAAATTATTCTTTTGTTTCACTCAAGCTTTTATTTCCTATGAGCACAATAATATATCATTAACAACCTAAATATTTTCATTCAAAATGGTGCCACTTCTCCTAGTTGGGAGTATGAAACGTCATCCTTTCATCCTTCACCGTGGGCCAGGTTCCCTGGCTGAACTGACATCCATCATGGGGAGGAACATAAACTACATAAACTCTTCCTCTGGCTGGTTTCCAGGGACAGAGATTTGGGGCTTGGAAGATCTTTTGAGGGTGTTTTGGAGTTTTGTGTTGTTGGGTTTGTGGGTTGGTTGGTTGGTTTTTTTTAGTAAGAAAATATTTTATTTTTAACATCGCTAGCTTTGATGTGTTTTTAAACAAATTCCACAGCAAGGTTGTTTTGCTCAGTAATCATTTTCCCCTTGAGAGAGGTATATATGTGATCTCCCAAAACATCTCTCCAAAGTTTCTCCAGTGTCATTTATTGCATGTTGAAGAAGGTTTTTATGGAAACAGGGCCATGCAGGCAAAGTAGGAACACATCCCTTTACACACCCCATTGCTGATGTCCCATGCTCTGTGAATCTCAACATGAAAATCATGAGATACCTTCATATTGTTATCATTTTAATCCAGAGGTTTGGGGGTTTTTTTCAGGATTTCCAGCTGTTGTTTCTTAGCTCTTTGTCTAGCTACTTTGTGCATGAAATAATTCATGTGGTTTGGACATCTATTCAGGAGAAGGCTTTAAGTTCAACTTTTAAACTGTTTAGTTTGTGTATGAGGCATTTTTTCCCACTAGCTTTACTTTAGACTATTAGCCATAGCTGTGTCTGGGCCAAGATTTTTCACGAAGCATCAAGAATTTACTGAGTACATATGTTCATTCTGTTTTTCCCCCTTGAGACTACCTTTCTCCTGCAATCCAGCCTGGAAGAGAAACCACTGAAACAGCCTTGACACTTTGCACGACACTCCCTATCCTTCATGAACTCCTCCTCTTGGGTTTTTCAGGAAACCACTGGGGCAGCATACAAAACTGCAAATAAAATGCAAACTTACGGTTATACCACTCATGGATAAAAATCACAATTTAAACAAATAAGTGTAAATATTGGCCATATGCCAGAAGACAGAACAGATTAGCAGCTTAGTTGATATGCTGAAATCTTTCCTGCTTTGTTAGTGTTGATACCACGTGCTAGTCTGTGTTTTAGGAACTTGAAAACAAATTTCTAATCACAGAGGGTCAAAACTGGTAGCAGGGTGCTTAAATCTCTTTCTTTGAGCTGTGGACCTGCTTCATGTTGATTTTAATTTTTTTTTTAACCAGACAAACTCAACAAGTTTCGACTTTCAACAGAAGATGGGTAACTTAGGAAGAATAGTCCTCAGCCCCCTGATTTTTCTGACTTCATCCTCCAAAATCTTGTCCTTTCCTACTACGTTTCCCAGGAAATGCAGCCTTGCAACAGACCCAGTTTTATTATTTACACTATTTAAGATTGCCGAGCTTGAAGCAGATTTTCCAGCAAGGGTGAAGAGCTCCAGCTGCTTGGGTCTTTTAAGAAACCTTAAACTTGTCAACCAAAAATCATGTAAGCAATTTATGCATCACACCTGAAACTCTGGGCTGTTGTTTAGTTATATGTTTTCTCACCAGATTCTTGTTTCTGTTCAAGCTGTGCATGACTACAGCAGAAGAACAGAAACTCTGCTAATAGTCCTGCATACCCATTCTTCTGGATCCTCACACTGGGGGGTTTGCAAGCTCTTGGTTGTGCTCTCTCTTTCCTAAGTAAAAACTGTACAAGTTTCTCTGCCTGTTTTATGTTAGTCTTAGCAGAAAAGAGGTTGCTGTAGAATGTAGATGTGAAGCAAAGGTTTTCAGGGGTTTGGGTTTTATTTTAGTTAGCTAGAGTGAACTAGAGTTGGTAGAAGTGAACTTTACCTTTAAAACAAACAGTATCACTTTTTCTCTAGCTGTTTTCTGTGTTCTCTTTGCCCTGGATCTCCAGGGGCTCCTGTGTTTTGATTGCCAGTCACTGAGTGTGACTGGCCAAGGACTGAGGTGGACAGGTCAGAACCACCAGAGTAGTTTTACCTTCTCCTCTGACTGATTGCCAGGCAGGACACAGATGTTTTCAGATTCTCCTACTTGTTGGTATCAGGACATCAGTTTGTTATTGCCTGAGGCAAATTCTCCTCATGTGCATGATTGCAAATGCTACATAAGCACTATGTATAATAGAATGTAAGAATGTGATAGATGAAGTAGAATAAGTAACTGCACTTTGCAGAGTTCATATTTGGTATTCAGCTTGCAGCAAGACTAAGAAACTGGATGGTTTAACCCAGTATTTTTTGAAGACTATCACCAACAGTGATAAAAATGACAAGATGACAAGACCACATGTGCACTTAAGGCTGAAAAAATAAAAGCATGGGATAATTCAATCCGTAGATTTAATTTTCATGCTTTTGCAGTCTCTAAGGACTTAGATGACTGACAACTCTAATAGCAAAAATCTGGATCTGAGGGTCTTCCTTCACTGACCCAGCAAACCTTTGCCAAGTCATGATGGCTGCCTGATGCACAGCCTGAGTGTCAGTTGAAGAAAGAGAAACACCTGGGATTCAAGAGCTGAAAAAGACATTTGAAAAGGAAATAAAAGATGAAGTGGAAGAAGGTCACAGGCAAAGACTGGAGCAGCTAAAACTATCACTATGGACATTGCTGGAGATGAGACTGTTCCTGCTTCATGGATCATATGGATTTCCAGCCTTGGTGTTGTCACTTGCAACACCATGCTGTTGTGATGTTACTAGTTTGAGAGTGGATCTTCTCTAAATGACCATCATATGGCAATGCCCTGGGCAATGGGCAGCTCTCTTCCTCTGAAAAGAGTATCAACCACACTTGGGTGTAAGAGAAGTGAAAGATGCACCAGGAAGCAGTGGGCTGCAAGGAGAGGCTCTGCTACCAACTAGGAGTGCTCCAGAGCTCATCTGCAGATGTGAGCTCCTATTTAATGTGATTTCCAGCAAATCTTTAATCGAGCTCATGACCAGCCTTCTTATGTCACTTTTATCTGGATCTCTCTCATCTCACCCCATAAAAAGTGGGTTTTATGAAGATGTGGAGTAGCCTACTGCACAAGTGACACATCACCTCCTGAAATCTAATAGAGCTGTCATCCTCATGCTGCTGTTGTATCTGTTAAAGCCATCAGCTGAACATCTGTCCCTCTGTATTTTATACATTACAAACCACTTTGCCAGCTGCCTCCACCCAGCCAGGTTGCCGGAAACACTGCATTTTAAATGCTTTTAGGGTGGGAGGAAAGAGGGAGTGTTTTTTTCATTTTTCAGTCAGCTGTATCTGATAAAAGAACACTTTGTAGTGCTGGGTAACCCCAAACATGTAAAAGCTGGTTTGCAAACCATCCTGCAGTATTATAAAAAGGACTGGAGCTCTTCAAAACTCATGCGATTGGAATCACATTGGACCCAAATTTGGCAAGAAAACCACCTAATTTCAGTGCTGAAATCTGTAACAAACTGGAAGTAATTCTCCATTAGCATGGAGTTCATATAAATCAAAGCTTCTGCTTCCAAAACTGAATTACCCACAACAGCACAAGATATTGTTGTTTTTAGGAGCAGACATCCAAACCCAACCATGTCCAGTTCCAGGTGTTCAACGCTGTAATGGGGGCCAGGATTTTTCAAGATATTTGAATAAGTTAAACAGCATGTTGAGCTTTCCTGAAAAAACTGGTCTCCTTTTGGAGGGGACTTTAACCCTTTCAAAAAAAAAAAAAATCTGACCTGTTTTTTCTGATTCTGAATATTTTTAGAAATATTCTAGATTTCTATAGAAATATTCTAATTTTCTGGCAGGATCTTTGTGTTTGACTTGATGATGCCCACAGGAAAGAGCTGCAAAGAGGTAATGAGCCTGGACCAGCAGCAGAAGGCTGGAGAAAGCAGAGATGAAACAGAGGGAACAGGAGCAGACTCCAGGGCATGGCCAGAGGAGCTTCAGTGGCAAGTCCCTCTTCCCCACACACAGTTGGGTAACACAATTTCATCACATGCACCTCGAACAGAATTTGATCTCCTTGTAAAGAGTGAGGAGCTGAGCAGATTGCTATTAAAATCAACCAGATTTCGTTGAATTAACTGTAAGGCAGCAAACATGAAATAGCCAACTGCTATTTCTTTTTTACCCTTGTTTTAATACTTTTCTGCCTGAAACAGCAGCAGGTGTTCTGGGCTGCCCTGTCAGCATTTCCATATGGGTCAGAAACTAAATCAGCTACCAAATATGGATGCAGAGTAATTAATTATTCCTGCAGTACTTCTCTCTCTTTGCTGATACTGCATTTATTTTCATTTTTGGGCTGTACCTGCCTGTGTGGCACTTCCCAAGGCAGTCTGACTCTCGTTTGCAGCTTGGTGTAGTGAAAAGAACATCTTTTGCTATCCCTAATTCTAAATGTTACTATTGTGTTGTGGGTTTTTTTTACCTGACACCCTTTTTCTTAGACAATGCTGGAGAGTCAAACCACATGTAAAGATGCTGTAGGTTTAATGCACTGTGATTGGGATTGATATGGAATATGGTGTATTTGAGAGTTCATCTTGAGGGAAAAGTCACGGTACAACCAGTTTATTAGCCGTGGTGCTTCTTGATATCTTGAGAAGCTCACCCTGTTGCACCTGCCAAGAAAGGCTGTCTCCTGGAATAGTGAAGGCAGTTTATCTCAATAGATACTTGGATACAGCACAAAGGACACTTGCTGGCTGTGTACCTGCTTTCAGAATGGGTTAAGACCAAACTCTGCGTGTCTGCAGCCTGAGTATGTGCTACTGATAAACTCACAATCAAAGAAGTGAAACCCTTTTGAAGATCAAAAGAACTGTTGTTATGTGTATCTGATTACAAGCAGCGGTCTACAGTGTCTTGTAGCAGCAAATGCAATCAGTGACACAAACAGGAGTGGTTGGGATGGACTGATGGAGACATGGGGCTTTAGGAGTCTCTTCTCTGGTCTTGGGCACTCTGACCCAGTGTCAGGAGCAAAATACACATTGCTGCTGCCACATAGTTCCAGTTTCTCTTACAGGCTGAGTTTTCAGTCAACTGGAGAGACCTGGGAGGAGCAGTGAAACTGTCAGATGTATTTTGTCATGGAAAGATATCCTGACTTTTAGAGAGAAAGGAAAGCTGTACTTTCTCCCCCACTTCTCCTTTTCCAATCAGACATGTCCAAGAATGAGGGGAAAAAAACCCCACAGTTAATTATGACGTGTCTCATCCTTACATTTTCCAGTGTTATGAATTCATGTTGCATGGTTTAGGCTTTGTTCTAGTCCTAAAATACTTTCTAGTGTAGTAATATTAAAAACTGAGAGCCCTCTGTGCTCTTCCCTCTTCCTCACACAGTCTCCAGGATTCCCCTCCAGGATCATAACCTTGTCTATCTCCTGACGTTTGAGGGATGGGGGAATTTTTTTAGACTCGGGGCACACAGCTCAAGGAGTCCCTGAGACTAAAGTAGCCATGTGCCAAGATCAGTGCTGATGGGGTGTGGAGGAGTTTGATTAATATGCTGAAACTTAAGCTGTGTCTGCTAGAGGCTGGTACTAAAATACAAAAAAAAAAAACCAACAACAAAAAAAATTCTAACAAGATACATGTTTGAGAAATGCTGTAGATGCCTCACATTGTCTGGGGCACAGGGAAAATTTTGCTTTCTTATACTTCTGCACAGGCCAGATACTACTTTGTCAGTAGATATTGAGAAGCATGTGAGAAAGGATAAATGGAGTATCTGGCAACAGGGATTTGCACCAAAGACACCTCAATGGCAGCCCCAGAGCAGGTTTTTCAGTCTGAAGCAGGTCACATGCTGTAGCTAATCCTTCCCTCCCACATCCTCCATTCTAGGCAAAAATCATCTGTGCCTGTCAGCACTTGCAGGAGTTGTGGTGTAAAGGGGTCTGTACTGTGATTCCAGTCTCATCTAGGGTATAAAGTGATCATGCTCTCTTCCTCTCACCTCCTCCCCTTTCCATATATCCCAGCAATGGATTTCCCAGAGCACTTCTGTCCCATAAATAAGGCATGGTGTCATTCTTATTTGCCTGCCAGAGAAACTGGGTAACACCTGAAAATCTGAAGAGGAAGGAAAGAACTATTTCATTACAAGTGATTTCTAAATGAAGAATTTTAGAAAAAGAGAGTCAAAAGTGTGTCTTGAGGAGGAGGGAGGTTCAGTAAGGCACTGTATGTTGGAAATTTCAGCTGTTGTTTATAAGAAATGCTGCATAGAATCATAGCACAGCCCAGATTGGGAGGGATCTTGAAAGATCATCTTGGGTCCAACCTCATGAAAGGTCCAACCTTGTCATGAAGAAAAATGTGATTAATAAAATGTCCTGGTCTTGCTATTTCCAGGCATGTTGGATTGTGCCTTGCTTTTGCCAAGGTCAGATGGTGTCACTCTGATAAAGCAGAGTGGGAAATGGGGCTGGTAGGCCGCTCCTATTAGTTTTCACACACTCTATGTAACCAAAAACTGAAGTATAATCAGTTGGCACGAAATTGTCTGTATATCCTTAGTTCAGTCAAAGAACTTTTTTGAATACTTGGCATTTTAGTCTCAACCATGGTTTACATTTGAAGTAATTTGAAGGTTTATTTTGATTAGAATGTGAATAGTCATTTTTGATTAGCAGTCTGCATAGATCAGAAATGATATTGCACATCTGAAGCTCTGCTGATTGCCAAAGGTAACACATTCTCTGTGCTTACTCAGGTTTTCAGTGCTGAACTTTTTTGAAGTTGAGTTGAACCATGCAATATTTGCTTTGCAACTGTTGTCTAGCCATCTGCTTTAGGTTTTGCTTGATTTCAAGAAGGGATGGATTGTTTTGGCTTTTTGTTTTCTATTAAAGATGTTGGGCGCATTAATCCTTTGAAAAATCAAAACGCCCTCAAGATTAATTACAGATATGGGTCAGCTATTTGTTGCATTCTACCCATATGAAACAGGTGTTTGGGTTGGCAAGTCATCCAGGAGCAGAGGAAGGACTTCATGGATTTTTTTTTTCTCCTTTGAGTTTATGGTGAAACTGAGCTTTACACATTCTCCAGGAGTCAATTACTTCAAATGTCGTGTTCTGCAAACAATTCTTACCGGAATGGTTTCATAGAATCACAGAGAATCTGAGGTTGGAAAGAAAATTTACAGGTCACTTAGACCAATCCCTACACAAAGGAAGACCATCTGGCTTTGTCTTTATCATAGCTACCCATGGGGTAGCTGGAGAAAGCAATTAGATGCACCTATCCTCAGCTGGTTCCCTTCCAGGCTGAAAAAATGCCTTTCTTGGTCTGTCCTGTCCCCCAGTCCTTGCCTGACTTGGCTACAGCATTTTCATGTCTTTTTTGACTGAAGTACTTCCTATGGGAGCACAGGGCAATCTCTTCCCCTTACCTGGCGTCTCCACATGTAGCCTGAAAGGTTGGATTGGGTTAGAGAACAGTGCAGGCAAGGTCTGGGGAGATGGAATGAAAGGCAGTAAATTGACAGCTCAGACAGGCACCTTTGGCTGGTGGCTTCCCGTGGGAGGTGGTGAGCTCACGGTGTTTTCCTGGGGGGAATTCTCCAGTAGCATATTTCAGTGTTTCTGAGACTTGGAACTCAGGGCTGTTTTCCTTAGATCTATTTGGCAAACGAATAGTGCTTCCAGCAGCCAACAGCACTTCAAATTCGATCCAGCAGGGAGCCCTCTCATTAGGTAGAAGGGATTCACACTGCAGAGGTTAAACCCAAATGCTGGAGTCCCAGTTCAGCACCCCACTTATAAGAGCTTGCTTGCCATATGCTGACAGATGACTGTCTTTTCCTCAACAACTAAACTCTTGTTTAGCTTTATTTCAAATGTTTACTTTTCTGCTGGGATTTCAATAAAAGCCCCTTGTCCTGCAGCAGCAGCAAGTCATCCAGGACAAGAATGGGGTCTGTAAAACTGTCCTGGTTTTGTGCTTGTAAAGCTGTTTGAGAGAGAGTACACTACCCATCCTGTGTTTTGCTTTTGGAAGGAAGTTAAACATACATTATTTAAGTTATTTGTGTTATTGTTAGATCATGGGGACAAAGGGGCTGACTGGTAACAAGCATAAAATAGTTGAAATATATGCCCCTATGATTCTTCTTTTAAAAAACTAAACAAAACAAACTCCTAAAACAGGAAAGGAAGAGGCAGGGGAAGTAAGGATCAGTTGTTATGTTTTGAGTTGCTTTGGTTTATGCATTGTAGTTTTTTTCCTTTTGAGCTCCTATTAACCTACTGCATCTCAAACTATCTCTGGTCCCCCAAAATAAGGTCACTTATTCAGTTTCTCTAACAGAACAGTTGCCTTTGAAAATTAAATTCTGCAGCTAGATCACTGGTGTATTGGTCCATTGAGGAGAAGTGAGTACTGTGCACTTGGCCCTGTTTCCTGGTGGCTTTTCCCTCTGTTACTACACAGTGATCAACTCCCTATCACAGAACAAATGCTACAGCAGCTCTGGACAGGAGCAGGAAGGTGTATTTTAAATTCCTCTTTGCCTTTTCTGTTTCCAGCTTTAAATGGTGCTGAGTAGTGGAAAAAACATCAAGCCTTAAGGCTAGAGCAGCAGCAGCAGCCCTTGAGCCCGTGGGTGCTGCAGCCTCCAGTACCTTTGGGTGTGCTCAGTGTTGACAGATTCTGCAGCTCCCACAGCATCCAGCCCGAGTGCTGTGCCGGGTTCAGCCTTCCTCCCCGGCTTCTGAAGAGGAGGGAGCCACGGAGGCAAAACCTATGAGTCCTTCTCCCCTACTGGTGTTGACTAAATCATGTGAGAGGGATTAAGGAGAGCAGTGAGGCATTTTAACCCTGCTCTCACCGCAAGAGCACTGGGGAACTGCAGTGTTCTCTTAACAACTGGGCATGTGCATCAAAGGGGCTCGGACATGAGAGGGGGAGTTGAGGTGGAGTTCGACAAAGAGCCCCTAATCCAGTTAGCTCTTGATGCTGCTGACGGGGCCACAACATGGAACTAAGGAGTGTTTGCTCCAGGATTTCCTCCCTCTGGACGCTGAGCACTAAGGATCTTTTGCTGTTTCAGGAAGGCAGCAGTACCACAGCAGATTTGTGTGGTGCTTCCACAGCCGTTCCCACTCCTCCCTGGAGCTTTCTGAAATCACTCTGCCTTTTGATAGTGGCCCAGCTCCCCAGTTCAGTGCCTCCTCTTTGTGCGGGCACCATGGAGTCCAGGCTGGAGGGAGATAATACTTCCTGAAGTGCTCATTTATCCCAGCGGGAGAGAGGCGGCTCGCAGCATCCACACGGGTTATTAAGCTGCACTGGAAAGAAAGAGCAAACTGCAGAGTTGTATTAGTTTATGTATTATCAGCATTTGTAAGGTACCTGTTGCCCTAGTAACGAGGAACAATGTATATAGCTTCGACCAGGCAAAATCACCCTCTGGTCAGGGAAATAAAAAATTCATGGCCTTTCCGCCGGAGCCACTCCTCCGGTGCTTGGGGAGGAGGGTTTAGGCGACAGAAGAAACTGAGCTGGTTGTTATGATCATACAATCCCGGTTTCTGTTCATTCACTGCTCCTGGGAACCCTGCAGAGCTGCTAACAAGCTGTGTGTATATTGAGAGCACGTAGGGATCTGGTGGAGGCAGGGGGGACAGAGGGGTGGGCAAGCTCACGTAATTCGAAGCCTGCAGAGTGCCTTCCAATGTAGTGGGCTTGGGGATATCCTGAGCTGTCCTTTCAGTGTCCCTCCTGCTCTCATCTCCAAAGGACTGGCTGGGGAACTTCCCCAGTGGGGACCCCATTCACCCTGGGAACTAGGCTGTCTTGGCATGAGAGGAGTGACAGGTTCTGCTGTTTGTGTCACAAGTGCATGTGCTGCCCTGTCCTCGCTTCTCAAGGCTTAGTGTTTTATCATTAAATGGGAATCACAGCATTGCCAAACCTGAAAAGCTACCACAGGTCTCCCAGTAGCAGTTACTCTTCTAGTGAGGGCTGAATGAGTGAATGAATGTGGTGCAGTTGCTGTTTGTGTCACGGGATGGTCTGAAGACCATCATGCTGGGCACTGGGACCTCACCCTGGCACTGTGTTCCCACTGGTTACCCCATCTCTGGAGCAGGGACCCTGGCTGAATACATGGTACTCTGGATTTTCAGATGTTTGACACTTGATATTTTCCTTACAGAAAAATAGATTGCTCTGTATAAACAGTGTAACAAGACAAATATTGTGCTCAGTGTGACAACCAAGAAAAATACTGCAAGGATACCTTAAAGGGTGAGATGGGTTCAGAAGACAATGCTGACTTTGTGTCAATGTCAGGGGGAGAGCCATTGCTCAGGTCCTGGCAGTTGTAGGAGATAAAATAGCACTTTCTATTGCATGTGGGTCAGCTAGTATGGGCTTGTTCCTAGCATTGATTCTATATGCTGGCTAATGACAATACAGTTATTGTTCTTACACCTGTTTGCAAAGGGAAAGGAATTGATGACAGAATTTTAGTGCCTCTCCATGAGGCAAATGGGTCAGGTTTCTTTATTTTTGCCATTCAGTGCAGTACATCTAGTCTCTTAAATCCAAGCTGCAACCCAAGATATATATAGGCAGTTCAGACCCTTGTTTTATCATCTTCTAAAAGACAATAAAGTAAGTCATTAAAATCTCCACCAGAGTGAAATAAGAGGTGAGATTCTAATAGTTGTAAATTAGGCAGCCAGCTAAGGGGAATCCAGTTATTTGTGGTAGTGTAGGGTTTTGCTGCAGGATCACATCACAAGTGGTAGCCAGCAGCACAAAACTTACTTCACTTTGGCTTGATGATTGTCACAATTGCCACCTATACTGTAAAAGCTCATCATCTGTTACTGTTCCATGTTCCTATCACTCTCTCTTTGTTGCATCAGAAGTCTCCATTCTCTATCAGCCACCACAATGATTGCCTCACTGTGACTTTGACTATAATTTTAATTGCCTATAGATCCTGCACTGATCTTTCTGACACTGAAAGATTTAAGAGTAGAGTTAAGCTGCAGGATCAATGTTAACAAGTCTTTACTTGGGACCCTTATTTAATAAACTCTCATAGCCTCTAGGGGTGATTTACAGAACTGACCTTCACTGACTGTCTGTGAAACCAGGAAATCAGTAAATACATTTCTTCAGAAAATAATGGATGCTTCCTTATTGGGAATCACCATGGCACCTGAGTCATGGCCACAGCTTTACTGGCCCCAAAGCACTACTGGTCTAACTTTTGAGTAGATGATTTATTGCCCTGTGAAGGGTGGAATAAACCCAAACTTCTTGTTCAATGCACATTAAGACGTTGCAGCAGAGGTAAAAGTAGCTGATTACTTGCAGTGCAGAGCCTCTTCCCATGTCTAGCAGAACTGACAGTGTAGTTTTAAATGGTCCAAGTTACAGGAGTCTGAACCAAATGTTGTAAAAGATATGGTTTGGAACAGCCAGGCTTTGATGAAGACATGGCTGGCTAACCTAACAGACATTCCTTGGCTTAACAACCCTGCAACAAAGTGCAATGAGTTGTGCACCTTTGAGTTCAGTATGAAGGTTTCTGCTTTAAAAAGTAAAGGGGAAAAGAAGTAATTGCGTTGCCATTCTGTTCCGGCAGACAACGTGCAATTGGGACCATGCTCCCACTGAAAATGCCATGGAGACAATGTGTCTGCTCCTACCCATCACATCGCTTTCATGCCAGTGGCTGACTTCAATCCATAAGCAAAATCCAGGCTGCTGGCTGCAGTGGCATTTGCAAAGGTGAAATCATGCAACTGTTACTGGAGCCTGCTCGTTCCTGATTGGAAAAGTCAATAAACATTTTACAGATGATGGGTTTGGGCAGCGGTTCTAAAGTGACTCTGCTCTGCTTCCTTTTGCCCTCTGATTTGACTGCTGGAGGTGCTGTGTGTACTTCATAGTAAATGGGTAATAAAGGATTATTAAGTGATACAAGTGTGTTAAGAAGTGCTATCCACAAATCAGTATAAAATATTCTAGGCTATTATAAGGCCCTATTACAAGAAAATGGAAGGATTTTGCATCAGTTGATTAACCAGTTATGAAACTGTGCCTCTCATTAAACTTTCATATGACATATTAAATGTACAGTTGTAAATGAAAGGTGACTAGGGCATTTATTTCAAAACAAATGGATTGATATGATAAAAAGGGGGCTGTGCTTTTGTGTGGGGATACTGTCAAGAGGAATAGGAAGAGCACTCCCAAAAATGAGAATGCCACGATGTGCTTTTACTTCAAAACAGAGTCCTGAATTTGCCCTGTTAGAAAAATCTATCACTGAGACTTGAGTGAAGTATTATCTAACCATCTGAGACACAGCCCTATAATTCATGGGTCATTGACACAGTAGAGAAGATCAGTTCTGGCTATTGTGGCAGCAGAGGGACTCTTAATCCATGGATTATTAACGTGGAAAATTGAAGGGGCTGTTACAGGCTTGTGGTTTATTAGACTATTGTGGATTTAGGGAGCTTTAATTTGAAGATTATGGACACAATGGAGTGCAACAGATCCCTTGACAATGTCAGTGGCAAGGCTTTTGTACAGGAGAAAGCTCCTGCCTGAATTCTGTCCTTCCCCATCCCACAGGATACTGCTTAGGAAAACACTTACGGGGCTGCAATCACCTTTGAAGCTCATTTGATCAAAGCAACACAGAAACACACTTCTCTGAAGATAATGTTCCCTCAGCTCTCCAGTCTGGAAATTATTTTGTTCTAGGAAGGCCTTTCTTGCCAGCACTTGATTTTCATCCCCTGTTGCTGTTTTGTCTTGCAATAATCTGATGCTACATCATGTTTGTATAACATCATTAGGTCCATGGGATGCTTTGCAGGACAAGCGAGCTTAATGTGTTACATGGAGAAGGAGTAAGGAATGAAACCTTGGACCTTCACTACCAACAGCTTTGTGAAATACCCTCCTGCCCCTGATCACCATCTCAAAAGCACTGAGCTCTCTGCTCCCCATCTACCTTGAATGACTAATAGAGATGTGAGGAGTTTCAGGTATGGAGAGGTACAGTGAGGCTTGAACACAACCACAGTTCCAAAGACAACCAACCTGCTCTGAAAGCCCACCAGGGAGAGTTTCTTTCCTGCCCAAGAATGTTGTATGCTCTCCTTTTGCCCTTCTCTATCCCAAAAGAAGGGAAGGGAAATGGAAATTGTTACAGAAAACACTGCAGGAAGGGTTGGGGTTGAGGGAGACTCAGAACTGGCATTGGGGTGAGCTCTGTAACTGCAGTGGTTCCACTGCACAGCATGAGCATGAACTGGAAACCTTCCTTCTCCATTCTCTGGTTTATGTTTGCAATACAAGAGCAGGAGCTGTGAGCAGATCAGCACAGAGTGACTGATTGGATCAAGGCTCTTGGCATGGCTTCTGTGCCCATGCTCAGCTCGAGGTGTCTGTGCCTGCACAGGTTGTTCTGCATCTTTTCCATGACTGTCTGCAGCTGGGAAGTGGACTTAGGTGAGCGGGGAGGAAAGCCAAAACACCATCTGTGCAGGCGTTGTTTGGTTTGTTGTGCTTTTGTCCAAAAAAAGCAGGATTTGTTCATGGAGCTTCTTGCTGCTGGAAGCTGAGGAAGCCAAAGCATGAATGGAATCAAAAGAACTGCACAAGCCCATGGCTGGTGGTTCATGAATGGCTTTTGAATGATGTCTCAGACATAACATGGACACCAAGATTTTTAGCAATAGGGGAAAATGGATATTACGGGAAAAACAGCCATGCTTGTCCTCTTGTCCAGGTTATTTCCCAAAGTTTGATGCTTCCTACTTCTTCTCTTAGGTTTCATTTTAGAACCAAACAAAACCTTAAAAGCTTTCCCAACAGGGGAAGGAAGAAGGCAGCTACACAAAATAAACTACAGTGTGTGTGAATTGGGGAAAGAGAAGCAAAAATGAGGCAGGGGGGTCTTCCAGGCCAAGACAGGTGAACTCAATGCTCCAATTTCCTCACCCAACATCAGTGAGATAGAGTCACAGTCAGCATGTGACAGAGAAAGCATGTGCAGGACTTCAGAAGGCAACTCAAGAGTTTCTAGGAACACCCTAGGCACTGGGACAGTCCCTACCCTCTGATGCTCCAGTGTGTACTCAAAGGCTTGGTATATACAAAGTCCCAGCAGTCATGCAGAGACTTGATTAAATTGTAAAATTGGTTGATTAATTATCTTAATTGAAAAATACGTATTTGCTTGAAATAAACTCCTGTTTCTCAACTATGCTTATGTTACACAGATAGTTTGGTTTATATTTGAATAGAAAATGTTTAATATTCAGCCTGGGAATAGTTATTTAGCACAAATAGCTATTTCTTCAATATTAATTTCCACTTCAAGTATTTACATTTTCTTGCTTTCCCTGCCTTGCTCTCTTCCATTCCTCTCCCCATCAAAATTTACTTATATTTCCCAGGGAATATATGTGGTTTAGAGTAATGCAAAACAAATAATGCATTGAGTGTATTTGCAATGCCCTTTGAAAACTGTCCCAGTGTTCAAATACTGCTCAGTTTTATTCCTCTAAGTGTTCTGTGCTTACTGCTGCAACATGTCATCTACACAGCCAGGAAGTTGTACAAGATACACAAGATTCAAGCCAACAGGATAAAATCCAAGTGATCTTTTAGCCAGCTTTTGAAATGAACATAATTTTGTGACCCAGAACTCCAGAAATTAATATTATCTCAGCAGTCAAACACAGATGGTCCACATGAAGTTTTCTGTGTAACTTCTAATTCGATATGTGAAACATTTTATGTAATTTTTAAACACATACTGTGATTTTGAGCCCTATGCTATTTAATAAAGCAGATATTGTTGCAAAGGAACAAAGACCTGAGAGGTGTTTGGTTCAGGAACATTGCCAGGTTTAAGCAGCTTTCTGAATTTGTGTAGCCAAAGATGCCTGAGTTTTGAGAAACACTGTACATGCAACTCCATTAAATGGGTGCAGACCCTTTAATGGTGATATGCTGGACACTTACAAGGGGTTCTGAAAAGTTCAGTTGCTCTGACACACTAAACTCTCAAATAGTGGGAAACTTTCCTTTGATATCAGCAGATGTCTCCCACAAATATTCAAGAAAATGTTTGTCTTTAAATTATCAGCAGTTTTTATGTTACAAAATAGCCAAAGGTCAGAATTTCACATTTTCTCTCGGGCATGGTGCTGAATGAACAATAGCTGAATAACTGTATTTGGATTCAGCCACTGATTACACTCCCTCAAGATATTCTCACATCACTTGTTCTTCCACTTCTGCCCAATAAAGTGGCTGGAGTTTGGTAAACAGCTGGAGTCAAAGGAGTGTGGGAGGTAAAAATACAACTGAGGTAGGTGAGAGGTTCTACTGGTGAGAAGATGAAGGAAGGAAAGACACTGAGTTCCCGGAGCTCCGGGCATCACCCTCCCTGTGAGAGGATTGGGAAACAATGCATATTTTGGTCATTTGGTTGCTAATGTTCAGAGCAGAATTACAGCCTCATTTCAAGTGTTTTGCTAGCAGATGAAGCTTTTCTACTGAAGCCTAGAAACAGAATGGTCGTGTTTGACAGTCATGTTCAGAGGGGATACCTAGGGCTGCTACAAAACACTCCATGCTGTATATGGAGTGAATATGGTGAATAGGAGCTCCCATTGCCATTGCCATGTGAAACACTGTGACTTGCCCCCAAGGGTGCAGGGGAATAACACTGTCGGGGCAACAACATGGAATTATTCCTACTCAGGCTACTGCTCCCCTCTGTCTCGTGGCCTTCCTGTGCAGCAAGGTCACATGGGGAGCCATCAGGAGACTGCTGACACTGACTCAGAGCAAGTCTGGCCACTTTCCCTCATCAGCTTTGCCAAGATAGCCATCTCTGCTGGGAAGAGCCAAGGTGGAGATCTCTTTCTTTACTTGATCAAAGCAATCCAATTGCTCTTTTCAGTGCTTTATATATTAGCATCACACAACATCTCTTTTCACTTAACTACTCCAGCCATTCATTATCCGTTCAAATGGAACCTGGCAGAGCTTCCCATATTCAAGTTTATTTGGCTCAGTAGTTATATCTGTTACTGGTCCAGAAAACATCAGCTTTCATCTGACCTCTCCCTCGCATGGAGCTTTTCCTTTCAAACCAAAATTTTTGTTTAAATATTTAAACATTTATTTATTTAAGTAGCAAACCCATGCATCCTCTACTCTTGTCAAATTTCACTAGACTGCATTTCTCTGGCTTTGCTTGTTGTCTTATGGCTCAGCAGATAACGTATTAATGACCTGTACAAAGCCCCAGCAGGATATATCCTAGGGATAAAATGGACAATGTCTGGATTTCTCAGTAGTCCTTCATTTGGAAATGCTACTCAGAAAGATGCTACAACTGTGATGAAACAAATTCAGCTGCTCCTTTGCAGATACTACATCCACAAGGAAAGATCCTCCATCTTCACTTGCCTTGATTCACAAGTTGCTGGTGTTTCCTATAGGAACACTAAGCTCTGTGTTTATTAGTCCAATAAATGGCCGTCACTTAATGCTCCAACCAATCCTCCCAGCAATTACCATCAGCAGGGTTCCCATGCTGTGCATCAGTGACGGTTCGTGAACTTGCTTCAGTAACTTCCCATGAGTTAACACAGCTGAAGCAGACAAGTCAAACTACAATTACTTAGTTTTGTTGGGGGATTTTGAAGCCTGGTTTCCTAAAGAGATTTCCACTATCACACTGTAAGTCTCTATACCTGAATACGTTGTTAAGCTCCGTCCAAATTTGACAGACAGCTAGGTATGTCAGCAATAGCAAGATAAGCCACTGAGGAGAGATTAAATCCATGCCACTCAATCAGGAACAAATGTTGACCTGTAATCTCAAGTAAATCTCCAAATCCCTCAGACTACTCACAGGAAAAGTATTCCTGCTATAGGAGATGTTCTGACTTGGGGTTTGTGTTACTACCCAGAGACTGGCCCAGCCCTGAACCAGGGAGCCAAAGGAAACAAGGCTTTGCAGCTTCTGTTGCTCACAGATTGGCTTCTTGTTAAACTCCTTCCTAATTTTGCTGTCAGAGATGCGTCAACTTTTGGGCTTTTGTTTTAAATACACAAAGGTGTTTTTTCCATTAAATATTGTGCAACTGTGCTGGGAAGTGCATTTCTGGTACTTACTTTAGTAATAATTCTTGAGCATGGACGGGAAACTGAACCTGAGGGCAGGGAGCACAGAAAGCTTTAGTGTATTAGAGAGGATGGCAACCTGCTAACATCTCTGTGTGGGACCACAGCCTGTAGAAAATCAAAATATAAATGTACCAGATTCATCTAAGGTGGTAGAATGACTCCACAATCCCAGAACTCTGCCTGGGACATCTACATTTGGACCATAGTGGTCCTGTGCTGAATGCTGATAGAACAGTGAGTTCCTGACAGGTCTCGGGTGTGTTTGTGTGGTGGGGGCTGGTTTTCAGCTCTGTATGTTTAGTAGACCCTCATAACCAACTGCACACCCTGTCACTGCTGAGGAAAGGTGTTGAAACTGAGCCCTGCTTTCGTGTGTGAAGCTTTCCTCCAAATCTGCAGCAGCACCTCCTGCTCAGTGGAGAAGAAGGAAAGCAGTGATGCTGTCTAGGCTCTGGGTAGCATTGCCCATGTGAGGACAGTGGTTCTGATGATAAATATTTCATAGGTCATTCATGTTTGATAAAGATGAGCAGCAATACATTAAACTTTTCACATTCCTTCATCTATCTCCTTTTTTCAATTACTTGTTTGCTGGAGTGCCTCACTCTCCTGATCCTTCCTGGTGAGGAAGGAAATCACTGGCTTTGACATTTTCTAAACAGGAAGAGCCAAGACAGAGAAAACTTCATCTGTTGAAGCAAATTAGGAGAGAAAGAGGCACACAGAGCAATTCTCAAAATTCCCCCACGATGTCCAGCTCCCCTAAGCACCAGGTATTAAAGAAATTCCTATAAGTTTTCTATTTACATCTTGCTAACCTAAATCCCTCTGAATGTCTGGTACTAACTCATCTACCCATGGTTACAGAAGGAATTTGATGTATCACAGGAAACTGATCCTTTTCCAACAACAAAACCAGTGTTTAGTTGCTGTCTTTTGCATCTCACATGCTGCATTCTGGAGAGCTTGCCAGTTTGCACTGAACTGCCAGTTTATTTATGGAGGGAAACTCTCAAACTGCTTTGCATCAGGAACAATTTATATGTATACCTGTATATTAGTATATAGAAGTGTATATTTATAAATACACATAGTGTGTGTATGCATATGTGTGTGTACAAAATACATTTACAGTACTAAGAAAATAAGAAATGAGAGAGAGGTTCCGAGATTTCAAACTCTCATCCAGGGGAGAATTACACCTGTTGCCAGTAGCTTATGAAAACCTTTGAAGTGTGAGTGCTACATTGCACTACATTCCTCACAAAACTTAAGGATGGTAAATGAACGCTAGTAAATTCTGAGTAGCTGTTTTCTTTTTAAACTTAATTTTCCCAGTAAACTCACTCCTACAAGAAGTTCAGCTGGGACTGCTTACTTAAATTTGTTTTGCTTAAAACAGGAACTGAGATTTAAAACCATTATTAATAAACAGTTTGTTTTTTACTGTGAGGCATCCAACATAAGTCATAAATTATTGTCCGCTTAATTAAAGACACTCACCTTTCCAGCTGTTGTTCTAATCAGCTCAATCTAAAGCAAATGAATTCAGTGCTTTGCCAGTTCTGTCAGGGACTTTGGTGCAGGCACAAGGAGTGTCAGGGTTCCTTTCCTCACCACTCCAGGTGTTACTGGGCCCTGTTGGAGCTGATTTTCAGAGGCCCTGAGCCATCCTTCCACTTCTGGGAACTCTTACTCTTCATCAGCAGATTATCTAAAATGTGGACTTACATGCCTGACCAATAGAGTGAGCTCACCCCTTGTCTTTATTTTTTTTCTGATTTTTGTTGAATCCAAGAGTGGACCTGTGAGAAATTAAAGTAACTTGGCCACAGCTATCCTGGAAGAGCAAGTCTGCCATTGACGTAGCCAGCAACTTGC
Organism: Trochalopteron elliotii; assembly: GCA_024734555.1. Classification (NCBI taxonomy): domain Eukaryota; kingdom Metazoa; phylum Chordata; class Aves; order Passeriformes; family Leiothrichidae; genus Trochalopteron; species Trochalopteron elliotii. Next base: position 2,354,233 of record JANPWX010000606.1, on the reverse strand, counting down.
TCAATGACCCTTCAAGATAACCCACATACAAAATCATTTTCTATGAAATTAGCGGGATGTTTCAGGCAGCGGGTTGGAGAGAGGAGCATGTTATTCATAGCAAAAAAAAAAAATTCTCATTTTCAGTCTTTTCTACAGCTGACTCTCTGTAAATCTCCTGAGTTCAGCAGTAATCAGATGAGTCCATGGAAAACAATTCTACTGAGAGTTACGAAATACAAATAGAAAGATATCACCCTGACCCCAGAAATCACCCATGAAGTTTGTTAGAGAGGCTTCAGGAGACATGAAATGGGAAACAGAAGATACTAGTAGCTGGAAATGTCTGGGTTGGTAAAATTCACCCCACTTTTGGAGTAACCTGCGAAAGAGGGGACAGTGGGTTAACCTTTGTTTATAGAGATGTGTCAAAGGTGTGCATTCCTCTTCTCTGCAGCTCACCCTTAATTGACTTCTGTTCCCAGTCCTGGTATGCTCCAATGGCATTTGATGTGATTCATAGAGGGGTGAGAGAGAGCCTATGATGTCTGCAGATAGGAGAAACCAAAACATGGCAATAATTGCAGGTGGGTAGATATTATTCTGAGATCACACAGAATTTGACCAGCCAACTCTCTCTGTCATCTACTCTGTCAGGTCCCAGAAAGCTGCCTTGATCCTCAGTGTTTGTGTGCAAGGGCAGACAGAAAAGGGATGAAATGCTCCTTTTGAGGTGTCTTTTCAAGCATCTAAGCCATCTCTGCTGATCAAGTAACAGCACTTTAGTGACTATCATCTGCCCAGTGACATTACCACTGGTTTGAAGTTAGGTAACACTTCTCAGAAAGGGAAATTTAATCTATTGGATTACTTTCTCTGAGTAACTGGGGCAAAACATACAAACAGGGAAATTTTGCAAGGCCAGAGTTTGTTTTTATTTATGACATCTTTTAAAACAAAGGTTAACCTTCTGTTCAGAGAATTCCTTGTAGGGCTAAGGTTCAAAACTGAAAGTAGCAGCCCAGCCGAAATATGCAGCAGTAGAGGTGACTGGGAAGCAAGTTGGTGTGGCAAGCTGGGGGCTATGATAAATCTGAAATCTTATGAGAATATATGAGGGCTGGGGTGCTGCTATTTTGGGTTAGTTTCTCACTTTATGAATTTTTAATATTACTTATTATTGCAGTTGAATGGTTTGTTGTTTACTCTTTATTAAAAAACAACAACAGCAAAAACATTTTTAGGTTGGAGAGAGGTGGAAGAGAATGATGAATGCAGCCTGGGAGGCTGAACCCAGCTCCTCCCTTCTCAGAGACAGATGTCCTCTGAACCACTTGAGCTGGTTTGGGATTTTTCCCCTTAGCAGCTCTGTCCAGGGTCTGTTCCAATGAATCAGGACCATTAACTAAAGCCTGAGCATGTGGGACCAGGGGCATTCTCTGCAGAATGGCCCCTTCATGTACTGCAGCAAAATTAGAGCTGGTGCCACTTGACTGTATTAGGTCCTGTGTTTGTGGATTTAACTTCGTTTTCTGCTACAGACATCCTGGTATGTAAGAAAGCAAATTCAAGCTTGTCACTGTGTTCAGTGAGGCAGCAAACTGGCAGGGGGAAATTTGCCTCCTTCTGTAGTTCATGGTGTTCTTCTAAACTATTTATAAATAGGTCTGCTGCAGCCAGTGTTTGCATTTGGACAGCCTCACTGTTCTCATTTTCAAGGCTTCTCTCAGATCTGCAAGTAAAGGTCAGGTTGACTCCCCTCATTTGACATAGAGAGGAAGAAAGTTAACCCTGTAAGCAGGTGGCTCTAATGCAGTAATTCTCAGGAAAATGAGTACATCTTCCTCTCCCTTTGACTCCATTTTCATTTTTCTGCCCTCTGCATTAGCTGATGATAGTTTTAACTTCCTGCATCCTTTTAAAGAGATCCCTCTGCAAATTGTCATCTGGGATTCATGAAGTGCAGAGATCTGGTAAGCAGCACAAATCACACCCTTCTGGCCTGCACTTGCCAGAAGCCCTGGATAAGTTTTCAGATGAGTTTATGCTTCACCTCCCTCCACTCTACCGAACAGTAACATATGGCTCCATTTCCCCAAAAAAAGCTTGCACCAAAACTCAGCAATCCACTTCATGAAGGATTATTTTTTACTGATTGAGAGGTGTTCGGAAATGACAGGCATCTGATCTCATCTTAAGCCTTAAATTACTGTAAATCTTGTATTGGTTTACTTTTTACTTCAACCAAATAAGATATTATCCTGCCTCAGAGTTAACACTTTCCAAGCTTGCCTCAGTTGAGTGTTGCACACCAAAGGCATTATTATCTGCCATCACTGGACAAGGTGATCACAGAGCCAATTCATGTGTGACACAGCTAAAACACTAAATAGGATTACGTGGCTCATAAGGCAGGAGAAGAACCAGCCAGTTAAACAGCCTTTAAGTTGTACTACATACATGTAACAACCATTTTGCTTCTGTATGGGGCCCTTGAAGGGCAGGTAAAATACTGAAACAGCCTGAGATGCTGTGTTGTGTGTATGGGCAAAGGATGCAAGGTCTCATCATCTCCCAGATGTTGTTATCCAAAGGCTGCAGTAAGAAGGACGTCAGTGGATAATTACTTCAGTGAGGACCCCAGTGGAGGTCACAGCCTGTGTTTGAATGAAGAAAACATGAATACATGAATGAGTGTGCAAAAAAATTCACTTCTGAAATGGAAAGCACTTATTTTTTATTTTATGTTAAATATTCAAGAGCACCTTACCCTCCTTTATCCCTAGGAGATGTCTTAGCAGTCTCCTTCACAATAGATTATCTTTGACTCAAGTGGTACATTTATTTTGGGACGGATTGCTCATAAATAGAGGTTTCTAGGTGTTCTGAATGCAGGGAATGTAATTGGTAGGCAGATACATTATGAACCTAACCAAAGAAGACTTACAAGAGCAAATATTGTTTTATTGCCTGTTTAAGACTTTGAAATGAAAAGTTTGTATAAAAGAAGGTGCATTATCCCAAGACAGTGGTTTTATTTGTGCTATTACTTAACACAGTGTTACAAACACCCAAGAGGTCTCTGTAAACTTTCTGACTGAGCTGTGAATTGAGGCCAAGGTGAATGTCATGGTTTGACACTGGCCAAACACCAGGCACCCACAAGACTCATTCACTTACCTTCTTCTGCTACAGTTGGGCAGAGGAGAGGGGGGAAAAAAAAGAATTAACGAAGGGTTCATGAGTTGAGATAAGGACTGGGAGAAAAACATTCTGAGGACAAAACAGATTCAAATTTAAAGGTATAAAGTAAACTTATTTTTTAACAGTCAGAAGAGGAAAAGAAAAGTAAAGTAAGTCCTTAAAACACCTTTCTTTCCCTCCCCAGCCCCTCCCTCCTTCCCACCGACAGCACAGGGAGACAGGGCATGGGAGTTTTGGTCAGTTTGTCACTTGAGATCTTTTTCTGTTTGCTCAGGGAGAGGAGTCTTTTCTCTGCTGTGCCATGGCGTCCTTCCCATGGGCAAAAAGTCTTCCCAAAACTGCTCTGGCATGGCTCCCTCATCCACAGGGTGCAGTCCTTGAAGGACAGGCTGCTCTAGTCTGGAAGCAAGGCCCATCTCTGTCTGTCTTTGGAAGCCAGGCCCATCTCTCTCTCTCTCTGGAAGCAAAGCCCATCTCTCTCTCTCTGGAAGCAAGGCCCATCTCTCTCTGTCTCTGGAAGCAAGGCCCATCTCTCTCTGTCTCTGGAAGCAAGGCCCATCTCTCTCTCTCTCTGGAAGCCAGGCCCTCTCTCTCTGTTCGGGTCTCCCACTGGATCTCAGCTTTCTCTGGCATCCACCCGCCCCGGCATGATCACTTTTCCCAGGGGCTGCAAGTGGATCTCTGCATCCCCCGTGGCCTTCAGGCATTCCAAGGGGACAGTTTGTTTTCCCACAGTCCTCCCCACGGCTTGCAGAGGAATCTCAGCTCCGACACTTGCAGCACCTCCTCCCCTTCCTTTCTTCCCACTGTCCTTGGTGCCGCCATGTTGTTTCCCCTCACGTCCTCACGTCCTCCTCTTCTCTGCCTAGAAGAAAACTGCTGCTTGTAGGTACCATTGTCAACAAGTTCCACTGATTCAAAGGCTCTTGCAGGATCCCACGGTTGGGGAGAAGTTGATCCCATCCAGGTTCTGGCTCTCTGGGCAGGGCTGGGAAGGGAAAGCCACCCCCGCCCCGGCCCCTCTGCCCGCGGTGGGGCTGCCCAGGGCCGGGCGGGCGGGCAAGGCTCGCTGTGGCCACACCGAGATGGCCCCGGCAGCTTCGCCACTCCTGGACAAAACTGCACGTGTGATGTTTTGATTTTCTTCATAAATGTCATCACAGAGGTGTTGCCATCCTCTCTAACTGGGCCAGCAGCGTGTCCATCTTCAGAGCCATCAGAGATTGGCTCTGTTGGACATGGTGGAAGTTTCCAGCAGCTTGTCACAAAAGCCACCCCTGTGGCCCTCTCCTGCTACCAAAAACCAGGCTGTGCCAAACCAACACAATGAATTTCTCTCAGTAAGTCCCAATCACTGGGTAGAGATGTTCCTCTTAAGGAGGTGTCCTGATCAGAATGGCCAAAAGTGTTCTGATCAGTAACAGAGCTACTCTATATGCATTTTTACAGATGTGTGAGTTTTCACCCACCAGTAACACATGCAGGTGTAATTTAACACAGAATCACTAAATAATTAATTAATTACCACCATTCTCCTTGGGTGTGTTCAGCTGCTGCTTGTCGTGAAAATTCCATGGGTTCTGAGAGGTGGTTTCTGTGTAGGCAGTAGCTGTTACCCTGGCAAGCAAGTGTTCACCCACTGTTTAGAAATCTAATTTTCTCTGCTGGTATGTGAAAAATTGCATGGCATTCTTGTCACCAAATTCCTTTTCTAGTTTTCCTGTGTTTTGCGCTTTCACAATTCTCTTTGGCACAGCAATTATTATTGTACCAGCTGTAATGCTTGCAAAAGGTGATCATAAAGAAACCTTGGTAGGCATCTTGTAAAATTCCAGCACTGGTGAGTATGGACCCCACCAGAGCTTTTAGTATAAATTTTGCTAATTCATTTGGGTATGCATGTAAAGGCTCTGATGTCATTTATGTCATGTGCTGTATCCAAGTGAATTGCCATAATTATTTACCTATTAACCATGATTTTTTATCTAGAAAAGTATAGTTTTGACTGGTGTTTTGGGATAAACTTGTGTTCAGTGTGTTCTTTGAACTGCTTGGCACCTCAGTTGAACAACACAGGTTTTAGTTTTGTACATCGCTGAAAAAAAGCAAACTTATAAAACACTGTTAATGAGAACTAGCTCTGCATTTCAACAACTGTTTTAATTATTACCAAATTATTTGTTTTATTATAGTGTTATTTCACATTTAATATTTTGTAGCTCTGTTTCAAGTATAGAGACTGGTTATATTTATATTTATATTTATATTTATATTTATATTTATATTTATATTTATTCACTGAGACCTTAAAAATTGAATTTGCTTTTGTATTTCTTCCATTTACATTGATAAAATGTCATACACTAAGTATGCCCATTAACATATGATTTGCCCACTTGTTCTTATTTTGTCATCCTTGCTTCCTCAGGCTACTTTCAGCCTTAAGCCACTACTAATCCATGACCCTAGTGCTTTTGTCTCCAGGTCTCAATTATATAAGTATTATGGGACAAAGATTGAAATTAACTACTTGACTTTCTTGTACAATTTCTTTCTTGTTCTTGACTTTATTGTACAATAACAGTCAGCTGATTAGCTTTTCTATTTCCATTCACTAGAATAATAGGGCAAATTTAATTACTTTAATTATTCATTTAAAATTTTTAATTTTTGTTTTCAATGTGGGAAGGCCATTTAAGAAATATTCCTAAAGAGAAAGTGGAAATACAGGAAAATAGCAACAATCTGCATTTCTGAGTGTCCAGAATTGCTCCCAAGAACACAGAAAGACAAGTGAAGCAGGAATGTACCCTGCACTCTGCAGTGCCGTCTTGGGTTGTAATATGTAACCAAAAATGTGTATTCTATTTTCCATCTGTTGAAACTGGTTGGGGAGGGGTTTTTTCCTTTATTTCTTGTATAACCCATTCCTCATAACTCCAGAGGGGAGGGGGCAGGGGCCTTCTGTCAATGGGCCAGCTGTTAAAACCAGGTGGAACAATGTTCCTTATCTCTTCTGCCACCCATCCTCCCTCCAGGGGATATCTGCTGTTAATGGGCCATTGAGGCTCACTGCATGGCTGATAACATTACTTCATCCCCTATAACTGATAAAATTACATCATCCCATTGGGAGATGCTCCACCCTGTGGGCAGAGCCAAGCATTCCTACCTGGATAAACCCTGAGATTCAGAACACCAAGGCAGCCTGTTTGCACTGGATTCCAGAGGAAGACTGGACCCATCTCACCAAGCTGACTGATTTTCATTTGAAATGCCATATCTAAGCTGCTTTTGTTCAATTGCTTACTTTCCTGAAAGGTTATAATCAAAAGGTCAGACTTCAGGAATAATTTGGCTCCCTTGTATGATACTGGTTTCCAAGCAGCATGGAAATAAGGGGCTGCATTTTCCAAAGAGAGCACTGCCCCACCATCAGTGCTGTGAGAAATCTGCGTTGCAGCTCCATGGCTGAATTTAGGGGGAAGCATTGCTGATAGGCTGAGTCAGTGGCCCAAATTCTTCTCCCTTTATCTGTGAAACCACATGAAATTGTGCCTCCTATCCACAGAATATGCATGAATAATTTGCTTGGCATGGGACTGGAGCTAGCTAGCACAATAACTATGGTTTTGTAAGCTCCATATGCTCCTTGCCTTGGAGCTTTTCAGATGATACAAAACCTTGGTACTGTGACTAAAATGAGAAAAGCCTGGGCAATGACTTTAGAAGCAATTGGGAATGACTTAAAGCTCATAAAGGATTCTTGGCTTCAATGATGTTGACTCAGGTCCATCATACTTGCAAGTTACATCTAGACCTTACCAAGATCCTGGAATGACCCCTGCAGTCTTCAGAGATGGGTTTGTAAACCCTGCAAGGGAGTCCAAATTTCCAAGCACTTCAGAAACACCAGACTCTTTAACTGTACTTTTTGAAAAAAGTTCAAGAAATGAGTGCACACATGTTGCCTATCCCTCTCCTCCTCTTTGCACTCAACATTTTTGGTGTAGGAGAGTTCAGTAACGGAAGTGTAAACCTTCTGTTTACATCTATAAACAAGATAAGGTACAAATTGCTGCAATACAAACTTCCTTGCTCTGGCCCTCCACTGACCTCAGCTATAAATGACAAGGACCCTTCTTTCTCACAGTTGCCAGAGTCTCCAGTCTCTAGGGCAAAGTTTAAACCAGCAAATGTCCTTACAAAATCTTCTGTGTGAATTTTTCTGACTGCTGTGCTAGTCACACACTGCTCAGGGCCAGGGGCTTATGCCTGTGATGTGAGGAACAGATTCAGCTGGACCTGAACTTGGAGGGTGCCCCTGACACCTCCAGCTGCAGGGGGAGCCTGGGTGCATTTGCACCCATTTCCTGAAATCAAGGAGCAAGCTACAAGCACTTTTGCTGAAGGGTTTGGATAGAGAAGGGCACGCTTGTACCACATTTTAGACTGACAGGAAACATCCGTGTCACTGTATCTCACGCTCAAGTCTTCTCCTGGAAGCTCTATGCTGGGTCAAATAAATTAGTTGCAAAATATCCAAGATTATGCCAAGTAAACACAAGGATAATTAGATTTAAAAGCTACTCACGCATTGTCTTATTTTTGTAGATTTCAATGGGTGCAGAAAGAAGAGCTGCCAGTAATACAAAAGCTGTTCTAGGCACAGGAACCAAATTCCTTGGTGACCAGGACAGATGACACATGGCCTGAGGGAACAACACAAGAAGAGGGCTGGGGCATGAGAAAAATCAGAGGGAGTGGGGCAGAAGAGTAAAAGGGAATTTCTGTCCTTGACAGCTGTAACTATCTCCATGCCCTGAGAGATCTCACAGCCACTAGCAGTCACACACACATCATTGAGACTATGGTGGGTATTCCTAATCAGAATTGGTAATCTGGGATTGCCACAGCCATGTCTGTTCTGGGTGGTGGAAGTGGAAACTAAACCATCATGTGTGGTACTGACATCAGACCGTAGGGCAGTGCAAAGTTGGGCTTTTGAACCACCAGCACTTCATTTGCACAAGGACAAGACTTACAGTGATGTTTGTGTGTCCCTGGGCAGGACTTGTGTCCCTCTCCTCCTGGAGCAGCTCAGCAGAGGGGCACAAGGACATCGTCTCTGGCATGGGTCACCCAACTGCAGATCCCTGGAAGATGGACTGATGCTCACACCATGGCCCTGTAAGCTTTCCTTGCAATGTCACCACTGAACGCTCACCATTGGTGTGCCCTGGAGAGTGTGAAATGGATCTAAGAGGGACAGGTCAGTAGTTCTTGTGTGTTTAGGCAATGCAGAAACTCCTCTTTTCTTCCTTGTGCTGTGTGGTGAATTGCAAGAGTATGGCTCAGGGATATCTGCAAGAGAGAAGGGCCACAGGGATGGTTCTTGGTCACTGCTGTTAATGATGCTGCAGAGAGGTGGTGACACTGGATCCCCTCAAAATGCTTTCAGCAGAAGCATGTCAGCTTCTGAAAAGTGCCAGCTCCTGGCCTAGAGGCCTATTTTCTACACATAATGGTATCAGAAAAAATTTCATGCAATTAGATATTGCTGCCCTAAACCACATGGTTTTATATGTGTAACCAGGGCTACAAAGTTCCATTCTCACTGTTCAGAGGAGTTAATTGATGCACAGAATCAAGCAGGATAATGTGTTTGTTTTACTGTGCCCGGTTCTACTCATGTTTGGGGGAAGTTGGTCTTTTGGTTCTCCATGTGTTTCACAAGCTATGACAGGTCTAGGAGTCTCAGCTATAGGTGAGCATCTCCCTCTCACGCTGTTGTAGGAACACAAACATCCACTTTTTTGGTAGATGAAATGGCTCAGATTTGGACAATTCTCTGTTTTGACTATGGACTTTGTGTTACAAAGAACCATGTGCTGGAACCTCCTATGAAAACAGCAGAGAGAAAGAATGCTGCTGGTGTGTATGAGAATTCTCCTCCCTGCAACAAATGCTATTCTTAGCTGGCTGGCTGGTGTGGAGTAAGGCATTAACTGAGTGTGATAAGGCAGGGGAACGCCGATACTGGCCCCATTTTCAGCCCTGTGTTTGCTCTGCCATTAGACAATGGGGTCTTGGTCCCCTAGGAGGCCCTGACATGTCAAAACAATGTCAGTTAAGTCAACAAATATCCTTGTGTTACAGTCATTTCCAAATCGTGCTTTGTCCCTTTAAAATTCTGAATGGAAATGTTAGAGATATTTAAGAATTAAAATGATAAAATATAGGAAGATAACATGGAAACAGCTGACTTACAAACACAAGCCTGATTCCCATCACCAGAATTTGTTAATATTATTTATGTTGTAATGCATATGAGAAAGTTGAAAGGTCTGAAAAACATGACATATATCTCAACATCCATGTGTTGTAGGGCAGGAAATTACCCCCTTAGCAGAGCTGCCACACCTCCAGACATACAAGGTGTGCTGCCCACATGCATATCTCTTGGATCTGCCATGCACCTGCAGGTGATGAGGAGCCCCAGCAAGGCCATGGCTCTCAGGAAGGTCCAAATAGTCCAAATCCTTTAGATAATTTTGGGTAATACTTCTGGCTAAGAAAGAAATGTCACGCCCTTGCACTGGGTATATGGCAGCTCAATTCCTGGTATCACTGAATTCAGCCCAATATTGTGAGTAATAGAGCTATAATCCTTACTGCAAACTGGATCACACCTGGATTTAGAAGTAAGGTGCATGTGTGAAAGCAATATTGAGATTACTGTCAGGCTGCTTATTCCTACTGGCATCTTTATGGCTCCTGTCCCAGCTCATCCCTCCTTGCATGCAAAAGACAAAGTAAGGCTCAGCTGAAAAGTCTTGGGAATTTTGAGGGCTGACCCATGTTCTTGTGTGCTTAGAGTTGACAAAATTAGCTACTTACTTCATTGGCTGAAAGATGAAAAAAACCAGATGAAAAGAAATACCCACTTGTGCTATGAATAATTCATCAGTGAAAGAAGGTGTTGCAGGATAGTATTTGGGATGAAAATTGCATAACAGTAGTCTCACAAGTCAATTTGCTACCTATAAAGGAAGGGATTTCTGTTGGCTGTCGTCTCTTCAGGAAAAAAAAAAAAAAACAAACCACCTCCTCTTAACACTGTCTGCATTTGGAAACAGCCTACATTTTAAGTAATTAAAACTGATGTTCCTGACAAACACTCGCCTCCAAAGAAATGGTCCATTGTAAATGTAAACTCTCAAGGATCCTTCCAGGCATACCAGCAGACTGTCTTCTAAAAATTCTTCCCAAGCCATCTGGTGCCTTATCTTTGCAGCCAAGCCATACAATAACTTTAAAAGAGGATTTTTGCTCGCAGGGTTTAGTCTCAGGACTATAGATTCCCTTGGAAGTATCCCAGTTCACTCTGAATCTGTTAGACAGGCAGCTCTGGCTGTGTGGATTCTTTGCTACTTTTAATCAAGACCCAAAATGTGCAGCTGTGGTTCTCTGGAGAGATCCCCTCTTCCTGTGGTTTGCAAAGGGAATGAAGGAGTTACAGGGAGAAGCTGAAGATTTCCAAACAGGGATTTACACTCCATTAATTCTCTCTCAGGCATCCCAGCCAGAGTGGCATGACATGAATGTGGTTAGGAAGGCTGCAGCCAATTCACATCATTCTTGCAGCTCTCCCCACACCTGCGAGGGGAACGTATGGATTCCAGGTTTGCTTCTAGACTGCCTTTGCCATCAAAAAAGGGTATTTAGTGAGTGAGAAGGCATGAAGGCATAGAGCAGAGGTGGCTGTTGAAAATAGCTGGGAAGAAAAAGACAATTTTGTTTCAGCTTTGCAGATCATCCAGAGTTTACTCTCCCTTGGTTGCATCCTGCTACTTTTGTGCCTGCTTTTTAACATCTCACCTAAACTCTTATCTTCTAAGAAACAGAATTCTTACTGTTAAGTCCCCTATTTAGGTTGCAAAAGCAGAGCCTGACAGTGAAGTAGCAAAGCCAAGGCTGCAGGCACCTGACAGCAAAGCAGTAGTCCAGGCACAAATCAGAGTGAGGGATCCTGTGTTAGGTGTGCCCAGCTGCTCAGCCATCGTGAGAAACAGTGCGGAGTGTGCAGCTGAAAATAGAACTTGTTCACCACTCCTTCATCCAGGGCAAACACAGCATAGTTGGGGAGAGACCAAATCCATTTTTGGATTTTTGTCCTGTGTTTATATGCTGAATCTTCCACACCAAGCTTTTCTAGTCTGTTCCTTATCAATGCTGCTTTCAGAGGAAAGAAGGAAACTGGGTGCAAGAATGTAGGAGCACCTATAAGAAGACAGCTGTTTCCTCAACATATCCTGCAAGTTGGAGACTGCTGACAAATCTGAAGCATCACATTTAAGCAGCACCTCTTAATCATTTAGCAAGGGAGGGCAATGGCTCTGGTCTGTTGCACATTCTGGCTGCGGTAATGATGTGGTACCAGCAGTGCTACAAAGTGATGGGCTGCCATTAGATTATCTTCTCCTTCCCTGTGCCCATCTGTTCTGGGAACTCTCAGCTACCTGAGAAGAATTTTAAAACACCCTAGTTTTGGGTACTGCAACTTAGTGAGCACAGACATTTTTCAAAGTTAAAGATTAATGGCTTTTTTTTTTCAAGATGTTGCATCTTGGTAAAGAAATACTGGATGTTATATATGCTTGTCAGGTGGATATTAATGAGCAAGATGTGATGTTGTCAGATAGCTCCTGGAAATGACAGAGATTCTGTACTTCTCCAAGTCAGTGGAAGTTTTGATGATGAGTTTTGACAGGCACTGGATTAGGCCTAAAACATTTCCAACTTTTTGGCCATTGACAATTTTTTTGACAGTTTTATAACCAGTAGAGACTTCCTACCACAATACAAATACGACAACATTGTAAAGACTTCCCCCAGGGAGATGTCTTTGCTTTTAGCTGGGTACCTTCTTACACCCCAAGGGAAATCAAACAGTGTAGGGAAAAAGAACTGTATCTGTAAAGTTGCTTAGCTTTTTCCCTGCTCTACTGGATATTTGTATTTTGTTATCTCTGGAGACAATCTACTATTTGGAAAAAGAATGAAAACAACCCTCCTAAAATAGAGTTTTACAGTTTAATGATCCCTGCACCAAAATATTACATTATACACTTAGGCTGCATACAAGATGGAGAGGGAGGGTGGAACTACCATGAGGTCAGAGCTCCATGACCCCATGTTCTTTGCCAAATCAATCTTCTCAGTCTCCTCTTCATAAGGTGATGGTGACACCTCACAGAGCTGTTATGATAATTTGTTTATATAATAAAAGTACATGGCTCGAGGGAGAAAGCTTTTTGTACCTGCATAATTTCCAGCATTCCCAGGTTGCCTTTTGGTGTGGGATTACAGAACATCTGCTCTATTTAGTCCTCCTAGTATTCCTGTTAATGTTTTGGCAAAGGCACCTGGAACACAGCATAGATGCACACATACATAATACCAAAAGTCATGAGGAGTGTATTCAGGTCCTGTTTGATTTATAGCATGTCAAACACAAAAGATAAACCAATATAATGTTTTGCTTGGTGTGGCTTAATTTGCACAAAAATGGGAAGATTCAGAATTAAGTGTTTCTTAGCTGTTTTAGGACCTGTCCCAGGTCTACCTGCAGTAAAGAGGGAGATGGGATCTATAACTGCTTATCAGGCCAAAGGAACTGCCAGGCTGAAGTGAGACCCAGGAGCTGGGCTACCCTGAGCACTTTCCACGTGGCAGATAAGAGGTGTAGGGAAAAGGAGCAGTGTTCAAGCAGTCAGCAGCAAACACTGGGAGCAGGGGAGGGGCGAGCTGGAATCAGCAGTTTCAAGTGGAGAGCCTCAAGGGATCATTATGTTCATCCATGCTGACCTGAAGATGAAAATCCCACACATTTGCAGTGTCTACGTGGGCTTTGCTGTTCCTCCCACCCAGTCCCTAGTTCTACTCATGTATCTGTTTTCCAGGGCCAGAGTTGTTTCTGGGGCAAACTGAGGGCCAGTTTCCTTGCATGTGAGTAGAGCAATGTGACAGACTTGTTTGCTTTTCCTCCTTCACCTTCTGTTCCCAAATGGTGGTTCCCTACCCAGGCAAAGAGCAGGGATGGTATCTGCAAGGACAAGGCCAGACTGCATTTCCACTGTGCCCCACCTTGCACCTCTGTGCAGAGCCATGGATGGCTCCCGCAGGACACAGCTCCTGCTGCAGTGCACTGGCTGGGAAGATGTTTGAGTTGCACAGTTTGACCCAGGACCAAGATGAAGGATATTTGGGTATTACTTCCCTGGGTAACCTTGAATTAGTCACCTCAATGTGCACACCTCAGTATTCAGGGGAGAGGGATGGCACTGATGGCTCTGCAGCACCCTGGCACATCATTCCACATCTCCCCCAGCCACTGGCCCTAAAATGGGGACCAGAATATGGGCCCACAGAGGGCCAGTTGTGGCAGCAGTGATAGCAGTGCTGTGCTGGTATTGCTGGGAATGGCAGAGAGCACTTCCCAGCCTCCTATGGGTCAGAGGAGCAAACTCCCAAACAACCTAGTGATTCAAACCTTGATGGCAGCAGCACACTACGTAGGGTAAGAAGAGAACCCCAGGGAGGAAGCAGGAGCTTAAAGGACTACTGTAGATGAGTGTACTTAAATCCTTTTAATGAGGACCAAAAAGAGTTGGCTTGGCACAGATAACAAGTTTGAAAATTGAGTATACACCAAGAACTTGCAAGCTGCAGTCCCTCCAAACAAATGTGAAAGGCTTGAAACAACTTAAAAATCCAGCTTTGACACAACTGCTGAAAATGTCTTTTAAAGAGAAGCCTTTATGAGAACTTCCAAAACAAAGAGAAAGGCAGCCCAGAGTGGTATCCTTGTTACCAGCATCAGCAGATCAATGAGAGGGGCAGGAGAGGACAGTCAGCTGTTTGAAGTGAATGAAATCTTTCACTTTCTGACCACACAGATTAGACAGAAGGAGAAAAGTTGGCTGTTGTCAGGTATCTTGCAGCATTGAGGAACCATCAAAGGGAAGCCGTCTGCCTTGTGGGATAATCTTTGGGCAAGCAAGAGGATGCAACAGATAAAGGAAGATGGCACTTACCTGGAGAGGCTGAGCCACAAAGAACAAAGATTAGTACTGGGGATGGCCTCACGTATAGGGAAAAGGAAATGGTAACAAGGGGAGAAAGCAGTGCAAAAAACTCAGTTCCTCAAGTGTATTCTTGTGGCAGTGCACTGCCTTAAATTTCTTACTTAAGTTTTGCTGTTGTGATCAAGTTCTGATTTCGTAGTTTATAGAGAGGCATTTGCAGCTCAAGTTCTGTGGTATTTACATAGGCAAAATTCCCAGTGTTTTAAGGGGATTTTTCCATGGGTAGGTATGGGCTCTTAAGGCTTACTTTTGACTGGGTGAGGACTTGGAGTCTGCACAATTACCATACCGTAAGTATTAATAGATTCTTCCTAATAGGAAAGTTATTTGAATTTAAGATTGCAGCTTAGTTTCTCTAAACTCCACATAATCTATTTACTTACAGCACAGCTTTCATTCTGCACTTCCTAATCTCCAGATGTAAAGATTCAAAATGCCACACAACACACAATTTGTGCATATTGACGGAAATGGTTCTGGAAGTCACGCCATGCTGCACGACATGCATAAATGTAGGTTTAGTGACATTGCAAAGCCAGGATTTGGTCCTGGGAGGCTTCAGACCACTCCCAACTCTGCCCCATAATGGATCCCCTCTTCTGAATGATGGAGTTGTGTTTCTTGCCTTCCCGCAGGTTGGTGGTTTCAGATCAGTGGGTGGGGCTGTGAGGATGCTCCACAAAACAACGTTGCTCCGTTTATTTCAGTGTCAAAAAGGAAAGGGTCCTACCCAACCAAGGCACAGGTATGTGCTGCCACTTCTCACCCTGTGCCAGTCCTGAGCTCTAGCAAACCTCACCCCAGAGCCAAATTAACTGGTCACCTTGTAGAAAAACTAAGGAGAAAAAAACCTCCACAGCTTTGATACGTTTTCCTGTGACAGTGAGCTGAACAGAAGTGAGGCAGCTCTCACCAGCACCTGACGTGGCATGGGGGATGCTGAGGCTGCAAGTGGTGGGATGTGGGATGTTTGTGAGATGGGGACACCCCAGGGCACTCTGCAGCCCAGATAAACCACACCTGTTTCCCAACACTAATGCTGATCTGAGGACTGAAGGCTGCACCCCTTTCACAGGACACTGGCAGGACTAGCTCCACATAAGCCTCCTCCCCTCCCCTCTGACTCAGCCCTAATGCTATGCTCAGCTTTTCACCTATCCTTCCTCAGGCAACTTGGTTCACTTTTCCTCACTCCCCCTTTGCTGATCAGCTGCTCAATATTGCACCACACACCCAACTAGCAGCTACGTCTCCCTCTGGCACTCCTGGGAAATGTGTCCACACCCACCTGAGTCCGGGACACAGCCTACCCTTCCTTCTCCCACCATGATTTCTGAAGCATTATACCAAACTCAAGCACCCTGTGTCTATCTCCCTCTGTGAAGACTGAAAGCTTTGGGGTACACATGGACAATGTAGGAAGGTGGTCAGGGCTCAGGGTGCTCTGCAAGCACTGCAGCTCGGGGAGAGATGGGTGAGTTATCTCATGGTAAATATCAAAGATTTTAATTAAACCTGGCTTATAAGCATGGGCACAACGCCAAGCAGGGAGGTTATGGGCCATTACACCTTGCCCTAATGGTGTGCTGACTTGGGTCTCCACAGTCCTGGAGATTCCTGCAACTCTGGTCAGCCAGTCACAGGATTGAAGGTGCACAGCTTTGCAGGTGATGCTTTACTTACTCTGGCTTTCATATTCATCACACAAAATTAATAATTGACTCCTAATAGTTGAGGTTTGTAGGATTTCACCAGTTGTTTTGAAGAATCATGAGGTGCCATTTTGCCCAGAAGCGGATTCTGAATTGATTTTTATTTTAAAGCTTTCCCTTTCTGCAGCAAATACCAACATTTTTGTGCCTTGTCCCAAAGTTGAGCGAAGAATGTAAAGAACTTTGACATTTTCTATGGAAGTGCAAATTGAACTTCCAAACTTCTCTTTTCCCTTGCTTATAGGCTTTTAAGGTTTAAAAACCTTTTAAACCAAGGCTGGGGGTTTTGATTTGAGGAAGGGGTAGCAGACAATGCTTAATTACATTTAGCGCTAAAGGATGTCTTGAATATTTACAGAGACCTTTCAAACTGTAAAATAAAACGAAATGAACTCAGGTAAGGATATAATCTTCCTTCTTCTCAGGGTGTCTGAAAAGTGTACAACACAAATTTAATCCTGAACAGAAGTTGCTTGAATTGCCTCTTATCTGAGAAATGCAGAGTAAAACAACTGCTACAAGAAGTGCCACACGGGATTCTCCAATTGCTGGTCCACTTCTTCAAGCTGCCTTGAAAAAAAAAATAAAACGGAAAACGTTAATTATGTAAGGAAACTCAGCTCTCCTCCCAGCGAGTGACAAAGTGACCCATCCCCAGCAGGACCTGGCAGAGCTCTGCCCGGGCTACTATGGGATTTTAAAGCCTTTTGGAAGGACACGGCGCCTCGGACTCTCCCCGCCCACTCGGTCCAGCTCCAGCGTTGGCTTTTCTTGACCAAAACCTGCGACTTCGGCGTTCGCCGGCAATGAGAAAAGAAAGTGACATATTGGAAGGAGTGGAGGGGAGCGGAGGAGGGCGGGCTTTCTCCTGCTTGATCTATGGAGCACGCCCCTTTTTAAACTGAGTCCCAGCAGCTCTCGTCCACCAGCCCGACGGGGGGAGAGGCGGAAAGCGACGGAGAGCAGGCAGGAGGGCGGGCGGGCGGCTCCCCCGTCCCGGCCCGTCGGTCCCGGCCCGTCGGTCCCGACCCCGGCCCGTCCGCCCC
>JANPWX010000606.1:2248238-2336754 GCA_024734555.1 Trochalopteron elliotii | reverse complement strand
CGCCCCTAACGCCGCCCGGCTCCTGCGCCTTCCCGCGGCAGCGCTCCGGGGGCCGGGAGGGGGGCCACTAGAAAGGAGAAGAGGAAAAAAAAGTTGAAAGAGAGAAAGGGAGGAATAAAGGAGGAGAAGCGAAGGCGGGGAAGGCTGCTCCTCCGAGGACAGCGCGCAGCACCATGCAGCTGGCGCCGCTGGCGCTGGCACTCACCACGCTCTTCATCGACGGCTTGAGGACGGGAGCGAGGAGGCAGAAGCTGCACCCCAGGCAAGGTAAAGGGGTGCTCGGGGAGGGGCGCGGGGAGTGCTGCGCTGCCGCCCCCCGGGGCCGCGGGGCTCGGCCACCTCACTCAGCGGCATATGCGTCTGTCCCCTCGCAGCCCAGCTGCTGGAGAAGCTCAGCGAGTACGAGATCGTGACTCCTACCCGAGTGAATGAGTTCGGTGAGCCCTTCCCCACCGATGTCCACTTCAGGCGGCGCCGGCGGAGCACCAGTGCTGCCCCCGACGCCTGGACGGCGGCCGCCGCCGCCTCCACGAAGGCACACTACAGGCTGTCCGCCTTTGGGCAGCAGTTCCTCTTCAACCTGACGGCCAACTCGGCCTTCATCGCCCCGCTCTTCACCGTCAGCCTCCTGGGAGAGCCCGCCGCAGACCAGCGGCGCCTCTACGCCGAGGCGGCCGACGCCGACGTGAAGCACTGCTTCTACCGGGGGCACGTCAATGCCCGCCCTCGGCTCACCGCCGTTATCAGCCTCTGCTCCGGGATGGTGAGACCCGCGCCCGGCCGCCGGCCCGGCCCCGCCCCGCTGAGGGCCAGGGGCGGAAGCGCGGAGGAGGAGCGGGAGGAGCGGGGCCAGGGAGGGTGGGCTGGCAGAGCGAAGGGTCCGCCCCTTCCCCTCACCGCGGCGGGCGGCTCCAGCCCACCCCGCTCGGGCTTTCTCGCGTACCGCTGTTGATCGCTCGGGTTCCGGGGTGCGCCGCTCCTGCTCCGCGGGTTTTGGGGGAAAATGCCACCCACCGACACCCAGGCGGGCGGTCCATGGGCCGGAACCGGGCAGGGACCCCGCCTGACCCCGGGGATGCCGGTGGGCTTACCACCAGCGTTGGCCCCGGAGCCACCCAGCACACCGGATCAGGGGCATGTCCCGGTCCCTGGTACCCCAGCTAGGTG
The DNA here is from genome assembly GCA_024734555.1 of Trochalopteron elliotii. Lineage (NCBI taxonomy): Eukaryota > Metazoa > Chordata > Aves > Passeriformes > Leiothrichidae > Trochalopteron > Trochalopteron elliotii. Next base: position 2,335,587 of record JANPWX010000606.1, on the reverse strand, counting down.
CCCTTCGTGCAGGGATGTTGGCACCTGGATGAGCAGAAGCTCCTAAAAGGGTTGTCCCTTCTGTCTGTCCTGGTGTCTTTCAGTCCCACGGGTGCCAATCCCAGGGGGTCCCCGGAGGTTTCTGCTGGCTTCATTCAGTCCAGGAGCTCCTCTGGGTGCATGTGTTCACCTAGGCTTGGGCACGTGTGTGTGGCTTCCCTCCCAGGTACTGGCCATAGATCCCAATATGGGATGGCTGCAGAATGTTTTGTCTTGGGTATTTTTTTATTTACCCGCTAAATATTTGCCTTCATAGTTGTATGCAACTAGGAGTGTTGATGTCTTCTCATAAGCAGGGATTTCACTGGCTGGACACCTTCCTCTGGTCCTTATATGTGGGTTAAAAGCCTGTCTCAGGGAGAAGTGCTGTGTGAAACCAGCACACGATGGGGTTGCACTGGGGCCTCCAGCACACAGCAGCACCATCACCCTTTGGGCAGGACTGGCTTGGTAAATGTCACTGGCACAAGGACAGGGTCTGGCAGACATGCCCCTCCTCATGCTCCCTGCCTGTGGGTTATTAATTAGCCCTCTGTAAGCACCAGTGGGATGGCTATGCAGCCCAGAGTGGGTGCAAGCAATGTGACCAAAACTGGAGCTCCAGGCAGTGCCTTCACAGGGGTTGCCACAGAAGCGGGCACGCCTCCCTCATGAACTGCTCACTTTGTGGGGTAGTGCTGCTAGGTGGCTTGTCATCACACAAAGCTGACCTCCTGTTCCTCCTTCTGGTCCCTCTCAGCTAGGCACATTCAAGTCTGATGATGGGGACTATTTTGTAGAGCCACTCCTATCGCTTGAGGAACAGGAGTATGAAGAAGAGCACAATAAACCACATCTTGTCTACCGACACCGGACACCTCCAACCAACTCTTCAGAGGACAGGCAGACTTGCAATACTCCAGGTACTCATTTTGTAACTGCCTTGGATGACTTGATACTTGGAAGTCCTATTTGCAGTTAAAAGGCAGTAGGTTGGTGTGGGAAAGAAGGGATGTGCAGTTGAGGGACCCCTCTAGAAATGGTGCTGTGAGTGCTAGGACTGGGCTTGTGGTGTAACTCTGTCCTGGAGAGATGTGGAGCACCCGTGCTTTCTAGGAATTGGTTATAAGGAAGTTGCGGTCAATAAAAATGTTGCAGTTTCCCTTTGATTCCTGATATAAAGCTGGCAATAGAGCTTTTGGTCTGTCTTGCTTTAGGTATTCTGTGAGCCCTTAAATTTGTTTTCTGTTCTCTCCTACATGTAATTCCCAACCATCCTAATCTTATATAGTCTGTCTGATACTCTGTCCTTTAAATGACATCCTTCTGTCTTGGTCTTGCTGTGCTCCTGGTCTTCCCTCCCCAAATCTGACTGTGAGTTGCCACGTCTTCCTTCTTTCTAGTGGAAATGAGAGGGTCCTAACACCAACCCTGACAGTTCTTCCCTTTGTAATCACTTTTCCATGGTTCATTTTCTAAGGCTTTTTTTTTTCTCTCATGGCCCTTCCTCCATCAGCACCATCTCCCTGACCTCCTCACTCCCTCTTTCTAGTCCTTGCACATATGAAAGAGCACAAGCCTTTTTCTCTCCCCCTTCATGTGCCTTGATGAGCAATAGCCTTGCTCCTACTGTCCTATTATCTGCAGTGGCCTCCTGCTGCTCTCTGCTTCCTTGACTTCCTGATGTTCACAACTAATCCTCCCCTTTGGCAGAAAATACCTAAATTTTCTCTGAAGAAGTTTATTCCTTCAGTCTCCTGTTTCACCTGCTGTTTTGCCCTCCTCCTTTGTCCTGCAGCTAGATCTACAGGAACTTTAAAGCCTAAACAGAGTAGACCTTGACTGGGTTTTCTTGTGGGCTGCAAGCTGCTCCTATGTTGCAAAGTAGGTGGAGTTGATCAGGAAGTAATGGTACCACTGGAGAAGTATGGTGCCCAAATTAGGCTGCACTTAGCACGCATTACTTGTTTGGCACCCATGACTGTGATCATGGCTGTGCTGTTGAGCTGTCAGTCTGTTCAGCTTGCACTGATCCTACTAAGTCCACAGATGCTCTGATACTCTGTGACTAGCCAGAGCAGCATGTGTTTCTTCTAGAAGACATGTGAATCTGCGTCCACATGCAAATGTGTGTGCCAGGGGTACAGTGGCACCTCTCACAAGGCTGTCATTGTTTGTTCTTCCAAGGGTTGCTGCTGGAATATGCCATTCTGGTTTCTCTCTTCCAGCTGTTTCTGCTCCCTTCTTTGAGATCAGATGCAGGAGACTCAGAACAGTTGGAAAGAAACACGGAATCTGGCACATTGCATCAGTAACCCTTGGAGGAATGGAGCAGCAGATCACAGGACTCATTGAATCAAAGGTAGCTGGGAGGGCTCTGAATTTTGCTTTTGGACTTGACTCTGTGCTGGTGTAACAGACTGCTGTATTTCACCCCATTGTATCATAGCTCCCACAGTGGTATATATCGCTTCCTCCTTTGTTCCAATATGCTTTGCTTCTTGCTTGTCTTTGTTTTCTTGCTCTTCTGAGTTGCTTCATGTAGTGGAGAGAGAAGTTCTCACATCTCGAACACAAGCTTAAGTGTTCCAGATAGGCATGAGAGTCTTATTTATCTTCCTGTCCTGTTTCCCTCCATCTCTCCCTCTTTGCCATCTCTTCTTACTGTCATCGTCCAGGCCTTTGAAAGGGAATGATGCTATGGCTGTACATGTATGGTGAACAAGTCTTGGTTATTTCATTTAAGGAGCAAGTTCAGAGCAGCTTGGGCAATGCTGAACCTTGGCATCCTACCTGAGGTTATATCTGGTGAGAGAAGGTGTCTCACATGTCTTTGCAGCAGAGGTGAACATGCAAAATCTGGCAGCACTCACTGTTTTAGACAAGGTGTATCTCTCACTCCTGCCATGAAAGAATGGTTTCATGGCATTCATTAAACCATTCATGGCTTTCATGGCATTTCCATGAAAGAATGGTTTCATGGAAGTTTGGGAGTCAGTCATAGTTGTAGGGTGTTGTGTGAATCCAGTCTTTTGTCAGAAGAACGTGTGAAACAGTGCATTGCTTTGCAGGTTTCTGGCGGGGGTGGAAATTTGCTCAAAGAGGAAATTCGTGTGAGGGAAATCTAAAGTACCCACCCTGAGGTGAGCAAGGGACCCCATGTTGCCAGGCAGTGGTGCTATTAAGAATGACTTTCTGATAGTCATCTTCCTGGAAATGATTAATAAGCAACATACTGGTGTGCCCTTGCCATAATGATGTAATTTTAGACTTCTTAAGCTATTCAGGAAACTTTCCCTTGTGAATTGACTAACAGATTGAGTAAAAGCTTTCATTTGCAGCAGTCTCTCTGGTCTTACTTTTAGTTTTCAGCGTCCTGAGGTCAGCTTAGAAAACCAGGTATTCACTTTTGTTAAGTTTCAGTTAGCAGTTTCTGATAACAGTTTTAGGTCCTCTGACATAAAAGATACTCTGCAGGTGTTCTGGAAAAAGATCTTTTTCCTATGAACACTGATGGATATCAAATGGAAGCTGTGCTCTGCAGTTGAACTTTCATAGCACAGCCCTGGGGTCTCTGGCAATGCATTTCAGCTGTCTGGCATACAGCTCAGCTGCTGCAACAAAAACTTTGGACAGAGTTTTCCTTGGGGTAACAGGTTAATGTAGATTCAGTCGTAGGAAATGGTGCATTTTCCTCTCCTTCTTTTCTTCTAGTTAGTGCCGTGAATCAGTTTGTCATCTGGCCGGGAATCTGGCAGAATAATTAGTTGTGTTTTACTGAATAGCCCTGATGGGATGAGGACTTGGCCAGGCTGACAACATGATGTCACTATAGGTGCAGCACCACTACCACCCATTGCTTCAGGATAGGAAGTTCTTCCGACCCAATTATTAAATATCCGCTTTTTTGAGGTGGGGGAGGAAGAGAAAAGAAATCGCGATCCTAAAAAAGGAAAAAAGGAAGTGGCTCATTGCAAAGCTGGAGAGCACAGCTTTCCTGCACCCCACGGAGGAACAACCTGACTCCAGTGATAAAGGCGTGGAGCTGCATGCTGTGTCTGTGTGCAGCCACCTTTGTGAGGCCAGCAGCACCTCCCCAAGCCCCCATCCAGTGGCACCTTCTGCCAGGAGCAGACCCATGAGCCCTTTTTATGTGACACCCTCAAGGTTTGGTCTTGCAGAGAGATGTCCAGCTCCAGATGCCAACAGGACACTGCCTTTGGTCATCACTTAAATAAACCACTTCAGGCCACTTCTTGCTTTGGGTCTTATATCCATTTCTGCTGCTTCTCCTTTCTATCATATTTTTCATGTATTTTGTCACTGATGTGTGTATATGTGTATTTGTACGTATATTTTTGTTGTTGAGTTCTCTGGAGCTCTTCTCTTCCAGTTTTGTTGGGATCTGTGATAGCTTTAGCCTTTTACTGAATCTTTACAATCATTCTGCCTGTTGGCCACCCCTTGTTCTGAGACAGATGTGGCCTCCACCTGCCTGGTTGCACTGAGCCACAATTCCCCTGTGTGAGTGAGTATAATTGCAAGTGTTGTGTCCTTTCATTGCCCCACTTCTGTTGCCTGCCCAGCTCTTTCTGCAAACTTAGCAAATTCTGTGCAGCTTTTGCTGTGACCCTGATGCAGGACTCCTGACTAAACTTTTTGAGGCAGCTCCTTCTCTGTACCCACTGCCTTCATTTGGCTGACCTGCACTTCCAATTTCCATCCCAGCTTCATTAGGTAAACATGTCTCTGTTCTTGCCTCATTTCTCATAATTCTTTTATAGTCAAGTCCTGTCTGGGGCTGAGATGAATAAAGCAACAACTGAATGTATACTGAGTGTGAGCTGCTCCCTCACTTGGTGCTGGTCAGCTGCGCCCATCCTGAGGCTGGCATTGGACCTGGGCTCTGGGGCTGCATGTGAGGATCTTGCACAAAGTCCTCATTCCTTAATGAGAGCATTTAAAGCAGGAATATCCACCACGGGCAAAACTCCTCATGCAGAAGCAGCAATAACACTCTGATGGTGCCAAACTAGTAGGAAGATGATTAGAGCTGTTCCTGTTTTTGGAGGGGAGCCAAGGGGCTGTAGCCAGCAAAGAGGCCTTCCAGCAGTTTGTGCTGAGGTGGTGAGGTTTTGGAAGCAGGCTCAGATGAGTGCAGGACAGAGCAGGTCTTACCTGCACTGTGCTGACTGTGCCCTCACCCACTGCTGGCAGAGATGGGAAAGCTGCTTTCCAAAATCCACCAAGTATTATCAGCACAGATGGCAGTGGGGCACAACCTGCAGGCTTAGCACATCCCAGTGCCTGCCAGAAATGGATGCAAAAGGTCTCAAATTTGCTGATACTTCTTTGGGTGTTACAGCAGTTTGACTACTGGAGAGTATGTTTGTGGCCAAGCACAGCAGCTCCACAAAGGGAAGCCCTGTGTGGTCCAGGTGAGGAGGAGAGAAGCTCCGTGTGTAAGTTGTGCTGAGAAGAGTCCTGTAAAAAGCACAGGAGAAGCCAGCAGCATGAACCAAGTCTTGCTACTGAGTTAGCATTACTCAGTAATACGTCACTGATTTTTCAGTTGCACTGATGAGTAATTTGTAATAGATTACCCTTTCATAGTAACTGTAACAACCTTTCCCACTGAGCGTGACACTGGGAGCCACCAGAGCAGAGGAGTGCTGCCCTTGTGTGTCTTGAGCAAGCAGATGCCCGGTGCTGCCAGCTCAATGATTGTAATCTTGCTTCTGCATGATAATTAGCACCAGCCTGCTCTCCTAATGCCAGCCAGCTGCATGGGAAGTCACTGGTGAACCCATGGCACAAGCAGGAGAGGTCCTGTCACTGTGTTCCCATGGGCTTGGAAGGGGTGGTCAGGTTGAGGTTGCCAGAATGGGGATTTGTTAGTGTGTTATCAGTGCCATGACCAGGGAAGAGACCTGGGGAAGGATGTGTTTGGGATCTGGTACTGTGGCTAAAGCCTGACTTTGTCGTGTGGTCTTTCATTGGTGCAGGGAGGGGATGAGCTTTTGTTCCTGCTGGAGCTGTGGTTCAAGGTGTGTCTGCAGTGTTACAATTGGCAATGGAGTGGAATGGGGCCAGTGATGGAAAATTTCGTGCTCCTTCTACAGACTCTTTGTATGTGTTATGTTCTTACTTTATAGCAGTTTTGAGGCAGAAACTTTGAATTCCTTTTCCACAGAACTTAATGTTTGTACTCTTGTGAGTGGTCTGTGATGAAATCCCAGATCCTTTGCACTTGGATTGTTGGTCTAGAGCCCTTTAGTATTTTTGCTGTTTCTTTTGGACTCTTGTCTTGCATCTAACTGTGTCCCTTTTTTGTTTGTTTGTTTGGTTGGTTGGTTGGTTGGTTGGTTGGTTTGTTTTCAACTCATTCATCCAGCAGAATTTTGCATTCTAGGTGTCTGGTTTCCAGGCAGGTCTTCAGGCAAATTCTGTACTGCTGAGTGTCACGTAAACTCAGGGTTGCAGGAGATCTGCAGGGAGGTTTTCTTAAGCCTTTACTTCCAGGTTGAGCAATCCTTGAGCTCTTGCAAGAGTCTGTTTAAGCTGTCAGCTTTGCTTTTGGCCTCAGGGTAAATCACTGATTTTGTTCTTTTCCTCAGAGAAGCTTCTTATCTTAAAGAAGTGGACTGTAATTTTTAGTCAGATAGTAATTAATTCAGGTTTCCTTCCCTTCTAGAATACAGAAGAGAATTACATCACAGCTCCCATACGCTAATGTAATTAATTCTATTTCTGCCTCCCTGTTGAGGTAACAGCATAGTAGGAGCCAACTGCTTTTTGGTCAGATGGGCCTGGAAGGTCAAGCATAAGTTTTTGCCATGCTGAGCTGGGGAAGGGATCAGTCTGTAATGTTTGAGGTACCTTGTGATGTTGGCAAGTGAAATAAGGTAATAAAAAACATTGATCACCGTCAATGATACACATCCCATAATTAGTTTTGGTTTAAGATTTCTCAGTGTGAGTTATAAGTAAGGTGTGTGCATTTTGTTGTTACTCTTAGTATTGAAAATGTACCAAGCATCCATCTGGCACCTTAGAGGTGACTAAACAAATTATTGTTGATTGGTCATTGTTCTGCAATTTAAGCATGGTAAGTGGACAGAGTTAAAATATTCTCCTGGAATCAAAATGGACATATTTTTATCTCATCTGTGTGGACATCCACTGAAGGAGGACAGGTGGGAGAAGCAGAGGGGGATCACTTTGGTGCTTTCTGTCTGTTCCCTATGACATATACTACTGAAAATAAACAGGCTGACTGTTCAGTGACTTCTTTTCCCATAGGCCTGTAATGTCATTAACCACATCCCTGTGGCCAATTGCTGGAGAGTTTATTTTTTTTCTAATGGGATATTCTGTCTTATCTTTTACTGACTGTCAGTAAAAAGTGTTGTTCTTGTTGGCATGGTACCTCATAGGTGTCACTAGACACAAGTGTGGAACACAGGTTGGTGTACTTGTGGCTATTGTGCATTGGAAGTTGCCTGAAGAGCATGTGTGGGAGTTCTGTAAGATGATCTTGAATCATGTTCTGCCACATGTTCAGCTCATGTCTTAGTATCTCCTTTCTTAAATAGGCAATTTATTGTTTTGTTCATTAATATACTTTCTCTCTACTGTGCAAATTTGATAGCTTTCACTTACAACTTTTTACCTTAGGCAGAAAGATAATCTTTTAGGCTGGAATGCATTCTGATATTCATCACCAGGAAAGAAAACATCTAGAGTATGTGTGGTCTTTAGTGTTAGCATGGTATAAATCAGAGAACGTTTTATTACTAAGGGAAGTTGATTGCTGCTCATTCCAAGTTCATGGTTCTCAGCATTCTGGTTCAAGCAGTGAGAAGAAAGGCAGGGTCACCCTAACAGACATCAGGGTCCAGCATCACTTTGAGCTTTGGCACCTCCAGGTCTCTATAGTCACAGACACAGGATACAGTGAGTGAATTGGGGTGGAACTGTTGGATTTTGCATCGGTGATGTTTCATGCCAGTCTGAACTGCTCACGGCTTTATAGCTTTGCTTTCTGGCCTTAATATTTTCACATATTGCAAAGACAAATTCCAGGCTCTGGGCTTGACATGTGGGACTGACTTCAGCAGCAGGAGCTCCTGGACATGGACCTGTCTGTGGATCTGAACATTGCTCCAGTTGGACATTTAGAAAACCACTTTAGTAAAGTGTGTGTGCAAAAGCAGAGGAAGGTGAGAAATTTAACAAGCAGGTGTGCCCTGGTCCTGACGGCTTATGATCCATCCATGCAAGTATTTTTCCTAGTAGCAAAGAAAAGTTCTTGGTAGAAGCCCTAGATTTTGATTCTCCTGCAACAGTTTGGAACTATCCTGAGGTCCAGGTTAGTTTCTTAATTCAAAGGGAAGTGTGAACAATATGAGCAAATCAAAGCTTCCTTCCTTTGTATTGCTGTAAGAGTGGCATTTGTGAAAGTACTGATATTTTACTGCATTTTCAGTAGTTCCAACCATGAAAGTTTGATCTGTGCAGTTTTGTCCAGGTCGTGCTGCTGGAGGTTGAAACCCCAGTTGATGTCAGTTGAGTGGGCTCAGATTAATTTGCAGTAGAGCACTTCCTCATTTGCAGGTTTGGAAAATCAAGCAAACTTTCATTTCCACTCCTAGTGCAGAATATCTTTCTCTTTGGATCCCAACTCGCCCGGATCCTTCATTTCCCTTCCAGTGTAGCTAATAGATCTCACCTCTATTAATAAAACCTCTTTTCCCTTCCCAGCTATAGCAGCAACTCTGGTTGCTCAGTCAAGGGGCTATCCAGAGGGAAGGCAGGATTAGTCCTACTCACAGAACTGATCATCTCAGTGTGGTACAGGGCAAGGCAGTGGCTGGTCCCTCTCTGCTGGCAGAGAAGGTGTGTTCAGCTCTGAGTTATGCTGATCACAACAACACCCCACAGTAACAGAGGTGAGAATTTGGTTTCATGCAAATCCATCTGAGATACATTTGTAGGTGTACAGAAATATAGATGGAGAAATAAAACATCTTGATGTAGAATTAATACAGACCCAGGGCTAGAAGAATTCTTTGGTCCAGCTTAGGACCTGTTTGTGTTATAAAGAGGAGCCAATTTCCATTCCCTTTCTTGGCAAGAAGAGCCTAAAAATGTGGTTTGATTTCAGCCAGTCTGATCTTTACATGAAGGGAAATCCATTTTGCCTCTCTCCTCTGTTTCCCAGGTGATGGCAGACCCTTGGATGGCTGCTGTTGTACCAGCTACAGCAGCAAATCCAGCCAGGCAGCTGGAGCTGGAGCTTGTACTGAAGCTTTTCTCCAGAGTTTGCTCCTGTGGAGTTGAGGGAGACAGGTCACACAATGACTGACTGCCTGAGGGGAGCTCAGCTGAATTGTGGTCTGTTTTATGGGGGTGTGAAATAAATAATTAACTTCCAAATGATAGTTTTATTATCTGCGCAGCTGGGTCAGAGCAGGGCCAGAAATTATGTGGGCCAACCTCTGAGTGGCAAACTTTGTTAAAAATCCTGGGTCGCACATTCAGAAAAGTTATGATAATAAGTTGCTTTGAAAGGATCACACTTTTGTCCTAGCAGGGAGATGTTTTTAGCTCAAGAATTTCTTCCTCCCCTTCTCTTGCTCTCTCTTTCTGTATGTTTTAGATTTTTTTTTCACTGCTATGTGCAGCCCTTATGAACTTGGAGCTGAACTGGAATTGCTTGAATTGTTACGTCTTACTTAATTGTGCAAATTGCTTTCTATTCCAAGGACTAGTTAATGTAGAAATGGAAAGGATTAGGACTGTTGGGATAAGTGAGCATTCCACCTTTTAATATTTGGGTTTAGTATAACAATAGCCACTATGTAAAAAGCAGACCCTGGCTCTGCCCTGTCACCCTTTCATGCAGGCAAAGTACTCACATTGGGCCTGAGTCTTCCCTGCCCTCTTTCTTGTGATAGATCCAAAGTACATTAACCAGCAGGAAGCATCCATAAATCAGCTGAATGGGTTCTGGGCTGAGGCTTCTTGCCCAAGCAAAAATAAATTGCATTAGTGGAAAGATGCCATCAGGAAGCAATACCCTTTCACAGGATTGGGTCTCCCTTGTAAGTCCCACATTACAAAGGAAAAACCAAACAGAAAAAGAAAATGAAGATAAATTACCTGGTCTGTATAAAGACAGTGAAAATAGCATAGATTGTCTTAGTAACATATGCAGTAAAATGGACATTATTCTTGCCTTTACCTGCTTCTCAAATGAATATGAACTGTTGAATCAGTGCATGGGCTCGCCTGATACTTGAATTATTGAACTGTAGTTTGCATGGCTTTAAAGGGTTTGTCTGCTCACTGGAGTTTGGTTTTTCTACAAAGTAAAAAAAAAAAAAGTTTTGTTTCTTAAACCCATCCAGTTACTATCATGTGTAAGTAGATGTGTTTCAGGTCATTGCAAAGATTGAGGGCTTGCCAAGCAAACCATTTTTCTTTCATATTTCTGTTACTATGTTAACACAATAGAAAAAAAAAGGAAAATAAGGTGGGGAAATATCACACCCTTTTCTGGTGTTATTTGTGGCAGTAGGAAGCTGGTGCTGCAAAATCACAGTTTTGTGTAATGTGAGAGATTTTTCCCTTCTGCCTGGTGGAAGGGCAGCACGTTGCACCATTCAGTGAGAGCACTGCTGTTGTAGCCATTGTAATGGAGCAGGATATCAACAGAATCAGGCACGCAGAGTTCCTGGCAGTGCCTGTATGCAGCTCCCATTAATGTGGGCAGGGTTTTACAGATGGGTTGAGGGCAGTGCACAGCCATTAGCATTTAATTTTTTACAGGTGACTGCACACTATCTACATGCAGGAAAGATGGGTGAAGATAACAGTTCACTACTAGCAAAGTCCAGGAGTGGCTTTCCTTGCAGTGCATCCCCATCACTGGTGCCTGGTTTTCCAGTAACCAGGCTGACAAATACAGGTCACCCAATACATGACCTGTCCAAATAGGACACTGCAAGTGTTGGAGGGACTTTGTGAGTGGAAATAATTCAGTTGTTTTGGAAGTGATGATGTGTCTGGCTTCGTTTTTGTGCTGGATGGGGAAAGAACACTGATACTATACCAACACTTGGCAGCATTAGGTTAATGATTGGACTTGATGATCTTAAGTATCTTTTCTAACCCTAAATGATTCTGTGACTCTGTGCCAGATCTCTCTCTGCACAAAAAGGAAAGTCATTTTTCCTCTGTGCTGGGTATACCTGGCTGTGTTGGGCTCTGATTCCACTGTACGATCAGGGGCAGGTCAGGACTCTCAGAACAACATGTGGAATTTCATGGGGTACTCTCTGGGTTTTGGGTGGGTTTGTGGGGATTTTCTTAGCGTGTGACACCAGCTGCAGGATTTCAGTGCTACCCCAGTGGATATCAATTAATTTCTTATACACCTTCTGTGTGGTAGGTGTCTTCTAAGATCGGTGTCTTTACAATTCCCTCTTTTTTTGCCATCTAACTTCCCTCTGCCTAGATGGTTGGAGGAGGAGGCATCTGAGCCTCATGGTCCCACCTGGGGCTCTGCAGAGCTCTGCCTTCCCTCTGCAGTCTTGTCTTCAGCCTCACTGGAGCCCTGTTGAGCATCTCCTCATCCTTAAAACGTTTTTCCTTGGGCACCTGCTCCTTTTGGAAATTAAGTTATTTAAAAGGGAAGTTTGATTGGAGAGGGTGCAGAGAGGAGAGGAGCTGGCTGAAGGGCTGGGGTTAGCACTTTCTCCTCAGTCTGGTCCTCTCCTCACCTTTAAGTTATTTGTATGCATAGTTGGCTCCCCAAGCTGATTGGCACTGAATGAGTTGGGATAATGTCATGGTTGCCCACGAAGCAGTGCCAGCATGAGAGCACAACCTTGCCAACACAAGGGCATTGATTAGAGCAGAGGAACTAGGGCAATCCAATTATAACCACAAATGCCATTGGCTTTCTCGAATTCTTACTCAAATAACTGCAGACTGTCTGCTGTATTAAGGTGGTCTGGACTATAGCAAGAAAGGGGAATTCAGAGGGCTTAGGTAGTGCAGAGTAGACAGGATTTAATTCTTAACTACTCTATTGCCTACTTACACATAGGGCAAAAGGATAGTATTTTTCAGATAGGTAGAAGCTGGCTGATCGCCTTTGCCTGCCGTGATCCTGCAGAACATATTTCTTTTTTTGGAAATTATTACAAATATTCCTAAGAGGAAACTACACAGAAAAAATAACTAAGACGTTTCCTATCATTTCAATCTTCTTTGAGCACTGAATATTCCTTTGTTCCCTAATATTGTGCTTCCTCTAACCTACTCAGTGGGTCAGATAAGGAAATGTGATATTTTTCACCACCATGACGAAATTAAACTAACGCTACAAAGAGCATGAGGGTTGTAGCCTGGAGTTGTAGATGAGTAGTTCAGATCTGGCTTTATATTAAGTGCAGAAGTGAACAGTCTTTCGTGGATGAATCACATTCAATTAGCTACTTCCTATGATGAACTGATTAAAAATTAAGTGGCATCAAATAAGCCTGATTTTGCTCTTACATTTAAATAATGCTATAATTACATACTAATCAGATGGTAAATCTTAATTGTACATGTTCCATATGTTTTATATGCCTGTTCTCCCTCTTCACTTTGTCGTCTTTGTATCAGCATGGAGTATATTTTCAGACTGCTTTTATGTTTGGCCTAATTGAATATCAAAAGCAGTATATGTGAAACTTCCTGAATTCTATTCTTTCGCCAGTGGCAGCTGTGCTATTAGATGACCTTTACCATTCCTGTAGCACAGAATAATAAAGGGAGAGGGGGAACTGAAGCCTAGGCGTGTTATTGTTAGAGACAGAAATAAATCATATATAATTGCTTTGCTGTGAAGGCCAAATCCTGCCGTCCTTCATGCCTGAGTTAGAAATACAGGATCTGGACCTTTGTTTCCTGTGATTTCCTGGCCACCTTGGACGTGCCCAGAATCCTCACGCTGCTGCTGCAGTGGCTAATTACCATTGCAGGGCTCCATCCCTCCTGTATGGGCCAGGAGCTGGATCTGCTTCAGGGAATGTCCACCTCTAAGGGCTACTGGCTTCCACGAGATGGCTTTAAAAATGGAGCCTTAGCTGTTGGATTACATGGTGGGCTTTCACAGGGTGCTTCTGTTTCAGTTCCCTGCTTGTTTGGAGCAAGCCCACACAACTTTGTTGAGGTAATAAGTATTTTGACTTTACATACAGGTGGCATTAATTTTATTCACTCCAGAATGTACTGTATGTTTTTTTCTGCCTTTTGACCATAGATCATGACCACAGTCACAAAAAGAACAAGCGGAAACACTGGAGAAGGCAGTGGGCAGAGAGCAGCATATTGTCTGATGTGGAGATGTTGAAACACAGCCTGGAAGTGAATTCTTTTTCTGGGGACAGCAACAAGACGGGGACTGTTGGTGAAAAGAAGAGCCACAAGCGAACCAAGCGGTTCCTGTCCTACCCACGTTTTGTGGAGGTGATGGTGGTGGCTGACAGCAGGATGGTCGCCTACCATGGAGCCAACCTACAGCACTATGTCTTAACCCTGATGTCAATAGTGAGTGTTCAACCAGGGCCAGCAGATTCACCCACAAATCATTTTCTAGTGGTCACAGAGCCCCTCTCTGCTGTGTTCATATGCAACACCATCGGTTTGCCTTCCCAGGCATGGAGATAATGCTGGGGTTACATTAAAAATGGTAAAATGTGACTGGCAAACACTGGTTGGAGTCTTCATTCCCAGATCCATCATGCTTCCTGATCCTTCTCACACCTCTCTTCTCCAGCTTTCTGAATACCATGAGCAATATCACTGGTTGTTTAGTCCACACACTGTACTCTTCTTTTTATGTAAGCCTATGTGAAATAACAGCTGAATTTGAAAGGTACTTTGGGCACTGTGCCTTCCAGGGGAATGATGCTGGTAGGTTATGTATTTCCTGGCTTCCCTTGCTGCCACAGGGAGAAGGAGCCTATGGTCACCTTGATCCTTAGCATAGTTCTCAAGTTGGCTTTCTAGGCTGAGAACAAGCACCTTAGTAGCTGCAGGTACTAGGATGCAGTAGTGCAGTTTCCAGACAGGCAGTTCTGTAGATGCAGAGTGACTGGCAGGAAATATCCAACATATTTGTGTCTCTGGAGGGATGTTCATCCTGTTCGAGGGTAGAAATGCAGTGAATATGTGGTCTGAAACTCCCCGTGCCAAAATCAGGCACTTGGAAGAATAAGTTACTTTTGACAGTCTTGGTTGGTGTTCTTTGTGTCTCAGAGCAGCATGATCCTTTAATTTGGTGAAATGTGTGCTAAAGCAAAAGGAAATGTTGGGTTTCTGTGATACCAGCAGGTTTTTTTCATTCTAAAATTGTGTTTCTGCCAGGAGGTCTCTCCAAGTAGCATCAGGGCACTGAGCAAGGCAGAGGAACTGCCCAGGAGAAAAACAGTTGCAAAATGGAAAATATGTGTGTTGTCTTACTTGCTTGTTTCCTTGAATGTTAACAATAATTCCAAATATTGCTTTTTGAAACAGGTGGCTTCTATCTACAAAGACCCAAGCATTGGAAATTTAATTAATATTGTTATTGTGAAATTGGTCGTGATACATAATGAGCAGGTAATGGAAATTATTTTCTTCACCTTCTGCTTGACAATGGCATTTGCAGTGAGCATTGTCATAAATCATTAAAATACCTGCTTTCTGTGTGTTGCTTATCAGGATGGCCCTGCAATATCTTACAATGCTCAGACAACATTAAAAAACTTCTGCCAATGGCAGCAGTCCCAAAACCACCCAGAGGGAAGTCACCTTCGGCATGATACAGCTGTGCTTGTTACCAGGTGTGGTGAATATTCTCATAAAAACTGTAGACAGTTGTGTGTCAGGGGCCATGAGCATGTAATATATGGGAAATGTTCAGCTTTTGATGTGGATGTAATGATATTTGCAGTTGTGGGAGCATGTGAGAGCATAACAAGAGATGATTTTGAGAGGTTAAAGACTAAGGTCTGCCCATGGGTTTAGCATAAGATGGAAAACTCTGACTTATGGTGGGGAGTTAGTTTGGACTCTGGATGATGTGGCAAACCAGCACAAGAATGTCCACTGGAGGACCAAGAGTGGTTTCTGTTGTTGTTACTGTGCTTGTACCTTAACTCACTGCTGCATTGAGAATTAATGTGTCAGGTCTGTTCTGCTTTCAGGCAGGATATTTGTAGAGCGCACGAAAAATGTGACACTCTGGGTAAGGAAAACCTTTTCTTTATCTTTTAATAACTGTTTTTTTAACTAACAATGTTAGTTGCCTATGCTGAACTGTGGGTGACATTTGTTTTTCTATCATAAACCTGTCTGTTCTCTCCTAGGTCTGGCAGAGCTGGGCACAGTCTGTGACCCATACAGGAGCTGTTCAATTAGTGAAGATAACGGACTGAGCACTGCTTTCACAATAGCACATGAACTTGGCCATGTGTATGTTTTATGTAAATACATTTACCTTTAAATAGCCCAATATTTATGCTAACTTTGGCTTGCCAGCCAGGCTGAGAACTGGTACTAATTATTTCAGGGGAGAGCAATATACTTGGCTAGAAGATGTACCACTGAGGTAGATGAAACTGTGGGGTGCTCTGTAGCCTACCTGAGAGCAGCAAAACCAGCAGAGCCATGTTTTGGGGAGGATGAATGACAGAGTACCATAAGCACCAGCTAAGGAATGACATCTTGACCAAGCCGTTGGAACTAGCCAGGATTTTGGGCAGAATGGGAGGTGCTGGGTGTCTTGGAGAGGACCAGGGCAAGTGATGCTGGCAAATGTCAGCCATCTTCTGGGACTGAAGTCTTCTCTGAGAGCAGGTCCTCAGCCTGCCACAGCTTGTCCCACAGCTCTGTGTGGTGCTGGTAAAGGCAGTGCAGCAGCTGTGTGTGAAGGAGGAGCTTACACAGGGCATCTGTGAGGTGATGAGCTGTATAAGTGAGCTTGATTCAGCTCTTGAACTGTTTCACCATGAACTGTTTCTTGTGCTGCTGGACATCCCCAGAAGAGATGCTGCCATTCCCCTCCTCCAGCGAAAATTTCTTTCAAGCGATTTTTGCTTTTTTCCACTACTGAGACTTTTTCTCACTACTAAGCAGTCATGAGAAAAATCATCTTAGATCATATAGTGCTTTACCCCTGGCTATAACCTTAGGCAGCTGATTCAGTCCCAAACCACCACATGCCTGCTTTGCAGTGGAGGTCTGTAGGTGTGGGATGGATGCGTACTTGGGAACAGATCTCTCATTGTTCTAAACTGTTTTTCTTCATGGAGAGCTGGCTGAGACAGTCTATTTTTAACCACAGTAGTGTTTATTTAAATGAGACTTCCTGACAGAAAGTCCCTGAAGTTTTGGTATTCCCCACACCTAACCTGTGGCTAATTCCTTTGCTGATGCTGCCCTAGAGCTGCTGGGAGGGGTTAGCAGTGCTCCCGAGCAGGAAACACCCCTGCGCTCTTTTTTTTCAGAGAGCAGAGTGAAAAGATGGTTTGTTGGAGGTAATCTTAATGGAATACAAACTCTGCAGCCTTGGAACACAGGATCACACCAGGTCACTTCCCCTTCCCCACTTCAAACAGTGCAGCGCTTTAAGCCGCTCTGTCTCCATTAGTGAATTTACCACATTCTTCAAGGTGTCATGTGCTGCAAACTTCACTTTGGTTTCTGCTGATAGCAATGCTTGCTGGCATTTTGTAAACCTGCCACATAAAGTATGGGAGCCAAGTCTACCCCTGGTGCAACTCTGCTTAGGCAGCATTGTGGCCCAGGGTATTCAACTGCATTAGAAAATATTTTGCATCCAACACAGTGTTGCCTGTGTGCATGAGAGTCTGCAGTCAGTAGGTTCAGGTCAATCCATCTCCTTCAGAATTCCCTCAGATCAGCTCTTGGATCTGTGATCAGTTCCAGAGTATTTGCCCTTTTTATGAGGGAGGGGCCAGACTCCAGCCTGTGTGCAGGTTAGCTGCTGTCAGCTGAAAAGGAAACTGCAGATGGATTTGCATCTTGCCCCAGGCTCTCTGGAGGACTTCCCTAGCTAAATATATGCAGTCATGGACTGGAGAGCTTAGCAGGGTGCTGCACAGCTTTTTCCAGATGAATGCTAGGAACCCTGTTCATTAGCACTTCAGAATTTATCATGAATATGTGTGTATTAATACTTTTATTCTGTAATATCTGTCAGCAGGGTATTTAGGAAAAATTCTTGGGTTTACTTGCATTTAGTTCACACTATGCTATGCTAAATACTTGTTTGCCTCTTAACTGACTCTACTTTTTTGCTGCTCTTTTCCTCTTAGATTTAATATGCCACATGATGACAATCACAAGTGCAGGGAAGATGGAGGTAAAAATCAACAGCACGTCATGGCACCAACACTGAACTTCTACACCAATCCCTGGATGTGGTCAAAATGCAGTAGGAAATACATCACTGAATTTCTGGAGTAAGGCCTTGCATATGCATGTGTTGGGCTGTTTTCACATGTCCATGTGTCCCATGGAGTTCTTCAGTTAATTTGGAGTCCTAGTGTGCAGCGTTTGGAGGGAATCAGAGGGATTTGTGTGTGCACGCATCCTTTACATAGAGCAGGAATGCGC
Organism: Trochalopteron elliotii; assembly: GCA_024734555.1. Lineage (NCBI taxonomy): Eukaryota > Metazoa > Chordata > Aves > Passeriformes > Leiothrichidae > Trochalopteron > Trochalopteron elliotii. Next base: position 2,317,890 of record JANPWX010000606.1, on the reverse strand, counting down.
CCCTGGCATCCAGTCCCTGGCAGTTCAGCCTCATGATAAGCTGGCAAGGACCAGCCTCTCAATGGGGAAGAATAAGTCTTCCCCCATGGATATTGCCTTTAAGGAATGTGTGTTCTCCTCAAACCTGAAGAATGACTTTTCCAAGCCTTGTGGCCCAGATACGGAGCTGTGTTTTAGAAGGCAGATTGAATCTGCCTTTCTGCTCCACAGGTCAAGATAAAGCCCTGGCACTAATCCTTGGTGGGAACACCGTTCCAGGAGCCCACGGGTCAGTTGGATGCACAGTGATTCGCCCATTTTGCTGTGATGCCTTCCCGTGTGTTGTGGTGTGCAACAGAATGAGAGCCATGATGGTGTTCTGGCAAATCCAGGAGCTCAGTCCCTTGGGCAGTTCTGCTACTCAGTGATTTTTCTTTCTGAATTCTTTATAAAAAGATGTGCCAGTGCTTGCTCAGCAGCTAAATGCACACTCAGAAATGCTTTTGCTGTGGTAGCTGTGCTGTGGTGGATGGTTGCTGTCACAGCACAGGGGTGGTGGTGTATGGGTGGCACACCCTCCTGTGCTTGAGTCTGAAATAGCTCTTGTAGTGCTTGTTAAATATGGCAAACGTGGTGTGCAACTGCCCTAAGGCTAATTCAGGCAAACACAAGTGGGTTCTGATCTGACCGCCTCCTGTTTAATGCCATTATTCTGATTTATGTTGTAGCACTGGTTATGGGGAGTGTTTGCTTGATGAACCTTCATCAAGAACTTACACATTGCCTCAGCAGCTCCCTGGGCTGATGTATGACGTCAACAAACAATGTGAGTTAATTTTTGGACCCGGATCCCAAGTGTGCCCCTATATGGTAAGTGAAATTTCACACCTTATTTTTTCTGGTTTTGCCAGAGCAAAATAAGGTCTCCTGGGGTTGGATGAATGGCAGACTCACAATCCATCCACTTACTTGTCAAGCTTGTGAGTTAATGACAAATCCTAGGGGGGTAATTTCATAAAGGTTCATCTGTCTGGTAAGGCACGTGGCACATATTTAATGTTTTGATCTCTTCTATCACTTAAGCAGATGCAGTGTCGGCGACTTTGGTGTATCAACGTCGATGGTGCTCACAAGGGATGTCGAACCCAGCACACACCTTGGGCTGATGGGACTGAATGTGAGCCTGGAAAGGTCTGTAATACCTGGTGGTTTGTGCCTTGTGGCTTTATTTCCTTGGGCTCAGGCTGAGCATATCAGTCAAAATTGTCTTACCCTAATGCCAGTTGTGTGGGGCACAGCTCTGACTGCAGTGGTGGAAGCCCAAAGCAGCTTGATGTGCTTTAAGCCTGGTGGTGCCTGGGATATCTCCAGCCCAGATAACATGATTAAAGTCAACTGCTTGGCATAACATTGTTTAAAGCAGGTATTCCTTCTGGACAGCTTATCTTTTTAAATTAATGTCCTTGAGTGAACTTTTGAGCAAAACTTTTGCAAAACTTCCCTAAGCTTTTGTTAGAAATTGCCTATGTGATGTAAGCAATTAGTAATTCTGTGTAACATAAATTTGTCAGCTGGCTTCTCATCTTGACAACTTCAGAGTAAAATATAGAATTGGTTGACATTTTCTGTATGGAACATTTTCGGCAGTAATTCATAGAAACTTTCCATTTCCATGTGCAATGTTAATTTCCAGCTAGCATTGTGGTTTCTAGGATAAGTGTTTAATTTTTAGTTGTTCATATCTGTAGAAAAATAGTTGAGAGGATTTTTCTTTTATTGAGACACTGAAGCTTTTGAATAAAAATGCTAACTGGTTCTTACCATTTGTGTCTGAACAAAAGCGTTCTCCATCTGTGTCTAGCAAAAATAGTGTGATGTTATTCTACATCATTAAGCTATACATGGTATAGCTTAAAATTTTGCTTTTCTGGCTTTTAAGATCAACATTAATAATAATAATGTTTTCTTTAGAAAGAGTCAAAGTTTTAAATCATAGCCTCTCAAATGTACCTTAGTAAAAATTCTGGATGCTATTTTAAATACAGTTTTCCACACAGGCTATGGAATTCTTTGGAAATTTATCTTTTCATGCATGTGTCTGAAAACTCAGTTGTTCAATGACACTTGACTGATTTCCTTCAGGACAATGAGCATCATGTATCAATTTGCCTTCCCTTCTTAGGGGAAAGGATTTTTTTTTTAGTGGTTGAGAATGTGCATTAGAGATGTAATTGGAATGTCTAGTGTTTTTGTGTAAAATCCCCATTTTGAGTGTAGGTATCTGCACAGTCCCTGTGACTTGAGACTTTGTGCTCTCAACTACTCTGTTGGTGAGTTTGGGATCTGCTCACTGCTGAAAGATCAGCAATAACTTTGAAATTTTCTTGAGATTCCAAAAATCTGGGCTGCAGCAAACCTGCACTTACCCTTGGATATGACCAGAGTGATGTGCAAACAGCAGCAGCTGGGCAGATCAGCACCCCCTCAGAGCCACCCCATGTCATGCAGTGTCCAGCTGCATGGCTCTTAATAAAGACCATGTGAGCAAAAGCATTTCAGGCCACAAATTTAGACAATCTGACAAGTTTAGACAAACTAAACAAGTTGATCTGAACATCTCAGCTGGGAGCAGATGGACTCTTAAGAAAAGCTAATGCAGCTCACTTGTGTTTGGGCATTTAAATGTGTTCTCACCAAAGGGCTTTATGGAGTAGTTTTTGTGTGTGTTCATCTAATTCAAGCTTAAAGTTTGGATCGTCATAAACTCTGTCCTGCTTGGTATTTACTTGGTCTTGTAAAGTGTTGAGGTGCAAGTCTGAAGTGCTTTTCCTTGGAATAAACTGCTATTTTGGTACTCTGCTGTGGCCAGGAGCCCTGTCAAACTGCTACTTGCTGACTAATGCCTCAAGTCTGCATGTTTACAGCCCGTGCTGTATGGGTTGGCAGATGGAGAAAATACCATACCATTTTTATGGAGATATCTTTGGAAATAAGAGAGCCTGAGTAGCTAAAAAAAAGATCTAGCTAAAACTGCTGGAATGCAGATTTAACTGGGCTCTAAATTTACTCTTAAATCAAGGGCATTAAAAAACATGGGAGTATTAACTCAAACATATTTTGCATGTGAGGACACTGAATCTGATACTGCTAAATCAAGCCATAAACCCAGGCCAGAGTCTGGGTTTGCTGGGTGATGGTTTTACCATGTTCCACAGAACCAGCTCATTGTTGGGTGGACATAAATCTCTGAAAGAAGATAAAGGGGATTGTAACTTTGGGCCCCTCTCGTTGTGGTTTTCAGGGCTGTTTAAAGAATGGTAAGAGAAGAGCAGATGAGCAGTAATGATTTGTGTCTGCTGCCCTGTGGCAGCGGGTAGTGTGTCTGTTATGCATGCATGGAGCTGCACAGCCCCTTCTGCCCCCTGCTACTCCATTCAGCCAGCCAGCCAAATCAATGATGGGAGATGGATTTGGGGAATTATCTGGAACTCCAGTGGCAAGACAAAGGAAAGGAAAGTCTGCTGTAATGTCTTCCATCCCTGCCAGTGCTCTCCAGCTCCACTGTGTGTCTAAGATATTTTGAATTTGCTCCAGACAATCTGCCTTTTATTCTCTTCATTCTGCGAGCTGTAAGCTTATAGGAAAGAGGACCCTGGCAGGCTTTTTAGTCTTTCTGCTGTATCTCAACATAGAAATTATTTTTAAAATACAAAAGGCACAAAGGTTGCACAGCCATACTGTTCACAGTGTGGTTCCAAGAACCACTATTGCATTTTCATAAGATAATCTTGCCATTTATTTAAAACAGCTGCTCTTTTCCTCTGCTTTGCTTTACTGTCAACTCCAAATTTTTAATAAAATCAATGAATGTAGATGACTTCCTGGTTAATACTCAACCATGGGATGGGAGATACATAGGTCATGTCACGGTCTGTTAGCTGTGTTCATTCACTAGTTAGCTATTCAGTCATCTTCTCTGGGTCAGTGGTGCCAGGCATGACTCTGGTTAGATATTTAGCTGTGAGCATCAACATTGCTGTGAGAAGTTCTCCATTGGGACAGCACTGTTGGATTGATGTCATGTATTTCTGTGTGTTCAATGATAGCTGTCAGACCTCTTTGGACCTTTATAGGGGCCCCTACCTTCAGATTTTCAACCTCTAAATGCCAGGAGGAGTTGTAAGGGTTTGTCCTGCAGCAAAGAAACAGGCATTTCAGTTGACTTAATTGCTGTCCTTTACTGTAGCAGATGGGTTTTAGTCAGCTTTATCTGGGGAATCAGATGTTTAGATGAAGGCAGATCTAGGGCATTTTGCAGCTTAGAGACCATGCTTGTCTCTGAGCAAACAGCACATGCAGGACTCAAATTGTGGGTTCTTCAGCTGTCCTGCAGGCCATGTCCATGGGCAAATGCACCTGAGATCAGCCTTCTTCATCAGCAAAGCTGTGTAACAAGTCAGTCTTCATGGGCAAAGGGTGTCCCACGTGCTGCAGAGCTGGTGTCCTGTGGGATTCACAGCCCCAAGATTGCTTGATTCTGCTCTGTTTTCCTAGATAGCTTTATCCAAGGTGGGTGTCTAAAAAAACAGGATGAGCTTATAGTGTGTCTTGACACAACCTTGTTGTGCTATTAGTGGAAGGGCTGGAAAAACATGGTGCATCAGCAAATTTGACCCTGTTCCCATAAAGATCATCAGATCTGAACAGCACCTGGTGCACAGGAATACTGCAAGGGAATGTTTTAGTGATGCTCTCTACGTGTAGTCTGTAGCCTCTTCTAGTCTGTGAGCAATCAGCAATGTTTGGGCTTCCCATAATTACAAAGATACAAAGATTTAGGCATCTGCATGCCTCTGGGTTTAAATCAACTGTAGCAAGCACTGTTCACTGAGAGGGGACATTTTTTTGTCTACTCTGGTAAGGCCAGAAGGTGGTTTTTCCCTAGACCTCACTTCTACAGAAGTCTGTGTAGTCCATCTAGTAAACGTAGGACACAATTTATACTATGAAAATAGGGATGGGGCTTGCCAAGGTAACTTAATCCAGTTTTCCAAACAAGAATCATAGCTGGAAAACAGAAGTGTAGACCAGTCTTGGCAAGTCCCATGTTATGTCTGAGTGCAAAAAAAACCCCACTTGGGGTTGAGGAATTAATTTTTCTATTTTATTTGCCTTTTGGATTTGGAAGTTTTCTGCTTTGGGTAGCTGTGAGGAGGTTTGAGTTTTCCCTGGTGTTTCTCCTCATTGCCTGTCCCCTCCCCTGACACAGCACAGTTTCTGCAGCTCTCCAGGAAATCAGATAGAGCAGCTTTTTGAAAAGCCAGTGCTGTGAGTTTGTTGTGTGGGTTAGCACCAGTAAACAGGGAATATTCAGTAGTTTCTGTTGTCCTCAGTCTTCATCCCATAAATCATTCCATGGACTCAGCACCTTGCCTCCACTTTGCCATTTAAGGGTATGGAGAAAGAAAAATATGGGGGCGACAGACAAGATATAAAATAGTTCAGTTTTATTTGATCACAAAATCATTGTGTGTGGCTGAGAAAGGCTGACTCTCGTTGCCCAGGCTGGCCTGTTACACAAAGCAGCACAATCTCACCTTTGGCACGTCTCTCCTTCACTGCAGCACTGCAGGTTTGGGGTGTGTGTGCCCAAGGAGCGAGAGGCGCCGGTGACAGACGGGGCCTGGGGCACCTGGAGCCCCTTCGGGACCTGCTCGAGGACCTGCGGCGGCGGCATCAAGACGGCGATCCGGGAGTGCAACAGGCCTGAGTGAGTGCTCTCGGGGGAGCTGACAGAGGGGGAAAAGCAGTTTGGGTTGCCCAAATGGGCTGAAATCAACTTTGGCTGGCCCCAGTCCTTGTAGGCGCCAAGGGCAGGTGGCTGTGCCCTGGGGATGGGTGGCTTTGCCCGGTGTGGGTAAGGCAGGATCTGGTCATTGGTGTGTGGGTGAAGTGCTGTAAAAAGGGATCCCTTCAACGGTGAGGAATAAAAAGCTGATATTCCCATGAGTTTATTGCCTTCTGTTTTCCTGGAGGCACAGCTGGGGTCCCACTTCCAGAGGTGTTTTTCTTTTCTCCTAAGCTGTAATTCAGAAAGGAGTGAGAAAGGAAGGAGCCTTCCTTTTTCACCATATTACCCCTGCTTCGGTTGCTTTTGCAGCTGTTCCTACAGGCCTTTATAATAAAGTTTTCTACCGTTTCATTCCTGCTTTGTCTGGTTTTGCAGTTTTTGGCTGCTTTTGCAGCTGATCCTTTATACAGTTACATTTCAGCTGGTGCAGACTAGTCAAACCTCAGCAGAAATCTGTGCCCCATTAAAAAGTGGCACTCAAAAATGTTTGCTATCAGCCTGGAATGCAAAATCCTGCACCCTTTGAAACGGCGGGGAATTTTGCTGTGGGCTTCAAGGAGACAAATATGTAGCTGGTGCAATAGTAATAGCTTGAGCAACTGGTATGAAAGCAGCCTGTTTACGTAAATTGTGAATTGTGTTGGTTTCTGTTTAACTGCCTTGCAGAAGGAGTGGGCAGGAGGCTTTCTGGGCTTTTATTTGGGACTGAGATACAGAGAGGAGAGGGGTCTGGGGGGTCTTAAAAAGATTCCTGTTTCTCATCACTGGTATTGGATGGTTTATTGCCAAGGAAATTGCCACTAGGGATGTGCCAGTGATAGTTTCATCACTGCTAATGGGAGTAGGGAGAGCTTATACCTATGACACTGGTGGTGTAGTAACAGGAGAGGCTGCTCAGCACAGCTGGGCAAGTGTCAAAAGTTGAGGCTGAGAGAGTAGAGCACCAGCACGTTAATTAAAACAATGTTAAGAAAAACACAAGTGGGAAGAGCACTCATCTGGCTGTGCTGAGTCAGCACACTCCATATGGTCTTTGCTAGCCATGGAAAGACAAAAACCAAGCATCTTTCCAGCTCTGCTGCTGAAACTTTGCTGTCAGCGAGAGGTATTCCTGTCTTCTGAGAGGCATCTATTCAGACTGATAGCTTTTTCTGATAGAAGATCTCCTTTATCCTAAAGGCTAACTAAGGGATTTGAAATTCCATCTTCCCTGATAGCTTGTGGTTTGTATCCTGGTGCTTCAGTAGGTGTATTGCTGTGGCTGGGATTTGTAAAAGCACCTAAACACACTCGGCACCAAGCTGCCCAAGAAATCCTTATGATTGATAGTGGTTATTTTCCAGGCCCCCTTTCCTGAGCCTTGTGCTGGCACTGGCCTCGCTTCTCCAGCCCCTCACAAAGTCTCTGTGAGGAGCAGCCTGTCCTGGCACCATCCACAGAGCTTTTCCACTGGTTGTTGGTTTGTGCCTGTAATTTGACACCATGGTGTGAGCTCCCACCCCTTGTGTCCCCATTATCGTGGGGCTGCTAAAACGGTGAGAATGGATGAGATGAGGCCCCACTGGATACTCTCTTGCCTTTTCCCCGCCTCAAAGTACTTCAAAAAGATACAGTTTCTCCTCTGTTATAGAAAGCAGCAAACGCAACCCAGATACCTCCAGTAAGGTCTGAAATAATTCTCAAGAAATCTTTTCTGCTCAAACTTTTTAAAGTTTTTTCTGTGCATGATGATCTAGGGTGGAATCTTGCATCCAGCATCCAGTAAAAAATTGTGTTAAATCTGGTGTTGAAAATTACATCCATTCCCTCCATGGTACAGAAAGTAAGGCTGCAGCTCCTGGCTTTCTTTGTAGAGTGCTCTGACACCTACATGGATGAGTATCCTGCAGGGGTGCAGGAAGAGAGCTGTAAGCCTCTGGAATGGCAACAGACTGTTTTGACATACCCTGAAGGAATGTGTTTGCTAACCAGACCAGACCCTTCCCACTGAGATTGCCCACACGGGAATTTGGGCCTGGCTGGTGGACAAAGCCCATGGCTGCAGTGCATCATCAGAGGGTCTGTGGTGCAAGCCCTGGTTTTCAAAGAAAGACATGTTGCAGAATTATGGGAAAGGGCCTATTTGATAAGATGTCAATACCAGAAGCTCTGTTTTCAGGAATGGCTTTTTGGATGGCGAAGAGCTCTGAATGTGAGTCAGATCACATTTGCATTTTAGTCCCATCACAAAAGTGTCCACCTGTGCTGAAAACTGTCTGAGCCTGACATGTAAACAAATGTATAGAAAACTGTGCTAGCTACCAACCAATTCCCAGTCCTAGGGCTTCCTGGCATGCAAGGAAGGATATTTCAGATTCATGTGTGCACGCTGGAGCATCACAGATCTTTCTGCAATGACACATGAGCACAGGTACATGGGCAAATGTGCAGATAAATACGTGTGGCCTGCAGTTAATTCTCCTGGGGCTTTTCCTTGTGGCAACCTCAGTGCTCCCAGACACAGCTGCTGCCCATGGAGCAGGTGCAAAGCACTCCCAAAACAGCACTTCTTGGCTGGCTGTTTGTACTTGGTGCTCCTGGACTGCTGGGAGCTGGGTACTGCCTCAAAATCTGCAAGTGAGAATGCTCAAGGTGATGGATTAAGCATCATTTATTTCAGAACTGTTTGGGTGGGGATGAGACCCCATTCTTCCCTGGGCCTGAGAGTTTCTGGGCTGCTGGGAGGAGTGCAGTGGGTCTGGGATGTGTGCAGGAGCTTGTCAGGGATACTGGATTGAAAGTGGGTCCACACTGGCTATTAATTGGTCAAATAGATGATTCAGAGAGAAGGGAAATGGAAGCAAAACAAGGAGGTTTCTATGCATGTACTGCTTTCCTTTCTGTCTCTGTGGTATGTAGTTGATGATCCATAAAAATATTACACAGAATGAAGTATGCTGTATTTCTTCATGACACTGAAAATTGATGTTATATGAGGGTGACTTACTTTTCAGGGTCAGCTCTTTCTGTCCCTCAGATTCTGTGAGAAGCAATGCTGGTTAAAAACACTCTGAAGCTGTCAGGAGAGTTTGGAGCTGTTTTTAAATGTCAGAAGTGTGAGTGTGCTTCGGCCCCAGCACTGTCTGCAAGGAGATTTACTGCCATGGTTACAAAGCTGACAGTTTGCAACATGGTGGCAAGCTTTAGCATCCTTCAGTTTGTGGTGTGTCCATGTGTCAATGTATCAATCTCAGGGATCATGTCTAGAGAAGAGAAAACCAAAGAGTAGCTTGCGATTTTTTGGATTTTATCAGACATACCTTTAAAAAAATGGTTTCTGCATGTTCTCCATATTCTCCTTAACTAAATAGTTAAGAGTTTCATTTTAGTTAAATTGATTTATATTGGAAGCAACGTGGTTGCCATAAAAATGTTATAATTGCAATTTTTTTAAAAAATGAATGCCCGCTTAAAGGTTTGTATAACTCAGGGCCTTTGTCAAACTGCAACAGTCCTGCAGAGGTACAAATGCTTTTGAAGTGAAAATGCTGGATCCTGCTAATTCTCCCATGAATGACTCAGACACACCCACGTCTGGAGACTGCTGCTGCCATGATTAAGAAGTTTCCGTGTGTGCTGTGTAGTAAGATGGTTGAGATGTCCCTTTGTACCTAGAGGTAGCTCATGTGCCTGTATGGCAGTAGTCCATGGGATGGGCTCTGGTGTTGGGAAACCCCCAGCAACTGCCATTATGCCTCCAAGGCAAGGAGGAGTTTGGGCTGTGTCTGCAGGAGCTGCTGTGCTGGGATAGCCCTGGAGCTGTCCCAAGTGCAATCAAGTAAGTTCTTTGAAGTTGTTTGTCACAACAAGGTAGACAACAGATTAAATCAGTAAAAACCAGGTTTAGACTTAGTCCTCCACTAGGAGCTGTAAAGGTGTAAAATCAGTCTGTAATCAGGAATCTGCGATGAGCACTGTGCAGTTGCTTGGGCTTTTTATCACTCCTACTTGCTTAATTGCAAAGACCAGAAACCTTTGTCAGTGACAGGCATTTCACTTCCAGATGGCCTGTGAGAACTGCCCTCAGAGCAGGTAGAGCTGGTGTTTGTAGCTATTGCTCAGGGCTGTGCCTGAGGACAAATCATACCCTGTGGCATTTAGGATAGGACTGGAGGGGTCTGCACCACAGCAGTGAGCATCTCAGTGACTGGAGGATGCTGGCAGGAAAAATCCCATGTGTGTAACTGGTGGTGCTCAGCATCTCACCTGCAGCTGCTCAAGGAGGCAACTCCTTCTGCCAAACCTGTGAGCATCCCTAGTGTGGTGCTGATGGACTGGTGGGAAGTCTGCCTGCCTTTCCTGGTTTTGCAGGCAATCTTTTGGCAAGGGCAAGCTGTTCTGTGCTTCTGTCTCTCGTTTGTTTCACAGGAACTCTGCTACTTGAGTCACAACAAATTTTCGAGCGTAAGAGCAGAGAATTGTTATTTGTGGGAGAAAAGGCACTGCTGGGCTTCCTGGGTGGTGGAGGTGCAGAGAGACTAAAAAATTCTGTTCAGCTGCAGGAACTTGTTGACTTAGTGTGTGTAGAGACCATTGTGCATGTGCAGGGGGGTGCAGTCCCTTTTGTTAGAGGTGCTGGCTGCATGCTGAGATCTCATGGTGAGCATCTCTGTTCTGAGGGAAGGGATGGTTCCTATTTATCACTGATTCCTCTGCATCTTGAAGGGTTCTCCAAGTGTGCAAAGCTTGTGTGTGTTCCTTCCCAACCAAGCTCCAAGGGAAGGAGCATTCTGCCAGCATCCCTGGGGCACTGATGGGTGCCTGGTCCCCAGGCAAGGCAGAGCTGATCCTGAAGAACAGCCCTGGAAGGCAGGAGTTGTGGGTGCCAGGATGTTGGAGCCTGGCAAGTTGCTCTTCTGGTTGCACTTCTTGCTAGTGCAGGCAGTCATTTTTCAGGGGGCAGGTAGAAGATGTAGGTTTGGTGGTTATTTTGATATGCAGCTCATTCTTGCACCACTGCTGGCAGCAGATGGAATGGGAGAGGCTCTTTCAGTCCCCAGAGTGATGTTCTCTGGCAAAGGCTTCATCTCCATATCAGAAAAGTAGTTTTATGACTACAGCCCTGAATCTGTGAGTCAGGAAATTTAAAATTATAGCTTCTCCCAGGTTTATCCACTGGGTTTTATGTGGCTTGGATGGGATCTCTCTTCCCAGTTTATACCAGTGTCATCCTGCTATAAAATGGGGGTAAGTTATTTATTGGCCATCTTTGGTGCTTTCTGGAATATATGGAGGTAAAAGAGTTGTTTCAAAGTGCTTGGCATTACCATTTCTAACATTTGGGGCTAGAAATCCTGAAGGACTAAGTGCTGCCTGACCTTTCAGCCTCTGCAGGAAAGGAAGCCTTTTCTCCTGTAATGTTTAGTTATTTGCAACCCACTAGATCAAAGGCAAATTGCCAGCCACAAAATCCATAGGATGATGGCGTTGTAAGGAGACATGGGCCTGAATGGCATCTCTCAGTGTGAAAATAAATCCTCAGGTGAGGAAGAAGATGTTGCTCTTCCTTTCTGGTTTCTCTCACTACCATGGCATCCATCAGAAAGCAAATGTTCTCTTTTCCATGCATTTTTATTGCATATGTAGGTTTTTTTTGTTAGACACCAGCGTAGCATTTCCTGCTGGTCAACCTGGGATATTAATTAGAGATATGTACAAAGACAGAGCCCACAGAATGCTGTTGCAAATCCTGACTGTACTGAACGTGTTGCAGAATTGCAATTCCACCTCATCTCCAGCCTGGTGTTGTCTCTGCAGACCCAAAAACGGTGGGAAATACTGCGTGGGTCGTCGCATGAAGTTTAAATCCTGCAACACGGAGCCGTGCTCAAAGCTGAAGAAGGATTTCCGGGACGAGCAGTGTGCAGACTTTGACGGGAAGCACTTCAACATCAACGGGCTGCCCACCAACGTGCGCTGGGTTCCCAAATACAGCGGCAGTAAGTGGCGGGGGGGATGGATGCAGATCCTGCCTCCTGGATTGCTGCCTGGGGGTGAGGGTGTTCAGATAACGTGCTCCTGGTGTCCCTCCCTCCCCCGCAGTCCTGATGAAGGATCGGTGCAAGCTGTTCTGCCGGGTGGCGGGGAACACGGCCTACTACCAGCTGCGGGACCGCGTCATCGACGGGACGCCCTGCGGCCCCGACACCAACGACATCTGCGTGCAGGGCCTCTGCCGGGTAATCACTGTCCTCCTCTGCACCACAGTTCTCTAGGGCAGGCTGGTGCTTCTGCACCCTGCTCCAGGCAGTTGTTGGTGTGTCCTCTTCACTTGGAGGATGCCAGCAGTGTCTGCAGGCTCTGTAAGCTCCAAATGGTCTGAAGCTTGTGCCAGCCTCCAGATTTGCTGAAGAGCCACACATGGAATCACAGGATCATTTAGGTTGGAAAAGACCTTTGAGGTCAAGTCCAGCCATTAAGCCAGCACTGCCAAGCCCACCACTAAACCATGTACCCAAGTGCCATATCTAGATGTCTTCTAATACCACCAGGGAAGGTGACTTCCACCACTGCCCTGAGCAGCCTGTTCCAGTGCTTGGAACGGGCTTTCACAACCTTTTTGGTGAAGAATTATTTCCTAATATCAAATCTAAACCTCCCCTGTTGAACGTGAGGCTGTTTTCTCTTGTCCTGTTGCTTGTTACCTGTGAAAAGAGCCTGACCCCCACCTGGCCCTAACTTCCTTTCAGGTAGAGAGTGAGAAAGGCTTTCCTGAGCCTCTTTTTCTCCAGTCTGAGCTCCTCAGCCAGCCCCCTCAGCCACTCCTCATCTTACTCTAGACCATTCACCAGCTCTTCTTGGGACACACTCAAGTGGAGGATGTTTGCACATCTGCCCTAAGCTCCTGAGGGCTGTGGAGTCTCAGCCTAAATCCCAATGTTGCTTCCTTCTGTGCTTTGCCCCAGTTCTTAGTGATCAGACCCCAGAGCCCTACATTTCCATTCACAGTTGGTCTTAGCACTTTTCTTTTTGGGAACCTTTATGCATTACCTGGTGCAGACAGTTGTTCTGATTCTTGCTTTGTAAAAAAGCCTTTTGTTGTAAAACCTTGTGGGACGGCCACACTGTAAATCAGTGGAAAAATGTGGGAAAGAAAACCAGTTTATCTCACAGCAGCCTTTGGCATGCACAGCTTTTGTGTGCCTTAATTAGGAGATTTGTCAGTGCTGTTCTAGTCTGTATTTGCTCAATCTATTTTTTTCAATTTTTCTCTTAAAGCAAGCTGGATGTGATCATGTGCTGAATTCAAAAGCAAGAAGAGATAAATGTGGTGTTTGTGGTGGGGATAATTCTTCATGCAAAACTGTTGCAGGCACATTTAACACGGTGCATTATGGTAAGAATCTGTTGCTAAAAACTTTATAGTGAAAAATGTGTGTCTATAAAAGCCATTACAACACTTAATCTACAAAAACACTGATGTAAAACACAAAATCCTTCTAGCTATAGTATATTCCATTTTATAACTATTTATGCTATCCCTAAATGAAAAGTATCAGCTTGTGTAATGTGAGGTAACTTAGCTCATTTCCCTTCCCCTGTAGAAAACAAATCAAATGCCTGTGTAATAGCCTTGGCTTTCTGTTGGATCTTTCCTAGGTTATAACGTTGTGGTTCGCATCCCAGCTGGTGCCACTAACATTGATGTGCGTCAGCACAGTTACTCAGGGAAGCCAGAGGATGACAACTACCTGGGTGAGTTGTACTCCTTATTTCACTCCAGAAATCTGCCTGGTTGTCTGGTTGTGGTGATATATCTGCTGGCAGCTCTCCACTAGGGAGGTTGAAGAATTCATTTAAGGGAGATGTTTTCTGGGTGAGGATTTTTCTACGTCTGCCAAACATTCCGCCTTATCTTCTTTATCTTTTTTGTTCGTGCCATCCTAGATGCAAAGTTTTAGAGGTTCACTAGTTATAAAAAATATTCCCTTAGGGTGTGTCTAGGGCTGTGAAGGACTGTTGAGCCTGGGTGGGAGCTGAGGGAAAAAAACTGGGAACCAAACAGGATTCTGAGCTCTGCTGGAGTCTCCTCACTGCAACTTTATCTCTGCTGTCACCATGCTTTGGCTGGTGCCATGTCCTGAAAGATGTTTGTGCAAACATATACAAAGAGAAATTATTTGCTATTCTTCTGAGAGCAATAATTTTGATTTCACTTAGTGTGAGGCCTTCTTGTCCCTGCCTGATAGTGACATGTAACTCTAAAGAAATAGCCTGCGCCAAAGATATTGGTTTGATTTAAACCTAACAGTAACTTGGCCTTTGCTGTTGGACTTTAATAGTTGCTGTTTTCTCTAATCTGTGGCTGTGTCTTTAGAGGCAGATGAAAATGCTTGTGGTGCTGTGTTGACCACTCTGCTACATGCACATATATGCTGTTAGCATTGCCGTGAGTGTCTTTTCCACCATGATCACTAACTCACCCCTTAGATAGTTCTGTTTGGGTTTAGTAGCAGAGATAATACATATGAACATCATGACTGATGTTACACTTGCCAGTTGAAGGCTGATTTTGCAATTAAGTCCTGTTTGGGGTCTCTCAGAGTCTCTGGTCCTCCTCTTTTGCACACTCTTGTGTCTTGCACCACCAGCTGTGTTCCACTAGCACAGGGTCCTGTACTTATATCTTTGAACAGGACACTTCATCTTGTTCTGTCTCACCAAATTTCTGTAACTAGGTATGTTAAAAAGGGGAGTTGGCTGGTGGCCCCTACCCCATCAAAAGTAAAAGTACTAATTTGAGTACAAGTACCAGAGACTACCATGCACCAAAGGGAGACAATGCTGACAGCCTTGGCTGTTGCTCTGAAATGCCATCCATGTGGCTGTACCCTTCATTGAGGCAAAAAGTTGAGGTGGTGCAGCATGAATGCACATCAGCACCAAAAAAACGTTGCTGAGGTCTCAGAGTTTTCTGTCTTGGAGGAGGAAGCCAGGTTTTATTTTTCCTCTTTCCTGGAAAAAACAATCCTCCCTATGTTGTGCCTATTTCAAACTGGTTCACCCCAGAATGAGCCCCAAACTTCTCAGCTCTTCTTGGAGGGCCCTTAATCTTCTTGGGAAACAATGAAGTCAAATCTTCTTTAATGCTGCTTTAATATTGCTGGGAAAGCATCTCTTCACATTAGGCCTGACTGGAAGCAAATGAGAAGTGTGCATGTGTCCACTTACTTTGCAGCTCACTGAGTGTGAAATCTTGGGCCCTTGGTTACTGTGAACCTTGCAGTTGTTTAACAATTTAGGAGAGATTTGATGTTGTCATCAAGTCCAAGATGTACCTACTGTTATAGGAGATATAGTAAAAGAGAAGGAATCCTTTAATGAGTTTTACTACTGCCCAATAACATTAAAACCTCCAAAGTGTGAAACCTGGTTGAGTGTAGCCTCTGCTTTGTGAGGTTTTCTCCATCTATGTCCGTTTGCTACTGAGCAGTGTTTTGCTTCATTATCTCTCCTCATTTGTTGGAAAAACCTTCCCTTTGGTGTTTTGGTGTTTAGATTTTTCAGTACAGGGGCTTTTTAGTAACGTAGCTGTGATGGGTGAAATGGTGGGGAAACTAACTTAGGAAATTAGCTACATAATCGCATTAGTGTGAAGTTGTGCAGCAGACTGCTGTTTTCAGGAAACTGTTCCTTTTATAAAGCATTTAGGCTTTAAGCCTCCAGTGCTCTCACATACCTTAAGATTTGGAATAATAAAAAAGTATGGGGGGAGGAGGGAGAGGGAGACAAAGGGGAAGATACTGACCAAACTCCCTGTAATCATGTACTATAAAATTATGTTTAGGTAATTAGGCTGCGTACATTTACCCTAAGAACACACCTGGAAACACCAGGGAAGCCACCCTATCCACACAGCTAATGAAAAGGTTTGGGCAGGATTATTTCTGTGGTATATGTGGGGATACAGCCTGTGTGTGCTCCTTGCAGCAGCCAGCCCAGAATGCCTTTTGGATATCTCTGCGTTGGGTTTTGGATGAACTGTTTAGCAACAACTTCAGGAATTCAGCCTCCATTTTTAGGAGGCTTTCCACTGGCAAAAGGAGAAGGCACAATGTCTTCAAGAGCTCTGCTGCTTACTTTACATCCTTTCTGTTTGAGAGTGCCAATGGGCTTTTCCTCCCACCCCAAGGGAAAGGAGCACTGAGAGCACATGACCCATGTTGTTATGTATGTATGAGTTAATTCTGCCTCTTTAGTTCTTGTTTTTTGCACCTATGCAGCTTTATCTAACAGTCAAGGAGACTTTATATTAAATGGAGACTTTGTCGTCAGTATGTTTAAAAGGGAAATCAAAGTTGGAAATGCTGTGATCGAATACAGCGGCTCTGATAATACTGTGGAAAGGATTAATTCTACAGATCGGATCGAGCAAGAAATAACACTTCAGGTGAAGTATATTTTGTGTGTATGCACAAGTCTGCCCAGCACTGTTGGACTGAAAACAGTGGGCACTGATATCTGTTGGTTTACTCGGCTTCATTTTTCTTTTCTCTCAGGTTTTATCAGTGGGCAATTTGTACAATCCTGATGTTCGTTACACATTCAATATCCCTATTGAGGACAAACCTCAGCAGTTTTACTGGAATGAGCATGGCCCGTGGCAGCCCTGCAGTAAGCTGTGCCAAGGTGGGTGCTTGGGAAGGCTTAGTTTTGTCCTGGATTCATCTGGGGTCTGGGCATTGCTGTCAGATCCCTCTCTGTTTGATTTCTTTGAGATTCTCACCCTGTGGGTACGATTGTTTCCCTGGTCTGTAGTGGAGGGTAACATCCTACAAGGTGTTTCTGGGTTTCAAAGCAGGGCACCTTACAGCCCCTCCCAACCAGGTGAGCCTCCTGCAACCTGGTTTGCAGGTGAGGAAGCTGAACACAGAAAAGGTCATAAGGCATTTCCTAAGGCTGCAAAATGCACCAGTGTCTGATTTTGGGTCTGACATCCAATTATTGCCAGTGTCCACCCTGCTAAATACTCACTCAGAGCCCATCCTTGTGGGAGTACTGCAGCTCTCTGCCTGTCTCCATCCCATCTGCAATAAACCCCTTCTGCTCAGCTTAGTCTTAAACCCCCTCCCTGTTTCTGACAGAGGTAGAAAAGCACACCTAAACATCTCTTATATACTATTATGAAAGGTGTAAGAGAAATAACTGAATTGATGACTTTGCTGCATGACTCAAACCAAGTGCTGGTTTTCTCTGTACAGGAGAACGGAAAAGGAAGCCTGTGTGTAAGAGAGAGTCAGATCAGCTCACGGTGTCAGACCAGCGATGCGACCGAATTCCCCAGCCTGACCCTGCCACTGAGCCTTGTAACACAGAGTGTGAATTAAGGTGCACTGTGCTCAGCCATGTATATATAAATAACATTGTGCACTTGTTATTTACTCTTCTTTCGCTTCTCACAGTAATTCTATTTCTCACCAGCCTGTATTAGATTTTGAAAATGAAAAAGGATTGATAGTTGGCCTCTTTGTCAATTAAGTGGTGTTTTGAAAGGCACTTTTCAATGTCTTTACCTTTCTCTTACTGGATTCAGTTAGGGCTAACTGTAACAAAAAATCTCTAATGTTGAATAATATCCCTGTGCAATACAGGGCCTGAAATTTGCATCTGTCTGGATAAGAAATGCTCAGCACCATTCTAAGTACAGCCTGCAAAGATGGGAAAACATATACTTAAACCCAGAACATAGCTAAGACTTCGATTTATCATTGTTTATTTCAAGCAAAGAATAGGCTTAAGTGTAGAATGGATTCGGGACTGTCCCCAGACAATTCCAGGCAAGCTGGAATTGGTGGAGCACAGCCTAATCATCACAACCCATTTTCCTTTAAAAAGCAATCTTTTTTTCTTTCTGGGGCTTAAAAATGGTGGCATTAAGCAGTTGCTGGTGAAGCAATTCAGATGGCCAAGTTTCCCGAGGGGTTTCTCCAGCCCTGTTAAAGCCGGGCTGTGCAGGGGCTGTGTGGGGACGGGTTGTCGCGGTAACAGCTGTTGCCATTGCAACAGGTTGGAAACTTGAGAAGGGCAAACGCAGGACTCTGAAAAGCATGCAGGGATGTGAGGCTCCCACCAGTCAGGAGCTATTGATTCCAAATCCCCTTGATCTTATTCTTCTCTGGGCTGTGCTAGAGTTTGCTCTCTTGGCTTTGGAGCTGGGCTCTGTGCTCCATGTACAGGCACAGGCAGCAGCCCAAGGGTCTCCAGGGCCCCCAGAGGATGTCACTGCCTCCTCCTTCAGAAGCCACCCCTGCTAGGTGTGAGGACAGTGGGCTCCTCTTGGCTTCAGGGTCTCCAGCACCTCCCTGGATCAGGCCTCATGCCCAGCATGTCTTTCCAGAGCTGGGCTGATATGAATCAGGGATGTATCCCCAGGTCGGTCCTTGGGGGCCTCCAGCACTATCCTTTTTGTCTGTCTCATGGAGGAGGCAGCAGGGTGGAAATCTGTCTGTCAAGAGAGAACACTTCTAATCCCTGCTGCCACAGCTGGGGCTTGAGTGTCCTGTAGCAAGTTATTTGCTTGTCCATTGGAGAGCTGAAGCTGCTTTGTGGGTGTCCTGCAATGTGGAACACCTCTCAAGCCTTTGCAGATTATTTTCTGATGCTGTATTTTCCAGCCTTTAGTTTTTAGTGGCTGAGGTGACTGGTGCAGAGGAATACGGAGTGGAAGGCTTTCAGAAGCTTTCAGAGCACTGTTCCTTGATTAGCCATGAACTCCTCTTGCCACCTTGGCTAGTCCCACAGGGTACAGTGTGGCTTTGCTGTCTTTTCTTTTGCTTAAGAGAGACACGCTGACAGTTCCTTCCCTTCAAGCAGCAATGCCAGGGTAATTTTAAGTCCCGAAGCACTGGGAAATGTGACACAGAGCCAAAACTTCCTGTTCAAGAGCATACATTCCTTATTTCTGTCAAACACCCTTGAGCACTGCAGAGCCCAGGGCTGATGTTTGCTGTCCTCACAGGTGGCACATCGCGAGGAAGAGCGAGTGCACGGCGCAGTGCGGGCTGGGCTACCGCACCCTGGAGATCTACTGCTCCAAGTACAGCCGGCCAGAGGGCAAGATAGAGAAGGTGGACGACCGTTTCTGCAACAGCCAGGCCAAGCCCAGCACGAGGGAGAAGTGCACTGGGGACTGTAACGTGGGAGGATGGCGGTACTTGGCCTGGACTGAGGTGAGGGATGCTCTGTGGCATGGTGAAGACTGCTCCTTGCACAGAAGTACATTGGGCTGTTTAGGTTGCTAACAGGATATATGTAAAATATGGCCACAGTGGTTCTGCTTTCATTGCTTCCTCTGGAGGACACTCTAGTCTGAATCAGCCTGGTACTCCTTACCTTCCACTGCAATTAATCTATACTTTAAGTATCTGTCTTTATTACATGAAGCTCTGTTAGCTGTCTTCTGCCATCAAAGCTATCACCACTGCCAGAGGCTGGGAAGGACATGTTGCCATCATCAGAGGGCTTCTGAAATTTGTTTCCTTTACACATATTAGCTTTTGTGTGAAGAAGAAAATTCCTGAATTGCAGGCACTGAGAGATTGACGAGCCTGGGGATTTCCATGGAGGGCACAGTGAAGGGGGGCTGAATGGTCAGAGAGAGTTAATCTCTCCTAAAATGAGAATGAGCAGCAGCCATTTAGGAGAACTGAAAGGCAACACTTGTAGAAGTAATAATGGGTTTATAACCTGAAATGAACTTGTGAAACACATTGCCACGACATTTTATTAAGCTCAGCAGGATAACTTTTTAAAGGAATACATAAAGTAAGAGCCTGTTACTTAAAGTATAAATGGTCATTGCGGAGGTCTCCTGCAGTCAGTCCACAGTGACTGCAGTGAAGGAGGAGGCAATAGCAGTGGAGTGGCAGGAAATGCTGACGGGGTGTGTGTCCCTCGCAGTGCTCCAAGAGCTGCGGCGGGGGCACGCGGCGGCGGCGAGCCATGTGTGTCAACACCTACAACGACATCCTGGACGACAGCAAGTGCAGCCAGCAGGAGAAGCTGACGGTGCAGAGGTGCAGTGACTTCTCTTGCCCACAGTGGAAAACTGGAGACTGGTCCGAGGTAGGTGCTGCTCACCAGGGTGGGCTCGCCCTGCTGGTCCTCCACCCTGAGGGGCTGGTGTCTGCAAAGAGGTGTCTCCACCCCTGCTCATCTGTCATGATTTGTTTGTGCCTCCTGCAGAAGGTGCACAGGGAAGCTTCAGACAGGCAGCAAAGTCATTGGCCTTGTTTACACTGGTCAAGTGGCCACCTTCCTCCCTGCAAAGCCCCACAAAGGGTTAATGTCTCTCCAATCCTGCAATAATTTCTCCCCAGCTTTTCTGTAGTTCTGCTGTATATTTGGGAAGAAAAATACCTTCTGCCCTCATTTTCCCTTGAGATTGTCCTCAAGAGCCCTGGCAGCTCTGGCTGTCACTGGAGGGCAGGATTGCACCCTGCTGATGTTTTGCTCAGCCTCTCTCTGCTGTTTATTATTTTTTCCACTGCTGCTGGTGTTTTTTGCAATGCAACAAAACTATCTTGATAGGTTTGTCTCTGCAGCAGGACTGGGGGTGCTGGAGAACAGTCTTCAAAGGGTGCTCATCATCATTGTGGCCAAATTTCTTTTGTTTCTGTGAGTCATGTTCTTTTAGGGCATAATGAAAGCAATTAAATGGGAACAGGGACTGTTCTCTACCAAACGTGTCTTCTGATTTGAACTGATGGCAGTCCAAGCCATGCCAGGGCAGTGGAGGAGGCACTCACAGCCTACAGAAGCCAAGAGGAAAATGCACACTCAGAAAGAACAAGTTTTTTAGCAGCACCCTGTTGTGCACAGCTAAAACCCCACGGGGCAGTGCTGTGCCTTTGCCCCATGTCTCACAGCTGCTGGAAGTCAAGAGTCTTTGTATTCTCACTTTGCCCCTGCTGAAGGATTCTAGCTCAGCTGTGCTCTCCATGCTTCAGCCCCTGCTCTAGACCAGCTCCTGAGAGCAATCTTCTTGTTGACAAGACACTCTCTGTCTTCCAGGACATGTTGATGTTAGCTAAACAGCTGCACTTCAGCAGCTGATTTTTAAGCAGTGGTTGCAGTTAAGTCTCCAGATGTATTTTCCAGTGCCAGGGCAGGTGCTAAGCTGACAGTGCATCCCTGGCACCACCTGAGCTTGTACTTTTCTCCTCACAGTGCTTGGTCACCTGTGGAAAAGGGCACAAGCACCGCCAGACGTGGTGCCAGTTTGGAGAAGATCGACTGAACGACAGGTTTTGTGACCCCAAGATGAAGCCAGAGTCAGTGCAGATGTGCCAGCAGCAGGAGTGTGCCTCGTGGCAAGTGGGGCCTTGGGGCCAGGTACCACACAGCCCCACAGGGCTCCTGGCTGGGGGGACCTGGATGAGGGTGGCTGGGGCTGGGCGCTGCCCTTTCATCCAAATTCAGCAGCATAACTGTGTTAATTGATTTGCACACCAAAGCAGCCCTCTGTTTGCTTGGGTTCAGTGGATATGCAGCAATAACAGTACCTGCCCTTTGTGCTAAATTTAATCTCTGTCATACTAAATTGGCCGTGATTTTCAAAAAAAGGGGTTACCAAGGTTACGCTCCTAAATCCATATTTAGGCATATAAATACATGGCCTAATTTTCACAGAAAAGCTGTTCACATTGAATAACTTTTGTTGCTTTTAATGTTTTCCAGTTTATGGGTTAGTGAGAGGTTTTTTCTGTTAAAATGCAAGTTACTCATTCCTCTCAGAGTGTTCTGGTATCTGCTTTTTCACAAAGCTGTTAGCTCTTGACTTAAAAAACAGCAACAAACCCAGACCAGTTGTCCCAGTCAGACATATTTCCCATCAGTAAAATTACTCATTAGCTGCTCATGCTACCATGGGGCTGAACAACCAGTTTTAAAGAAGGATATCATGCAGGTTCTACCAGACTCTGATTCTAATGTGTGCAGTAAAGTAAATCATTTCAGTGCTTGCACCTTCCTTCCCGAAGAAGCAAGTGAAGCGTACAAGGCACTGGTGGCTGCAGCGAGTTAAAACTTTGACCTAATTTAAAGCTGAAATACATGAAGTGGAGAGAAACAAGAAGGGAAACTGTCTTTTATTTTTGCTGCTCTTGTTATGTGCTTAAACAGAGGCTGGGCTGATTAATACTTTCTAACCAAAGCACCTACTCAGACCCAGTGATCTTTTCTCCTGTTTGTCTTCTCCCAGTGCACTGTGACTTGTGGCCAAGGCTACCAGATGAGAGCAGTGAAGTGTGTTGTGGGCACCTACATGTCAGTGGTGGATGATAATGAGTGTAACGCTGCAACCAGGCCTACAGATACCCAGGTAAATCCTGCTGTCTTGTCTCCATCTTTTCCCAGTGTGTGTATAGAGGCATCCAGGCTACAGGTTCAGGGGACATCCTACTGCAGCACAGCCATGCCCTGAATGCCAGCCCTGCAGAGCAGTACCTTGGGCTGTTCATGGTTCTTGGAAAGATGCAGCACAGCACCCTGCTTTGGTAGAAGTGGGACAGATAAACTGTGTTCAGGGAATTGCCATCCAGATCCTCTCTCCATGTGGTTCACCTTACACTCTAAAGCATCAAATTGCCAGAAAGGCAACAGGCAACCTATGAGGGTATCAGGACTTTGTGGGAGAAGATTAATTACCTTTGCTTATGGTTTATGTCCATGGAGCTCTAGTCATACAATGGAATGTAAGGGTGAGTTCAGATGCAGCACTAAAGCTGGACTCTTAAGAGCTCATGAGCTAAAGAAGCTTCAGTGGATGAATATGGGATAACAATAAGAGATCACAAGGTTGAAACAGTATTTACTGGCCTCAGAGGTTCAGGTCCTGACACAGCAGACACTTCCTTTGGCTTGCATGGAGTCAAGAATGCCTGGCTGCAGTCTGGGCTTATGTGGCAGAAAGACTGTTGCTGTTGCCCCTCACCACAAATGATGGTGAGAGACTGTAATTTCTTGTCTGCTGGATGTGACAATGTAATGTTTGTGACAGCTACAGTTCCAGACCAGTTCCTTTCTAGCCAGGTGAATTAAGAAATGTTGCATACCCTTTGCAAATTTGCTAAAGAGGCTTTCCATACTGTGTACTTGGAAGCAAACATGTAAATTCCCATTTCAAGCAGAGTATATGTCCAAGGTGTCTGGAGGAGCTGAATAAAACAGGACATGAGCATCTTTCTGTCATCAAGCAGAGTTGTAGTGCTCATGCCCTGTGCAGCTTCAGTCTTGCATGAACTCACAGAGTTTAACTAAGGCCAAAACATTTGGGAAAGAGCAGCTTTTCCCATGTATGGAGACCAGTTGCACTGCAGTCAAGGGGTAACAAACCCACCTGTCATCAGCCATCATGCCTCCAGCATAAGTGAATTCACAGCAAAATGGAAATTGAGTTTGCCATTTGTCAGAACCTGCTCTCCTCCTCATAGGGACAATCACTATTAATTTCCTTTTTGGCAAGGACTACTCAATGGAGTAAAGTCATGGATGTTGATAGTTTCTGGCACCAGACCTTCTGGGAGGTCCAGGCAGGACCAGAGCCCTCCTGTGAGGCACCGTTGGAAGTCTGAGCAGAATGACATGTCTGTCCCCAAAACCTCACATTGCTTGGTGTGTGGTGGAGATCAGCACATGGATATAGGTGGTCTGGTGGGCTGCAGGGAATCAAAGGGCTGCAATCAGCAGCATAACCTTTATTGTGTGGGCTGCAGGTCTTACGCTGGAGGAAGGCAGCTTTGAAGGGAGATAAAGTTGCTGTTTTGCAGATGTGTGTTCATGCCAGAACCCTTAATGAACTTTCATCTTTTGCCTCAAAAACATCTGGTTTTAATGCATGGAGATGGCACATGGTTATGGGGATCCCTATTGTAGAGTTCCTAATAAGTCAAAAGTCCACGTAGGGTACTGCATATGAAGGCCCCAGGATACTGATACAGAGTTTTGCTGATTCACCAGGAGGATGCAGGGAGGAAGCCTGCCTGCACAACACGTGCAGGTCAGAGCTTCAAGATGTTGTTCTTCATAATTACATTGAAGAGGAGGTAGTTTAATCAAAACATCTGCAAATTCTTTATTTTCTGCTTTTTCCCCATGTATTTCCTGTACAGGACTGTGAAGTAGCTGTATGTCCATCCCATCCAAGTAGTCCCGAAGCCAAGAGGGCCATGTCAGGCACTCACAGGACACAGTGGAGATTTGGATCTTGGACACCGGTAAGCACACGTCATAATACTTCCAGGATTATTTTATAGTAGACAATGTGATATTTTTAAGTGCATATGCCCAACTTTTCATCAACACGTTACAAAGTCCTTGCAGTGTATGTCAGGCAACTTCCTAGTGGAGCACTCTTTGCTCTTCCTTAGTGCTCTGCAACGTGTGGGAAGGGAACCCGGATGAGATACGTCAGCTGCCGGGATGACCAGGGCTCCGTGGCTGATGAGTCAGCTTGTTTCCACCTTCCAAAGCCATCAGCCACAGAAATGTGCACCGTGACACCCTGCGGGCAGTGGAAAGCCTTGGAGTGGAGCTCTGTAAGCATCACACTGTCTCTTGCAAGAGATCTCATTGCTGGAGATGTGCTTCATTAATCTGTGGCACTTGCCCTTTTATAAGTGAGGTTGTTTGGGTTTTCTGCTGTTCATTATTAGTAAGAGCTGCTTTTCAAAGCTGGAAATGTGACTGTGTCTCCTTTTCCCACTGTAACGCAGTGCTCGGTGACTTGTGGTCAAGGTAAGGCAACGCGACAAGTGATCTGCATCGATTACAGTGACCAGCTGGTGGATAGGAGCGAGTGTGACCCAGACGACCTCCCTGCCACCGAGCAAGACTGCTCCATGTCTCCTTGTCATCCAAACAGCCACGACTACGGCAGGCCCATCCCCCCTTTCCTCTATCCGGATCATCGCCTCAAACCGCACCCTGGGGGCAGCCCGAACCGAAACCGTGCACACATACCAGGAGGCAATCAGTGGAGGATTGGCCCCTGGGGTGCTGTAAGTGCCCTGATTCTCTTATTCCTGGGCTTTGTTGGGTTTTGTTTCCCTCCCAAGCTAATCCAGTCTTTTCTTAAAGTCAGCACAAAGGGAAAAGAGAGAGGGACTTTTCTTCCCACTGTCTGCTCTCTGCTCGCACAAGCAAGTGTTGCAGAAGGGCTCAGGCATCACTTGTCAGCCTCTCATACCTCGTATCTCCGAGGTAGTCTAGGCAGAAAGCTGACAGCATCATTTTCCATGAGGCAAAGGCCAGCCTCTGTTTCTTGGCTGTCTCCTGGGACATTTACAGCTGTGCAGAGTTGTTGCCAAAGCACAGCAGAACCTCCTTGCCTGCTCCTCTCATTGCATACTGTATGCAATGCTTTATCATGGAAGTCTCTAAAGGGAATTAAGCACAAATGGGATGTCAAACACTGCAGCAGGGATTACTCACCTCCTTAAAACTAGGCTGGTGTTTACTTTCTTTGCTTAGTCAGCACCTAAGTCATTGCACTGCGATTAGCAATAGCTGGATTTTGAAGTTTAGTAATGCCTGTTAGCTGTATGAACCTTCTAGCAGTGCCTTCCCACCACAAGGCACTGGGAAGGAGTTGGAAATGCAAGCTTATTCCTGGACTCAGTGAAGCCGTGGGCAATTGTGTCTTGCAGTGCTCTAGCACGTGTGCAGGGGGGTTCCAGCGGCGGGTCGTGGTGTGCCAGGATGAAAACGGATACACTGCAAATAACTGCGATGAGAAAAGCAAACCCATGGAGCAGAGATCGTGCGAGTCCGGCCCCTGCCCTCAGTGGGCCTATGGCAACTGGGGAGAGGTGAGTGCACCATCCATCTGGGCTCCCTGCCCAGGGCAAGATTTGCATTAGCAGGTGGCTGTAAAATGGGAGAAGAGAGGGGTACTGTGGTGACGTTTATTAGAAAGACTGGAACTTGAAGGGCAGCCTCTGACAAATGAGTGAACCTGAGCAATTGCTGGGTGGTGTTTTCATCACCATTTGTCATGGGAAAACTTTCTTCCCAGGCAAAAGTAATTTTTACAAAAATGAAGACTTTTTTTTTTTTTTTAAAAGAGAAGCCTAGTTTTACTGAAGGCCCTTTTTTAAAAATTAAATCACTGCTCCCTTTTGAAAATTAATCTGAGATGAGCAATTGGAGATGTAAACCTCCACTGTCACATTGGGTTGGGCAATATCATGGTGGAGTACCATGAACAGCTTTAGGGGGAGAGAAGCTGAAGCAGCTGAAGGTCCATCTGATCTGAGGCTCACGAGGGGGATTTGGCTGGAGTGGGTTAGTTGGAAATAGAAACTACCATTGTTTCTTCGAGGTGCTAGTGCTTCAGGCAGCAAGTGAGCAGTATTTTTGTTCTCCCAACGGTGATTGCTCTGTCCTCTGCTGACTTGCAGTGCACTAAGCCCTGTGGAGGAGGGACAAGGACACGGCTGGTGGTGTGCCAGCGCCCTAATGGAGAAAGGTTTACAGATCTGAGCTGCGAAATCCTTGACAAGCCACCAGACAGAGAGCAGTGCAATGTGCAGGACTGTCCTAGAGATGCTGCCTGGAGTGCTGGTCCTTGGAGCTCGGTACGACCATAAACTATTTCTCTTTGTGAACCGTTTTGTAGATATCCCCTAACAACATTTAATTTGCTTCAAACCAAGGTGCTAATGCTTCATGTCTTAAAACTGCACTTACAGAGGATTATTTACAATATATTCAGAATAACACCTGTTCAGGAAGGGCTTACATTAGGGGCGCTTGAGTCCTTTAATTTAAAAGGCACTTTCTGCTAAGTAGCCACCTTTGTCCATTTTATTACACTGTGCAAGTGCTGTGCATTGTGAATCTTGGTTCTGACTAAGTTTTTGCATATGGATTTAAACTTGGAATTTAAGTGGTACATTTCCATTGAAGTTAAATTGTTCTGCTCTTTAATGGTAGTACTGCACTGGGCACCTACTGGTTTAGCAGTTGTGTGTTCTCTGCCGAAAAGAATATAAGTTGGGAGAATGTGCTAAATGGCATGAATTCCCAGGCATGTATAAGTGTATATAGATGTGTGTGCATGTCTCTGCCTGCCCACACACAGACCTACATAGTTCAGTGAACCTCCATTTTGGAGTGGCCTTCAAACAGATGTCCGCCTTTATTGTGTATTTTGTTATAAAAGCATTTGAAGACTTTTTTAAAAAAAATCTGATTCAAAAGCACTTTATAGGAAAAGAAAAAAGAGGCCTGTTTTTAATGTATTGGACTTCCTTAATTGTCATAGTTTGGAAAGTCATCTTGCCAAAACCTGCTCTCCTTCTGTGGGTGCTTTCAGTAACACGGATGCCTTCAGTAACACTCTTCAATATTTTTATCATACCTCAGTGAGTTCTGCAATAGCCATAAAACTGCTGAACTGGTGTGTATCCGGTGCTTCACCAGTACAAGAGACAGTGCTATGAAATATTTCATTTGAGGTGCTAATGTACCCCTTGTCCATCAACCTGGCTGGTGTTAAGGATGAGCGAGGTGAGGTAAGCAGAGGAAGCGATGCGTGTGCTGGCTGCCCCGCAGGATTTGTCAGCTGGGAGGTGCTGCCAACCCTTGGTTTACCTGTGCTGGACCATTTGCAAGAGCCAAAGGTGTGGACAGAGTTGTGTTTCATTCTGGTGTCACTCAGCCTTTTCGTGGCTGTTCAGGAGCAGGCTCCAGGGCTGCACCTGCTTCTCAGTGTTGGAAACACAGGGTGCAGTCCTCTAGTCTGATTGTTTTCTTTTCACCCAGGAAGAGTTCCCTTGGCTCCACTCTGTTGTATTAGTCTCAGTGGGTTGTCCTTGCTCTCCTGGGAGCACGTGGGACATCTGGCAGACAGGTGGAGGGCAGGGACACCCTGTCCTGCCTGCAGTGTCTCCTCCCAGCTGGCGCAGGGTCACAGCCCTGGGGAAGGGCTGAGCCCCCGACATTGCCAGGAACTGATTTGACTTTCCAGTCTCATTTACCAAGGTGTCCTTGGGCTCTGACATAGGGGACCCAGAGCTGTTTGAAGACTGAGAAGTATCTATGGGGTCCCCAGGGCTTCGTGTCCCTCCAGCAGAACACTCCACGTGTATGTCTACCTCGTGCTACTACTGTAGGTAGTAACGGCCAAATTTTTCTCCTTTAGTGTGGTATCACCTGGATTTGCTTTAGCTCTGTCATCGTTTGCAAACATCATTCTTTAGCTGTACATACTTCATCCACTGGGATGGAGTGTCACTACCATATTTTTTTGGTCACTTTTGAAACAAGAGTATAGTATTAGCTGAAACTTCTCAGCAGTATGTATTTATGTAAAAGTGTATTTATTTTTCCAATACTGTAATTTAATTTTATATAAATATTGCATACATTTACAATGTTTAATGTTAATGTTGAACAGTGAAAATTAAAGACAAGTAGAATGTAATCATAAATGAATTTGTATAATGATTTCTTGAGTCTTTTGCTAAATTCAGATCATATACTTAGTTTTGGTAACTTTTGCTAAATTTTCTGAAATGGTTCTGCAATGTTCCATCTTTTATCTGGCTTTTCTTTTACTTGCTTTGTTCTCCAACAAAAATTGTCATTCTCAATGATTAAACAAACACAGTTAAAAGTGTATGAATTACAAAGTTTGGATAACTAATTTCTTGCAATCATCTGACTGGTTTAGCATTACTCAAGTTTCAGTGAAATTAGTACTATAAAACAATACATAAACCATACATACAAATTAAAGCAGAGAGAGTCCAAAGCATCCAACTCGCAGTCCTCTGGCAAAATTCCACTGGGATTTTATACAGTAAACAAATGATCTTTAGCTGGCTGGTTAAATCCAAGTTTGGAAGAGATAATTAAATGGATAAACAGATTGTATGTGTAAATGATAATTTTACAACAGGAGACTGGTGAGATGTCTTGTCATTATAATGTATGTTCAAAGAGGACTAAGAGGAGGTGACACTTTTATTCCCTTGCTTATTTAAGAACATGTATTTACCCATTGCAGAATTGTACACCATGTGATAGACCTGACTTTCTTATTAAAGCCATGCTTTAGAAAACATGCACTGACTGTCACCAGAATACAGAGAGTGTTTTTTCTCCTCTGAATGCTTTATGGTATGAATGCAGATCTCCATACACACTCTTGAATACTGAGAGGAAATCTTGCCATGTTCTCCAGAAAGAGGGAGATGTTCACAATGAGAATTACCCATTGCTTCACTTAAAACCCGAGGTTTGGTTTTAATAAATATACCCATATATATACCACATGTATAAAATACATGCATAACCTCCCTTAAACCTGTCTTGGAGCAGATTTACTCCATGCAATAATCTCTGATATTTTGAGTTTGCCTTAATATCCAACTGTATCCTGATACGATTTATGGATAATGCTGAATTAACTTGTTGTGGGCTTCTCATTCTTTCCAAGTTAGGAAATGGTCACAGATAAGGTAAAACAATTATATCTCACAGCACCCTGGTTCAGTTGGGTGAGTGATTTAGGCTTCACTGCACAGGGCAGTGATCATTTGACTTTGAACTCTGGAAAATGGGTGGGTGAGGTTTAGATTTATTTGGGATGTTTGGTTTTTTTCCAAAAAAGTATTACAATTTTAAAATTAGTCTGCCTTGTCAGTCTTGGGTATCTGAAGTTCAAGCTGCTGGTGCAGTGGTTGTGTAGCTCTCAGTACTTCCCAGCTCTGTATCCTGTAGGCAGAGGTGCTGGTATCAGAGTCTTTGAGGCCCTTTTGCTCTAATGAAGAATCAGAAGCTTACTGCCAAGTAATTAGAACATAACCTGGCTAAGTTCAAAATTCTGTTACTGTGGATGTGGGTTCAGGTTTGGGCTAGGACAGCATTGGTTTCCCTTGGCAGGAAGCTGGTGGCATTGATGGCTTTGCAGGGCTCTTTGGCTGCACACAGGGGCAGAGCAGCAAAGGGGCTCTGAGCTGGGTGGGAAGTGGAAGAACTGCCTGGCCAACATCTGTGTCAGGCAGCTGGTGCTCCAGAATTTTGATCTTAAAGTTGGTGTCAGTGAAAACTTTGGGTTATTTGTATTTGATTCTGTCAAAGCCCCAACATGTTGTTTGCAAAATGCCTTCCCCATGCAGCTGGCTGAAAATAGCTGCTCAACAGCAATATTCTCTGTGTTGTTGTTCTGATAATGTTCATAGCAGGCAGGATGTCAGGTCTTGCTAAGGCAAAAGTGATAACCAGGGACAGATTTGGTTGCAAGTACATACAATGCTGCTGTTCCCTTCTTCTCCTATGCAGAAAATGAATTTGCTGTGACAGCAGCATTGCTGAACTGCTGTTGGGGTTTTGTTTGAGGAGTTTCAGCCTGTTGCTCCTCTGAGGCAGTGGTGATGGATGCTCATGCATCTCTCTCCTCACCTCAGTGCCCACAGCTGGTGGCTCCAGGGCAATCCCAGATGGGCAAAGCCATTGGTACCCAGCTGTCCAGTAGAGGAAAATCATTTTTTTCATCTCTTTTTACCCTAAAATCTCCAATTTTTGTTTTCCTTTCCATTTTTTTTTGCTATTATTGCCATCTTTCATTGCTCCTTCTGTTTCTGCTTCTTAAAGGAGAACTATATAGGTATACTTCTGTTGTAATTTCTCTGTCTCCTCTTTGCTGGTGTTGATGCTCCATTAGCAGGAAACCAACCATGGGAGCCCATCAGGTACACCCTGCAGGTGAGGGACCACCCGGGGGCACTGTGCTTAACACTGAGCCAGCACCTTAGTGATTCCTGGATCAACTCCTCACAGACTGATTTCCTGCAACTTAAAGCTCAGCTGTTGCAATCCACTCTCCCCCTTGCAGGCCCCCATTGGTCTTTGCACCCCTCATGACCTTTTAGTCTGATGGAGAAGTAAAAAGACTGGTCAGCAATGTCCCTTCTGACCTCCCTGATCCAGTGACTAAATGCAGGGGAAGTACCAGGGAAAGGAGCTGCAGAGAATCTCATCTGCAACAATGACTTGTCCTTCAACAACCTCTCCTGTTGCCACTGCCAGGACAGACAGGAGCTGCACCAGTGGGTAGGCTCACAAAGGTTATTTTCAGGTATCTTTAAACTCTTCTCATCCCTGTGCCCCCAGACATTGCATCTTCTCCCCAAGTTCCTCAGTGCAGTCTCTTCCCTCCCACAGTGCAGTGACTGTTTGGCTGCATTTGGCATGCCTCTGTGGTTGCCTTTTTACACCTCCTCTCTTACACTTTTTCTCAATGAAATGGTCATTTTCTAGGCCTAAACTCAAACAAGAAGTGGTGAGGCTGCTGTTCAGTGATGGGTGGCTTCAGTCCTTGTGTTATGGGTGAACCATCCCTGGCTGCAGATCTCCTGCACATCCCCACACAGGAGAAATAAAGCAATAAATAAAAGGGCAATTGCTGGGAGTATTTGTCTCCCAAAGCACTGGCTCTGAGTACAGGAATGCATTAGACTGCAAGGGACCCCTTGAAGCCTTAACACCCTTCCAGGGATGAGTTGTGAAATGCAGTATCTTCAGGCAGATCCCTGAGCTGGGTTTTGGGAAGTCTGCCTGCAGTTTTGCCCATTTTCCAGTCACACTGTATACTCCACACTGCAATCATTGCTGTTGCTCAGATCCTAGGGATTTAGAAACAAGGATGTAACAATGAGGGACACTAAGCACAAAGAGATTTACTATGCTTCTAACTTTCCCAGTGGCTCGTTTGTGCATTTATTAAGAAAAAATGGTGCAGTCAGTCCTGTTCCAAAGGCACTTAAAGCTCTATTCATATTTTAATTTTAGTAGCTCACAGGGGAGGTGTGTGAGCCAGCAGCATGGATGAAAATCTGTCTGATGCCCAAGACCAAGACCATGTGCAGGCTGACAATATTTATCCCCAGTGCATTAAGCCAAGATTCTTCTTTATAAAAGGGGGGAGCAAGCAGCAGCCCAGTGCTCTTACAACGCCCCAGTGTGATGCACACCTGTGAAATTTCATAGAGAACTCTTTACTTTGTGTTTTACTCCATCCAACACAGAGAAATCCTATTCTGGAACAGAATATCTAAATGGCATTGTAGTACCACTGTTCACTAAAAGTATGAAGTGTCAGTTAGCTGAGGCACCTTGCTGCTTCAATTGGTACTCTCCTAAAAGTGCCACAGCATGGAAAATAGGCTTCATCAGTACCTTTCACATCCCACTGTATTGGTGCCCCTTGGTAGCTCACACATCTCCTCTTAATTTGAGGAAATATTATCTAATGCCTCCCTCCCTGGAGAGACCTAGACCATAGAACAGTGGCTCTATGGGGCTTCTGTTTGCTTGTTGTTCAAGGTAAATAGAGTGGAGCAGGGCAGGGACACAGCTTTTAGGAGAGCTTTGTGTGCTCACATCCCTGCCAATTTCTGTGCCTGGTGAAGTCTTTTGTGGTGTAACAACAGGGCAGGGAAAAGAGGGGGAGAAGGTGCTGCTTACTGGGTGGATGCTGCAGAAGAGATGCATGGCTTCTCCTGCTGCAGTTACCTCTTTCTTCCCATATATCTTGTGAGGTTTCCCAGCTTGGGGAAATTATTGTATTGACTTTGGCACCCAGGGCCTTAAATATTGCAGGAGTTAAAGAACCCAAGAGCACCCTTTCCTCTGGGCAATTTGTGCTGGAGCAATGGGCTCCAGACACACCAGCTCTTCCTTACCCTACAGCAACACATCAAATTGGACCCTTTTCTCTGAGAAATTTTCCTCCCTTTTTCAAGTTTTTTTGAGGCCACATCATCTGAGGCCACTCACCAGTCCCTGCAGATGAGTTTGGTGGTGGGGACGTGAAGATTTAGTGAATTGTTTCATTTCTCCCTTTTGCAATAATGACTTGGGAAGCTCTGTGCCTCTGCTCCAAGCCAAGACCCAAGCCTCTGGAGGATGGGGACCCTGTGGGCTCTGCAGAGAGGACAGGCCAGCATGGAAATTCCCTCTTGCCCATGCCTGGGGCAATGAGGACTCCTTGGGGCAAAGCCTGGTCTTTTTCAGACTGGGGGCTGCCCTCCAGCTCTAAGGGGGCTCCTCAGAGCACTTCTACAGGGGCTCTGGACAGTGCTCACAAACACATTCAGACTACACATTCCAAAATCCCTAATGTTCATGCCTGTTTTTTCAATCACCCCAGTTCTCTGAGGAGTCAGTTCGGATTAAACATTTCTAAAGCCTCTTTCAAAACTGCAATGCAGTGCTTTGGTGTGTTTTGTTCAGGTCTCTGGTCCATTTGCCCTACCTTGGATGTAGAGACCCCTCTTCCCTTTTAAATGTACGAGAATCACACGTATTTTCTGGCCATGCACCAGCTAAAATCACCATGACCATACACACTCAGCACCCATGTGCTTTAAGTCATGGCTCCTTAGTTTGTCAGGAAAGGAAGGCCAAGCTGGGTGACTCCTGCCCTGCATGTATCCCCACCCAATTTTATGGATTTCTCACCATGCCAATGCAGATGGGCACAAGACTGTGCTAAAACACTTGAATGGGAGGGCTTCAGAGCAGTAATTAATATTTCCTAAACATCTCCTGAAGTACTGCAGCCTTGTTTTCAGCCTGTCTCACTGAAGCCAAGGGAATTACCTGCTGAAATACCTTGCTGTTGTGAAGCTAATGTGGTTGGAATGCCACAGAGCTCCTGTTGCTGGACAGCACAGAAAGGTTCCAGCATTTTAAGATTCCTGGTAAAGGTTCAGCTGGTGAGGAAGGATCCAGGCTTTCCTTGGCGATGTGTCTGTTGATGTCCTTTGTGCTCAAGAGACAGAAGCCACTGAGATATGGTTTCAGTATCTGACAGCAGCAGTGTTAGTGGTAGTAAAAAAGGTGATACAGACTATTAGGCTGCTGAAAGGTACCTGTGAGGGCACATTGTTGGGTTTGCTTGTAGTTGGAGAAGTTTGCTGGCATCCAGGAACACAGCCCTCTTGGAAAAGGGGTGTAAAGCATTGGAGAGCTCTGTTGCTTTTCTGTTTTATTTCATCCAACACATTTTGTCTCAGATTGTTGGAAAGGATGAACCAGGGCTTACTTACAGCTGCTGACTTTCCATAAAATCCTTAATGTGGGGAAGTCTAAATCTACAAGGATTGATTTTAATTTCCTCCAAAAAGTTGCTCCTGGCAGAATCTGATAAAGCCATTTTTAGTCTAATCCTTCCCAGCCCTGCCCTTGCTGAGCTATGGGAGCATACCTATCTTTGGGAGTTCATTTGGTGATCACCACAGCTTGCATTCATTGTCTCAAATACCTCCCAAATCGTTGGCTGATGCACGGTGGGTCTGAGAAGTGGTCTGACAGCATTTTCTGCAATTTTTCACTTCTGGGGGAGAGTGTTCCCAGGTTCTTGCTTGGGATATGCCCTTCTGCCCTTTGTGGAACTGCCCCTTCAATGCACAAAGTTCACAAGGAGCAGTGACTCCATTTCTTCTTGACTGCTCTGTGGTGCCTTTTTCTTCTTGCTGAGATTTGTTCTTTTGTGCCCAGGGCTCTCGAGTCCTCTTGGTGCTGGACTTACCCCACTCCCAGAAATTCACCAGAAATTTTTTACATATTTTTAAGAGATTTTGAACATATTTGGGGTTTTTTTCCTGCTGCCAGCCCTGTGCATCAAGAAGTAGGTCTTAATGAACAAGATGTACCTCATCTTCCAAACGATCAGATCAGGAAATGCAGAAAGAGTTATTTTAAAGCAATTTGCACACACTTGGTAAAACAAAATTGTCATCTCCTAAACTCTGAAACAGAAAACAAATTTTTTGTGGAAACAAAAACATAAGCAGAGCAGAGCAAGGCATTGCAGGAGATGTTTAGCATTGTGTTCTGACCTTTATGGAAATAGTTAATATGGAAATATTTCTGCTGTATTTATTTAAACTTTTTTCCTTGCATTTATTTAAACTAGGCAGTATATTTATTTGAAAATATCAGCAGCATGCCAATCTCCAGTTCTTGGCACGTTAACAACACTAATCATGCAATAAACATAAAGCCCTTAAATCTGTGCTAAGTGCTTTGATCCTAATGCTCTCGGGAAAGTCCTTTTGTTTTTGTTCTCCATGTAGAATGCCAGGTGTGACTGTGGTGGGTGTAGGAGATAATAAAGATAATTACAAGGGGAAGGTTTGCTAGAGTTTTAGAGTGATGACTATTGCTGATTTTTCGAAATACTGTTTCTCTATTATTAAATGTGCCGCAAACTTTTTGGTGGTTTTTTTACAGAAACATCACAATTTGTTGTTTTCACACCCTCCTCCATGCCTGGCTGTCCTCCCAGGTTCATCCAGGGGTGCTATTTGCTGTTGTGCCTCAATCACAGGCTGTAAACAGCCTTTCAGAGCAACGTTTTCCCACACTTAACTGGAGGCAGAGGCAAGTTGACCACAGGCATGCCCAAGTGCATGTGATCCTTGACTCTAGGAAGCTGGCTAGTGAAAAAATTCCATACAATACCTGGCTACACCTTCAGGGCTGGCTCAGAGGTGCTTAAAACTGGTAGAGGCTTTTCTGTTGACTCAGAGAGCCTTGGATAAGGTGAGGCTGTTATTCCAGAGAGCCACCATCTGCCCCCAGTACTTGGAAGCATTTTCTGTGGGGGGTGTGTGGGAATGAAGTCAAGAAAAAGAGGAATGTGAAGACAGTGATTTTGCCAAACGTTTTGAGGAAGGCAAGGTCAAAGCTTACCTCATTGTGGTAATGTTATTGGTAGGTATCATAAGCAGGCAGCATTTGCAGCCACGAAGAATCCTGTTACTGGAATGCAAAGTTTCTCCAGGGTGCAAAATAAATGATGAGGCTGATGGTGGTAGCAGTTCTGTTTGGGTGTAGCAGTTCCCAGACTCACATGGTGTTGAGATGCAGCCTGCTATTAAATTAAGCTTTGCATGTGGCTCACACATGCTTAAAATCTATGTGCCAGATAAAAGTTGAATACCTGAGATGAATTAGATGGCAGTTATTAAGTAGACTCTTTGCAAAGGAATTTTCAGTCTCTGATACTTGGTTAAATTAGATTATTCAACCTTTCTTTTCTGTCAGTGCAAATGAGATCATAACTCAAATGTGCATGAAAGCAAACGGGTGGTTTAGATCTGAAAACGCACAGCTGCCTAAATTTGATTTATATTAAAGGCAGACATAGAAATGATTAATTCCAGCATCTTGGGAATTACATTTAAGTATTAACAAAATTAAGCAAATTATGCCTCAACCTCTGAGTGCACCGAGGTTTGCACGCAGACTTGTTTGATCATGGCATCACGAGATAAATGTCAGAATCAGGCCCCACGCCAAAAGTTCAGCATTTTGTAGAAGGGGAGTAATAATTTTGGAAAAAAACAGGACCAAATTGTTTGTGAGATCAAGTATTTATCAACCAGCTTCAGGTCCCCAGAAAGGTGCTTGCATTGTTGCACAGTGTGGATAGTCTTACTTTAGGGTAAGTAGTGGGATCCCATGTATTTTTTAAATTAGGGATGCTCTGGGCTGTACCAGCTCAGGATGTGGGACATGAGGGAGTCCAGATCAATGCTGTAAATTTACTCTTTAACTTTGGCTGTCACAATAAAGTGGCATAACCTGCACGAAGACTGTTTACCAAGGAGCACTTGAATTTTTGTTTAAGCATCAGTGTTGGTGTTTTGTCCAAAGACAGTAAATGGATGAAAATATTAGAAGTTTAGAACTGGGTTTTGTAGAATGTGACATTTCTGTCTTGCTCCTGACTTTTGTTGCCTGGGGAGAGAAGTAGAGAGAATGAAAAAATTAACTTCTGATGAAATTTGAAGGCTTATAAAAATAGGGTAATATTAGTTTGATATTCTGTTGATGCTAAAGAAAAAAAAAAGTGAAGTTTGTGGATCTGGGTAACTCGTGGAAGTTTTATTTTATTGCAAGGGACAGCATTTTTTCCTTTTTTCAGGAAGTTCAAGGTTAGGTGTTGCTTGTTGGGTTTTCTGGCCTATCTTCGAATTGGATCTGGGCTCAGGAAACCTCAGAAGCAGCTGTCCCTGCTCAGCCTCTCAGAGGAGCGTCATTAACGGCTCTTAAACCTGTTGATCACCGGGACCTCAGTGATCTTTTGTCAATCTGTAACACTCCTGCAGCAAGAAAACAACCTTTCTCAGGGCATCGTTTATACAAGCTTTTAAGCATCAATTTCTGGTTTTAGGAGCTACATCCATTTCTCTCCACATGGGTCTGAACTTTTCCATTTAAAAACTGCTCTCTCACTGGTTCTTTGCGGGCTGAATGAGCTGTAAGTAGGGCTGTAATATAAAATATTCACAGGTGTCAATGTATATGCCAATTTCTATTCTTCCAGAGTCTTCCAGAGCTGCTATATATATAAATTTTTTAGGTTTCAAATGTATTTATAGGCTGGGAAGAGCTTGAGCTGTAATATATTTCTTGGGAAATATACTGATGGAGTGACTCCAAAATGAAGGTCAAAGCCTCATTTCTGCATGTTTCCTTCATTCTGAAAAGAAAGCAGAACATTTTATATGGAGAGATGGTTAAAACAGTGTGTTTGCCCTCGAGGATTAAACCAGTATGCTTATGACGTAGCATGTAATGAAGAAATGGAAGCTGAGTCTCTGGGTGCATCATGCTGAGTAAGAGGCTTGTTCTACATGAAACTGTCATATTAAATTCGTGTCGTGATTCCAGACCCCTTTGATTCCTAAATCTTTGGAGGAGACTAATCTGAAATCAAAGTGAAGTTGCTTGGGGTTTGCATGCCAGAAGTGGTCACATTTGAAAAAGTTCAGTGAACCTGCAGAGGGAGGTTGAAATTAGTTGCTTCACTACAAAGCTTGCAGCTAACATACCTGCTGGTTTGCTTTTTGCTTTGATTCTCCAGGCTTTGCCTTCTTGCCACCTTCTGAGTTGTTTTCAAAATGCATAAATCTTAAGGATGAACATGTCCTGGTTTCAGTCTGTTTAGTGAAGAAAAAAAAGAAAAGTCAGACTACACTGATAAAACAAACACGAGCTTTTGTACCAAGGACAAGGAAATGCTGCACTTTTCTGCCTTGTCCTTTGTGCAGATATTTCCCTCTATGAAGGTGCAGAGCCCACTTTACCCTCCTG
Organism: Trochalopteron elliotii; assembly: GCA_024734555.1. Lineage (NCBI taxonomy): Eukaryota > Metazoa > Chordata > Aves > Passeriformes > Leiothrichidae > Trochalopteron > Trochalopteron elliotii. The sequence continues at coordinate 2,279,906 of JANPWX010000606.1, read as the reverse complement.
ATTTACCAATATTTGACATCCCTTTGTACCAAAGTAAATGGAAATGGTTCCTTTCAAGTTCTTCTAAGTAGATACTGAGGGCTCCTGCCTTGATCCCTGTAAGATGACTCTGCTCCTTTGAAATGACTGGAGCAATGCCAGGAATCCAGCCTGTTATCCCTGCTGAATGTCAGCTGTTTTCTCTATTTTGATACTGGCATTTTTTGGGGCTTTGACCAAGAATATCATACAATATTAAACGTCTGCACTCGCCTCAAGCTTTGTGTAGCTTGTCAGGGACCTGGGGAGGTGCTTTTTGGTCCAGCTAAAACAAAATGCCCTGGGTAGCCATGGCCCCTGTATGGATGTGAAAGCTGATCTGTTGTTACTTTATATTTACAGTGTTCTGTCTCCTGTGGAAGGGGCCAAAAGCACCGCAGTGTGTACTGTTTGTCAAAGGAAGGGAGGCATGTAGAAGAAGAGAATTGTAAACACCTTGCTAAGCCCAACGTGCAAAAGAAATGCAGAGGGGGCAGATGTCCGAAGTGGAAAGCAGGAGATTGGGGCCAGGTGAGACATGTTGTGTACCCTTTTGCACCTTTTGGTATTCTTCTTCCATCCAGTTGGTTAGAGCCTGTTTTTCCAATCACTTCTGTCCTCATGAATTATTCAGGGATAAAGGTTCTGGGCCAGATCCTGATGTAAAACAATGTAGCTTCATGGACAGCAGTGGAGCACCACAGATTTGTACCAGCTGAAAACTAGGCAGCTTGCTTTTAGTGTCTATCTGAAAGCAAATTCCTTGTATATTTTAGGTTTTTGCTGGCAACATCATTAGTACATAATATTAAAGAGAATCTACTATTTCTTCATGTTTTAAATATCATTTAAATGTCATATCTCAAGTAAAATCTTGCTTAGTTTTGAGAAATAAACTCATTGCTTGATTTTCCCTCATTAAAAAGTCAGACAGTGATGCATAGAGCAGAGGCTGCTAGAAATGAAAAAGTATTTTGAGTTATTAAGCATCTTGCTTGCTGAAAGCATACCTTGCATCCTTCTTTTCCTGCAAATAATGTCTTTGTCATCATCTTGAATCTGCTGTATCACATTTTTAACTCTGAACCTTGCTCTTCCCTCTACCTCATTAGCGTGCTAATCAGAGGAATTATTGAAAACCCCAGACTAAATGAACTGTTAACTTGTAAAACATCGTGTTCCCTGGCATTCTGTCTTCCAAATTTAGGTACAAAACACCCATTCTCTATTCGAGCTCCTTGAAAGACAAACCATGAACATTGCTGCAGGCACACATGCAAATGTTAGGACTAGGACAGCATGCTGTTGGTTAATGTTCACTAATAAAAAGAACAATAAACCCATTAATGAACTATGATTGTTTTTAGACTTGTATTAGGGGTTTTTTTGGTTTTTTTAATCCTTATCTTTGGATTCACAGGATAGGAGTATTTGCCATTATGTGGGTAAAGGAGTAAGTGCTCATTCACCATAGAGGTTCAGTTATTGAGGTCTGGGTTCTGTACCTGAGGATAGGAGCATCCAGCTGTGGAATCCACAGTACTGCTCCCATATTGGAAATTAAGTCAATATTATTACCTTTATTACCTTCAGGACTGAAACCTCAATTTTATACAGGAGCCAGACTGAAATGAAATGTAAGGCCATTAGACAGTCTGTGGTATCCAATTTGCACCTTATTTAAAGTGACTGCTCCTGAAAGCAATTTTTTACAGCTAGTAATTGTAAACATAATAATGTAATGGCCTGTCAATTGCATTAAAATACACTAATACTAATTGATAAAAGTGCTTTAAAATTCCCAGCTTTCCACTGCATCATGGATGTTAATTTTATGCAACTAGAGAAAGGAGCCCAAGTTAATAGGAGGATGAGGTGATTTGTGGGCTGAGGTAATCTCTTATGACCACGCAATTAAGGAATATTTGTATGCTAATGATAAAGCTAAGAACAGGCTTTTCCAGGAGTAGCTCCTCAGCCCAAGTTCCTGATGCAGGATGTGCTCAGCCAGCCAGCATCTTGCTTAGGGAAAAAGTAAAGGGGTAGAAACACTTATGCTACAGTGTCAAATTCGGCTTTTTAAAGCCCTGTGAAATGCTGTGTCATGGATCTCTGAGCCTCACTGGTGCTGGGAGCATTTTTTTTGCCTGTGACAGATGAAGAGTTGGGGATGTCACAGGTTGGGAGTGCTGGCCCTGGGTCCCTTGTAAGCGGTGTTCTGGGCTTTGTCAGAGATTTAATGCCTTGGAGCCAAGCTGGATTTAGATGCTGAACTTCTCATTAAGAGCATGAAACAGACACGAGTTTGGTGCTCTGAATATACAGTAGATCAGGGTATAAACTGGGTGTGAAAACTCCATGTGACTTTCCCTATCACCTGTGCCACTGCTGCAAATAGGAGCCATGATAAGTTTCTACTTAGATATTATCCAAAAAAACACGTAACTTTCTGAAGGTCTCATTGTCTCAGAAAGTTAATCCCAAAGCTGAGCTGCTGTGCTTTTTGTCCTGAATAAACTAGCAAAAGACTGCATGAGAAATAAGGCAAGTTTTTCCCATAAAAGTGCATCCTTGTGTCACTAGATATGCACAGGACCCATTGCATGTACCTTTAGGTGTTGGGGGGTTTTGCCTTCTGGAAAAGGAATTACTGAGAAAATGAAGATCAAAAAATACAGGAATGGATTAAAATCAGTCTCAGTTGGAGACTGTGGTGCTCTAATCCTAGGTTTTTTTCTCTTTAGATGTTTTGTATTCAGAGGGTGGTTAGTTCCTTTCCAGATTGTTAAGAACCCACTTCCCTGGAGCAAAGCATTTTTGATATATCTCTAATAAGGCTTTTTCTCCAAGTTTTAAGTGTGTTTATGTCTGCAGTAAAATGTGAGATTTAATGTGTTTGTGTCTCCTAAGTGGTGTCAATTATGGCCATTTACCTCTCATTTAACAAAAATACCAATATTTATTCTGCTGTCTGGTATTTGCATACTTCAGCCATAGGCTAATCCAGCCCTATCTAAAAGCACAGGCAGAGCATCAGGTAGAGCTTCTGGCACAGCCCAGGGACCATCCTCTCCCCAAACCCAGGTGTCACACACACTGCAGCCCCACATGAAAAAGCCACGGTGTCACTTTTGCTCTTTTATCCATACCTGGGCTTTTTATGTTGGTGATAAATGCAATTCAAAAGATATCCTAGAGCATGGCAGGTATCTTGATGTATATATTCTCCAAGTTTGTGCCTTTATTCAGTTTAAGAGTCCCCTGTGGAATGTGTAGGACAGAGTGCACTGTTAATCCCAGGGGAGCAGCAGCATATGGGAAGCATTTGCATCACCAGTGACAGAAGTCTCACTGCTGCTTTCAAAAGCTACACAAAAATACTCCCACCCTCTTAGGAATATCTGAAGCCAGACAAATAGTCACAGTCAGCTTTTCTCTGGTTCTTTTGGCTTTATGGGGCATTTGGATAGTAAAGCAAAGAGCTTTATGGAGGAATACAGAAGAGGGAATTGCTTCCCCATTAGGCACCACTTAATTCCCTGCCTTAAAAAGGCTTGTTTTAGTGGGCATTGCAATAACAGGCTGTGAACTTATTATCTTAGTTCCTGATATATTATTAATTAATATTAGTTGTTATAAATAACTAATATTAGTTGTTAATTCAACAGTGTTTTTAATACATACCTTTAATTTTTATGCACTTTCTTCTATAAATGCAAACTCTCTTTACTCCAAATCTGTATAGAATACTTTAAGGTCTAGCCAGGAGGAATCTGTTCCAGAGGAATATTAAGTACTGCTAAACATATTAGTGTGCAGTCACAACACTAAGAAATGTTGCGTGAAAGAAAAAATAAGCTGTTAATGGTATTGCAGTATAGATAATAATTTAAAGATGTCTGAGAAACAGAAAAATTCAGGCATTTCTTACTGTGCCTTGAAGTTGGGAGAAATGTGCCCACAGTGTAATGAAGGAAATGTGAAATGCAGTTAATTTCAAAAAGACATTTGTTTTCAAAAACTAACTGTATTCCCTGCCTTGGTGCATGTGCATGTTTAGATGCATGCTGGAAGAAATCCCAGCTCTATCACACCTTACAGCTACACACTTTCTTCTATACAGTCCAAGTTTGCTTTTCATTAAAGCCCACTCTGGTTGTGGCATTTGATGTATTTTGAACTATTACCTTTTTGAACCAGTGCCTGAGAAGCAATACTCAGAGCAATACTCAGAGCCTGGCCGCCTCTGGCATGTCAGGGTGGTTTAGCAGTGCCGCTATTTTGCAATAAAAACAGATTTTTCAATAAAAATCCTGTGCAGGAAGCCCTGACCCCACTGAAGCCAACAGCAAATATTCCCACTGGCTTCAGATTGACTTCTTTTTTCCTTTGCACAACGAAAAGCCTCACTTGGAGGTTTGATAGAGCATCGCTATGGATGCTGTGGAGCCCAGAGCAGAAACTGAACCCCCTGAACTTACCGCGGTGGGTGTGATGGGCAGCTCCACTCACCTTCTATCCCTTCCCGCAGTGCTCCGTGTCCTGCGGCCGGGGNCCTGAGCCCCGTGCCTGGAGGAATTAGGGAGCAGTGGTAATTCCCTCTCTCCTGCCCCATTACCCCAGCTCCATCTGACATCCCTATCCTTTCACTGAGCTCCTGGTCTTTGCTCACCACCAGCAGTGCTGAGATCAAGTCTTCTGTGGGAGATGATGCTTTTCTGTGTGACCCAGATCAGTTCCCATCAAAACCAGCTCCTGAGACTGGAACTGGGGATAAAGCTGCTGCTCCAGTGGTTTAGGGAGTGACTCCAACTCTCCTGCAGTGTGGGCAGTGAGTGGCCTTGAGGCTGGTGGGTGGTAGGAGGATGAGGGGGTGCTGAGCAGGAGGAGCTCTCCCCTGCACTGCCAAGAGGGTGCTGTGTCAGCCTTCAAATGCACAGCAGGTTTTGGCAGAGGCAGTTCAGACCAGACACCAAAATGATTCTTTTCATTCTGTTGGGGTTTTTTTTTAATTTTTAGCCCCTGCAGGTACCTCAGGCTGACGGGAATGGGACACACAAGTTTAGCCTCATTTCCCCAGTCTCAGCAGTGCTGGGAAATTTGGTTTATAATCCTGTGTAACCCAGCCACGAGTGCAGGAGGCCAGAGGGGGCTGTGCCCTTTCCCAGCTGCTTCCCAGTACACAGGAAATGTGATGGGAAGCAGCAGGAGGCAAAGCCAGGCTGGTCACACAGTGGTACCCAATGGAAACATCCCAACCAGAAAAGGAAATGTAGGAACAGCTGAGGGGGCTCCAGCAGCTTTCTTGTAACAAACTTTTGGTTTTACAGAGCCCATTAACTTCTTCAGCTAATAAATTTAAAGGCAGCGAAGAGGTCACCAAACAGCATGTAGTGCCTGTCCTTACCTAGTGGTGTAATCAGCTCTGAAAAGAAACAGCTCCTGCCCTATCCTTTTGTAGAATCTTAGAATCATTAAGTTGAAAAAGACCTCCAAAATCATGAAGTCGAACTTTCAACTAAATTTTGCCCTCTCTCCCTTATTTTTACAACTTCTCAAAACAGTTTGGAGAGGCGCCTGCCTCCACCATTCTAAGCCCTTGATGGGATGCAAATACTGATGTTTTCTGAAGTTTTCCAGGACTCCCTGTTGCACTGGGGAAATTTTGAACATATTATGATTTTTTTCTCCAAGGGAACTTTACTAAGAGGATGGACTGGAGGTTTCCTCACCCTCATAAGTACTCATAAGTAACCATGAACAGAAAAATGCAGGAGGTGCCCAATGTGAGCAGGCCTCTTTGGCTGATTCCAAACATTTCTTCCAAGCATTTCTTGTGTTGTTCTGGTGTACACAGTGAAAAAAAGGAAGAGCACCTCCTCCCCAGCCATAGGCACTGTCCATGAGGAGGCACAGATTGCATTGGTATTCTCTGAGCAGAGAGCAGCAATGAACATTGACATGAAAGGCAGGATATAAATAACATCTCAGTGCTGTCTTGTTCTTGATTTCTTATCTTTAAAGGGAATCTGTCAAGAGGTTTTGGGGTTTTTTAATTGTTCCTTTTTGTTGTTGTTATTGTTTAGAAAAAAATGTTGGTCTTGACAATGAGAAGGAATATGAAACTTACTGGAAACCATTTACTGCTCTGTTGGTGTATCGCCATTAATCACCTGTTCTCAGTGCCCTCACTAGGGAAAAGAAAGTCAATAGAAAGAACCTTGGTAATGTCAAAATAAAACTCAGACTGTAGTCACAAAGAAAAAGGGTAAATTGGGAGAAAGAAGAGTTTTTTTCTTTAATATGAGTCTTTGTGGAAGGACAGTTCATGGCTCTGGAAGCTGCCATGCAACTCCTGAATCTTTGACATTTGCCTTTTGGGGGGAATTTGTGCCATCCTTGCCTGATTTGAATTGCAGAATTACCCAAGGCAAACATTCGTGGCATGGGGGGTACATTTCATCTCTGTGTCAGATTGTTATTTAAAAAAAAGAAGAAAACAAACAATGCTTTTGCAAAGCAATGCCTTTGGGGTTATTTTAATTATTGTTATTGCTCTTCTAAAACAGTTACAGAAGTGCTTGAAATTATCCTTAATTTGAACTGCCAGGAAAATAGTTCAGAATTTGGGAAATAAGGCAAAAGAGACAAATATTGTCAAATGCCTGACCTGTTTTTCAGATTTTGCTATCAATAGCTGTTATAGCCTGGCCCCACTGTTTTGTGTGAGGTTTAAATCAGTCTTGAGCATGAGAGTTCATGCAAAATCTGTCACTGCATTTAAAGGAAAAACAGTCTTTCCATGCTGGCTGAATTGTCTGCTTTCTACATGAATAATATTCTTTAACTTTGGGGTGGCTGGAACCTCTGCAGTGTTTCTCTTTGACTTAGTTTATGATAGTCTCACTGTGTTTGAACCTCATCTAATATTTCAGTGGGATTGTTTTAATTGCCAGTTACCCTTAAAAATACAAATAACCAAACTTCCAATTTCTGATGATGACAAAACACACAGATCTGGCTGGGGTTTATTTGGCCACACAACTGTTATTTGCAGACAAACCCAAATCAGGCTGGCCTGTGCTTGGGAGTGTCAGTCTCTCATCAGCAAGTAATGATTTTAAACAAGGATGGGCTTTTGATGTGATAGCTCTAACTGCCAGTGTTAGAAGATGCCTTGATGGCATAGAGATGGTTCACCCTCTTAAACTCAGTGAAGCATGACTCAGTGTACTTTCCAAATTTAGTCTGAAATATACATTAAGGAGATGAGACAAAATCAGGCTTGGTTCTTCCCACTCCTTTCAAGGTACCTCCTTTGGCTGTGAGGGACCATGGAAGAATTCACCCTGTATTGCTGATTCCTTGCTGGACTGGAAAATGCCAAACCAGAGAGGAGAGAAGCTTTGAGCATCCTGTGACCCCACTCCTCCTCCTTAGGGAGGAGCAGGAAGGTCAGGGTTCAGGCTGCCCCAAAAGGTGCCTAGAGAGCTGTCAGGAAGCTCCTTAATGATGGAGCTGTAGTGGTGCCATATTCACACACAATGACCCCCTTTCAGTTTTTACTTACGTAAGAGGGAGATAATCAGAGATGGGCAAATATAGCTCACTTTGTTTGCTTTCTGGGGAAATCACACTCCAGCAAATTCCTCCAGCCCCTGTAGGATTGCCATGTTTCAGCACAGATCTAGAAGGAGCTTCCACTCCAAAGGCTCAAAGCAAGAGAGTAAATAAGGTTGAAAGCACACAAAGCCCTTGGGGTCTTCTGGCAGACTGCAGATTTTGCAATGTTGACTGTTGCCTAAGAGCTCCTGAGTTATTTCTTTGGAATAAATGCTGCTTTGTGGAGCTGCCTCTCCTTCCCCATCCCTTTCCACTTTGCCCCAGTTTTAAATATTTACACCCAACATGATGTTGTGCTCACTGCTGCTCTCCTGGTTTGCTGCTGCTGCCACAGACTGATCTGATTTTTCAATATTCTCAAATAATTTACAATCCTGGTTCTGACAGCTAATTACAGAAACAGGGCCACAACAGTGGCTGCATTTTGCAATTAGCTGAACCGACTAATATCCTCCTAATTGTTGGCCAGCTAGGAGAGCAGGAGCTGCTTCAGGGAGGCTGGAAATCATGTTTGGAGGGTAAGACTCCAGCTAGATTAAACTGGCACAGAGTTCCAAGCCTAGGTGACTTCAAACAGTGTTTCTGTACAGATAGGGATGGTCTGATTGGATGTTTTATTCTTTTCCTTAAGGGGAAGGCATTTCCAACATGTTCTATAAAATGATTATTTTCATGCATTTTTCTCCATGTTAATCCAGTTAGTTAAAAGTGTTAGAAGTCCATTACAGGCAATAACTAAAAGAAAATAGGGTTTTATCTAGACAGCTGCTCTTACACTGATGTATTTTGTTTTATGTGTTTTTCTAAGATGCTCTCCAAGGACAGCCTCACTCCCAGGAATGCAGCCTCACAGTCAGGCTCGTTTTTCCAAGAGAGGCAGAGAAAGAACTGAGTCCTTGAAGTCTCCAGAAGGCCCTGGGGAGCAGTTGTACTTGGCTGGCATGGGTTGCTCTTAATATCAGGCAGGGCAGTGTTTAAAAGAGAATAAACCTATAGGGCTGCCTCCACTGCAGTGGTTGCAGTTGTGTTTGAGGCCAGGCTGGGTGAAGCTCTGGGCAACCTGTTCTAGTGGAAGGTGTCCCTGCCCATGGCAGAGGGCTGGAATGAGATGATCTCCAAGGTCTTTTTCACCCAAACTGTCCTGTGATGATTCTATGATTCTATGTGCCCCCATGCCAAGGCAGAGAGCTGGGGAAGGGGCTCCTCCCACACCAGCCACAGGCAAAGGTGCAGCAGTGTGATTTTTGCAAGGAGAATGGTTGAGTTGTCATTCTCCAAACACCTGTATTTATTAAGGGCTGAAATAATGGGGGTTGGCCCCTTCCTTCTCCCCTTGCCCTATCTCCTGGCCCAGCATGCCCAATCCTGCATCTTCTGATCCTATCACAGCTGGACCCCACATCTGCCCCATCCCAATACCTGCTACCTTGGTTTCTTTTCTCTCCTGTGGATTTGGGATAGTACCTGCAGAGGTCAGGAGCAGTTTGTCACAGGCATCATCAGCACGTGGCACAGGAGGGTCCTGGTCAGAAATATTCTCCCAGGTGATACCAGTGACAGCTTACAGGGGTTGCTGGGGGGAGGGCTCGCTCTGGATGTGGATTCGTTCTCTGGAGTCCCTCAGGGGTTGCAGGAGCTGTTGTTTGTTTTGCACGCAGTGCGCGAAGACGTGCGGGGAGGCGTCCCGGCTCCGCAAGGTGTTCTGTGTGGATGAGAACAAGCGGCTGCAGAGCAGCGGCCACTGCGACGCCAGCAAACGTCCCCCCGAGGTGGAGAGCTGCGGGCTGCCCCCCTGCGAGTACATCTGGATCACGGGGGAGTGGTCAGAGGTGAGTCCCATCCCTGTCCCTGCACCAGGCCATGCTCTCCTCCCCTCAACACTGCCCCTTGCTGAGGTATTGCAGCCCAAATAAGCAGTGGCAAGGCAGGGATGTGGATTTTAATTATTGTTTTTTGGTTTATTTCAGTGTGCAGTCTCCCTGTTGGATAGAAACGAGCAGTGCTGTGGGAGACAATCAGGATATTAAAGACTAAAAGCAGTGTGCTCAGGATCCTAGCTAATATTGTCTGGAGGCAATTTTCTTCCAGAGCACAGTGCATTCAGCAGGCACCCTCTTTGGTTTTCTGCTGGTTTATTTCATTTATGTAATTAATTGGTTTTATTCCCATCCACTCCTTAGGCGCTCTGGCGTCCTGTGAGTTGTGTTAGGGGTCCAGGTGTGCATCATGGGGGAGAGGCAAGCCTGGAGGTGACCATGGGGACACATCTTTCCTCAGTGCTGTCTTTGCTAGGGGCAAGGACCCAGAGTGAGGAAAGGCAGGACATTCACCCTCACAGCTGGGAGGCAAAGGAAAATAGATGAGTTTTCCTTGCAGCTGGCGCCGCATGCGGGAGGACCCAGGCTAATCTCAGCCTGTTTCCTTCTGCAGCCAGTGAAGGATTACTTTCCACTTGGAGAAACAGCGGAGGGAAATGAGAAGGCAGCTGCTGACACAGCACTGATTAAAAAGAAAGAACAAGAAAACAGAAAAAAAAAAAGAAAACATGCTGGGGCTGAGGGGGAGGAGAGAAAAGCCACCTGAGATAGTGCAAGGAGGAAGAAACATGGAGACATGAGAATATCCCAGTGCAGCTTGGTCTCCTGAGTGGTTTCCTAAGAGAAATATTGAGGTGCCTGTCAAGCTGGAGCTCTGGCTGCTCCTTGCCTAGACACCCTCTACCCACTTGCAATGCCTGGGAGACCACCTGGAAACAGTCAGGGCCATGAAGACAGAGAGATGAAGAGGGCTTACAGAGCCAGAGTTTGGCTCTCCCCAGGTCCCACTTAGCCCCTTGATGAGGAGGGCAGAAGTGCTGTTTATCCTCTAAATACAATGAAAAATTTCTCATTCTTCTAGCTGCTGACAAGTACCTGCAATTCAGGGTCAACCTTGACCATTTTCTATCTCTGTGTATCCCATTGCAAAAAACCACCACCAAACCAAAACAACTAATAGAGGCATTTCCGAATTCCCAAGGATCTTCTGTTCCTTTCTTTGTGTTTGGGAAGAAATAACATGTGCCCATGTGACCTGGAGCAGGGAGCCCTGAAGCAGCTGTAGATCCAGCCCAGAGAGGAACTGGGTGCTCAAAGATAGTGTCAGGTACCAGCCCACTTGTAGTAGCCACTTACAATATTCATGACTGGCTTAAATAGATACCAGTGATCCCTTGAAGCAGTTCCCTGTGTTAAAAGCTGACAGGCCTGCTTTCCTCCCCTCCCCTTTTGGGCAGCCTTCCTGATGCACGTGGTGCTCACTCTGTTTGCTCTGCCCGCAGTGCTCGGTCACGTGTGGGAAGGGATACAGGCAGCGCCTGGTGTCCTGCAGTGAGATCTACACCGGGAAGGACCACTATGAGTATGGCTACCAGAACATGGTCAACTGTCCTGGCACACAGCCCCCCAACATCCAGCCCTGCTACCTCGGGGAGTGCCCCATCTCCGCCTCCTGGCGCGTCGGCAACTGGGGAAGCGTAAGTTGGGCAATCTTCTTTTTTGGCCAGAAAGATCAGAACAACCTGGGGTTTTTTAGACACAGACCCAGGGTCTGGCAGGGTGTGGGCCTGATATTTCTGGGTCTGAGAGATTTTGGCCTGCTAGCAGCTGCTAACTTTTTCCCAAGGAAAAACTTCTCAAGAAATCTTCTCAAAACAATCTTGGCCAAAAACTATCCTTTCTCAAAACAATCATTCTCCAGGTGGTGTTTTGCTGTTTCTCTAGTTTAACCAATGGGATTAGAGAGGTGTCATTCCTATTCACCAATCATGTTAAGTCTGTTTGGGAACACTTTATAAAAGGTAGTAAGCATTAGACAATATTTTTTTCTACGCTCTTTGCCTTCTGAAATATTTGGAGTCTCTCATCTTTCTTTCGTGTCCTACAACAACAGGCAGGGGAATGTTTTAGAGCTGTTTAATGCATTGAATATGCATTATATGAATTTGAACTGAGTATCCAAAAATAATGCATTGAATATATTGCTGGTGCAGCAGCAGCCCTGGTTATGTGTAGGGCTCCATACTGCAGAGTGAACCCCTTCATATGGAGGAGTCCCAGCAGCTACAAGTAGAGTCACTCATGAAAATTGGGATGTAGCCAACATTTGTGGCTGTGTTGATGGCCATGCTGAATGCTTAGTCACAGAGTGGGGTCATTGCAGAAAACAAGGGTTTGAAAGCCTTGTGCTAGAAGGATTGGTGGGTCACTGGCAACTGCAGTTGATCCCACTTGGCCGCGTGTATGCGAAAGACTTGGGAGCCAGAATTAGGCTGAAACACTGGTCATTTGACCTTAAACGGACTTTTTTCTTCATTTTCCCTCCCTCTCCTTCTCATAAATGCTGGGACAGGTCAGGGGAAGGAACTTGGCCTTTCTGCTAAAGTTATTTGTGCTGAGTGTCTTCTGGGACCTGAACTACAAGATCAAATTTTAGTTAAAGTGATAACATTTCACTTCTTAGGGCTTCTGACATTCTTTGAAATGTGCTGTTTCTCCCATAAACTTGATTTATTAACCCAGCTCAGGCATTTGTAGGAATTTGTCAAACCTTTACAAGGCAATGAGTGTCAAGCCAAGTAAAAGGTAGTAGAAGTTGTCACGGTAACTGGCAAAGCCATTTGAAACCTAAGTTCCTCCTGCCCCATAGGAAGCTTCAGATCCTCCCTGTGAGTCAGCACAGAGGTGTTACAGTAAAGGGCTCAGCCTCAATTAATTGGTATTTTCCCTCACAATTTAAGTGCAAAATACCCAACTCATTAATCCAGCTTCACTGCAAAGGGCAGTCATTTCAGAGAGCAAGACCTTTCTCCTCACTTTGGGTTGCTGAATGTCCTAGTGACCACCAAGTGCCATGACCATTTTCAGCTGTGATTTTCAAAGGGATTTAATGTAAAATGCCATTACCTTTGATGGACAGAGAGAGTTCTACTCAGTGCTTTAGCCAAGTTTTATGGAACTGGACTTGTTAAAGAGTAAATGCCCAAGCTGTGAATACCATGAACCATTGAAGACTACCTTCTTCATGGTGTAATCCTTTAGAATAATAATTTCTAAATGGATGAGCAACTTCATTTTCTTTCTACCAGCCTAACCTGGTAGCTGTCGAAAGAGCTGATTTTCATTCCTCAAGTACTTGAAAGAACAAGTTATGGATGGGGAGCAAGATGCTCCCACCTCCCATAGCCCACACTCAGTAGCTGGATGCTCTGCTGCTTGGTAGCTCCAGTAACCTGTGCAATTTCAGCCTTAGGACTGTCCTTGATCTGGGTGGTTTGAGAATGACCCAGTGTTTGCACAGATGTAGCCATTTTCCCAGCAGGTGAGGGAAGATTTGGAGGCTTTTTTTTTTTTTTTTTTGTGCAATTGGCATAGAAAACAACAATCTTCCTAATGTGAAAAATAAGCAATTTCACTTGAGCATATGGTTCACTTTAACCAACTGCCTCATCTAGCAAAGTGTGCAAACAATGAGCAAAGTATGGTAGTCCTGAAGTAATCAATGATAATAAGGAAGGGATTAATTACCAAAGGGACTACTCATTTGATTAAAACTAAGCCGGTGTTTGAACACTTCACAGGACTGGAGTCTTTGCTGCTGTCTCTTGATACAAGGGAAACCATCTGTCTCTGTTCTTTCTTCTGGAGCCCATAAACCCTTGAGATAAACCAGGAATGTCTGTCTTGTGTCCTGCAGTGCTCTGTCACCTGTGGAGTTGGGGTCATGCACCGCTCGGTGCAGTGTCTGACCAACGACGACCAGGTCAGCAGCTTGTGCCATGTGGACCTGAAACCTGAAGAGAGGAGGACATGCCACAATGTCCATGACTGTAAGTCTGCAGATTTACACCTTCTTTTGCCTTTCTCATGGCTTCAGCATCTTTTCCCATCAAACTCCTACAGATCTGCAGTATTTCCAAGCATTGGGAACCATCCAAGTAAACACTAAGACACTTCAGGGAAACCTGTTAAAAATAAAAAAGATGTTTTGATGCTTTGAAAGCCTCAGAGTGTTCCAAAAGAAATTTTGATGTATAGTTGTTCAGTGACTACAAGTATTTCTGTTTTGTTTCAGGTGAATTACCAAGGAGTTGCAAAGATGTTAAAAATCTCGAAGGTGTCACTGAAGATGGTGAATATTTCCTGCAAGTCAAAGGAAAGACATTAAAGGTGCATTTCAGCAACAGGAAGATAGTTAATGGGTTTTCTAAAGGTTCAAGAGGACGCTGCATGTGGTCTTCACTTCCACTCTTGGATTTTCTGCCTTTGGTTGTCTCAGTGATGCCCTTGCACATGACACAATTCTGGCTTCTCTCTCTCAGGTGTATTGCTCTGGGATGCAGACTGACAGCCCAAAGGAGTATGTGACCCTTGTCAACGGGGATGCAGAGAACTTTTCAGAGGTGTATGGATACAGGTAAGAAATCCTGTAATCATGAACCTCACCGTGTTTTTGTTTTCCATGGCAATATTTCCTGGTCATGAGTAGAAAGGGTTTTCTTTTGATGTAGACTGCATAACCCGACCGAGTGTCCGTATAACGGGAGCAGACGAGAAGACTGCGAGTGTAGGAAAGATTACACAGCTGCTGGTTTTTCCACCTTCCGCAAAGTAAGGCTGGACCTGAACACTATGCAAATAATAAGTGAGTAAAAACAGGGCCTTGCCATTAAAAAAAAAAAAATCTTTATTTTACACAAATGTAGCTGTAACTACAAGTAAGCAGAAGTACTCTAGTGAGCAATATTCTTGAGAATTACTGTTAAAAGCTGCTTTTAGATTTGGTCACCTGGTTGTTGCTTTACGCTTGGAGACTGCAACTTGAGTACATCAGAGATGCTTGTGTTACTTCTCTGTAAAACAGGAAAATACTAAGGCAATTGCTGGTGTATCTGCTCTGCAAAATGAGTATTTGAATGCTCCCAGCAGCCCAATGTGTTTTGTGAAGGATTTTATTTTATTTCATTTGGTCCCCTCTTTTCAGACTGGACATAAAGCCTAACCAGGGAGGAGCTGCCCCACTCCCCCACCCCCTCCACTTTACTCAGAGAGGTGTCAGGAGATCTCAGTGCAGGGGTCTCCACTGGGGTGGGGATGCTGTTCCCAGTGGCCAGGGCAGAGAAGTCTCTTGGCAGAGCCAGACCACGGGGAAATAACTTGTGTTGAGGGCCGGGGACATGGATTTGCAGTGGAGAAAGAGAGTATAGCTATGCACTATGAGTAACACACTCTCTTTTGTCACTCCTATGAGCTGGGAGCCCATCCCACCACCAGAGACCCTGTAGCATTCCATGGGGTTATGGTTTCAGTCCCCCCTGACTCCACTGCTATCAGTTTCCAGCAAATGTTTTTAAAATACAACATATTGTTGGGAGTTCATTCAGTAAATAGCTAAGTGGTTTTTTAGCAAATCAAAATCCTTCCCTGTAAAACGACTCTTTATCTGATAAGTGGGTTTTATCACTTAATTTTCAAGACCTCCCAGACCATCAATCTGTAAAAAGCAACTAATAATCTGTAAAAGCTCCTAAGTAAAGATCTCAAAGGAACCACCCTCTGGGAATTTGATACCAGCTCCCTTTGAATTTCAAAAGGAGCTGGGCACCTACCTCTGTCAGGCAGGAGCTATCTCACATCCCCATCTAAATGAGTCTCAGTTACTTCAGATCCCTCCAGAGCAAAATACTCCAATTGCCTTTGAAAACCCGACCCCTGGGCTGGGGCAGCCAGGAGAGCAGAGATGTTGTTTGCTTTTATTTAAAAGAGAGATTTAGAAGGCGCTGTAGCATTCTTGAAAGTGGGGAATTTTTTGATAGCAAAATAAACCCCAGTTCGAGTTTTGTTGTTATTTATACCTTGTTCCTAAATCACCAACACATTTAAACTGAGCTGTAAATTGTGAGTGTAAGTGTCCTGTTAAATTCAGTGCTCATGTGCTGGAGATCACATGTGGGGTGAATCAGGAGATTTAATACTAAAAAATATAGTAATCTTGATTTCATAAAAATATAGTAGTCTTGACATTAATGTGGGAAGCCAGCTTTGTTGAATTTAGACATTAGCAAAGAGCATGTTTACATTCATTTTGTCTCTCTCCCTGCATCTTTATTTCCATGTTATTCACCAACTCTTCTCCTCAGCAACTGATTTACAGTTTGCACAGACACATGATGGACGGCCTGTTCCTTATGCCACTGCTGGGGACTGCTACAGTGCTGCCAAATGCCCGCAGGTATTTGACAAGAGTATTTAACAGGAGTTGGTGCCATTTGTTATGTTCAGGCCCTCTATTAATTACTGCTGATCGCAGCAGCCCAGCTTTGTGAGTGGCACGTTCTTATCTCAGCGATCTGAAACTTTTCCCTTTGTGAAGATGGAGAAAGTGATGGAGAAAGTTCCCTTTGTGAACGTGAAGAAAGTAGTTTCCATTTTCCATGTTATCAGGCCAGTGGCTGGCTAAGAGACATTCCCTAGGGCCCCAGTAAAGGAGAAAAGGAAGAAAAAAGAGGCTGTGGGGGAAGAACTGGGTTTTGCCTGCATAGGTGAAGATGAGGGGATCAGTCCATGACAGGACTTGGTGGAAATGCTGGGCAGAGAGAGCAAATGCTTTTTAAAAGTCTGTAGAAGACAAATAGCAATGCGTTAGGGATGCCTTGCTGCATATTCCCAGCACACCTCCTTGCTGTGGGGCTGGGGATGGTAAGTGATCTGTTTGGATAGTCCAAGGTATTGGGTGGGCATTATAAAGGCCATTACCAGGGAGTGACAGCAGCAGAGGGCAAACCTCTCCCATCTCCTTCCCTCGCTGCTTTCAGAGCTGACACTTTCCTGCACAGCTCAGCAGCTTAGGGATTGACTCCTTACCTCAGGAATGCTCATAAATGTTAATATCCATCCACCTGACACAGACAGTTTGCTCCTCACAGAAAATCAAGGCAGCAAGTGCAAGGAGCAAAGCTAACAGCCGTCTGGTACTGCACGGCCGTGCTGGGCTGTGGGTCAGCCTGGGGATGGTCCAAAGGATCCCTCTGTGGGTCCAGAAATCAGCAGGACTGGAGTCTGCCATGGGGGTGAGGGGAGGGCTGGGGGGCTGAGTATTGGATGCTGGCAGAGTCCCTAATTTTCCATCCATCTTTTTCATTTTGAGAAAGGGTAGAATTAAGTGTTTTAAAGAAATAAGCAAATTCAAGAGTTTTTATTTCACTAGTCTGGGGGGGGGGAAAAAACAAAACAGTGGAAACTAAGGAAAACAAGGACGAGTGTGCCCTCTCCAGTTGAGGAGGAAGCAGTGACAGCGGCTGCAGCACATCCCTGAGGTTCCTTCCCGTCCGCTGGAGCACGTCCGGCTCTGCAGTTTGTCATGGGAAAGCCAACAATGCCCTCAGCCGGCAGAGAAGAAGCAGTGCAAAACCAGGAAAAAACAGTGCAAAACCGGGGTAAAGCAGCGAAAACCCTGGGGGGGAAAAGGCAGTTCAGAAGCAATCTGAAGCCCCTCCTTCTGTGCAGCCACCAAGGAGAAGGAATTCCTAACGTGAGCCATGCTGTGATTTGTACAATGATCATGGTCAGAGCAGTGGAGAACAAGGAAAACATTGCTGTCAGGACCCTGTTAGGAAAGTGACACCGTGGCACACCGGGAGTCTGGAGCACGGCATTTTGGGATAACCAGGCTCTTCCTATTTTTTAGGGTCGTTTCAGCATCGACCTGTATGGGACAGGCCTGTCCCTAATGGGAACAGCCAAGTGGCTCTCACAAGGCAATTACGCAGTGTCGGAAATTCAGAAATCCCCAGTAAGTTGTAACTTTAATTATGGCTCTACCTGCTCATCAGAAGTTTTTAATCACCACATTGTCATTCATGGCAACATCTTCCAATGGAGACTAAAAAAATGAACATCAGACATTAAAGTGTTGCATGTAGTGGTAGTGGGGTGAGGCCCTTGTGGGTTTAACCTGATCAGAGTTATTGCAATTAATTAGTGAGCCTGATTAACTGTGAAGTTGAAAGCACTGAGTGCTGTGGGGCAGACATATCTTTAATCAGTTGCCTGAGATATCCAGCATGGAGTGTGCATTAGAGGGCAGGGCAGCAGGACAGGGTCAGGGCTGCAGAGCAGAGTTGGAACTGCAGGTGGGGTCTGGTGTCAGGCAAGTGCCCTGAGCAGGAATTATTCCCAGCACTTCGCTGATAAAGAGTGGAGGGTGTGGACATTCCTGCTGGTCTGGTTGGGGTTTATCTCCTTAGGAAAGTCTCGAGTCACCATGTTGCAGAGGCACCATCCCCTGTCACTGCCTGTGGCTCTGCTGGCTGGAGCCTCAGGGTAAGCCAGGCAGCCCTTCACAATCACTCAAAGCCAAATTTGTACTTGTACTGCTTAATTTGCTTGCCTGTTAACACCTCCTGCAGTCACTATGTGCCTTCACTCTGTTGTTTCTGTGTCATATTCTGAAATGGTAGAAACCCAGGATTGCTTTTTTGGCTGTTACTTCATGTGAGTCATCCCAATTGCCCCTGTTAAAAAAAAGAGGTCACCATCATTTAACCAACAGCAATGTGCAAAATATCCTCTCCTGTACTGCTTTCAGTCTCCCCCCTGGCTCTGGGGAGCAAGAACCTCCTCTGTGCTGGTGGTCTTAGAGGAGAATTAATGCTACAGGTCTGACCACACTACAGGTGGCAGAGGACCAGCACAGGCCCTGTATGTCAGTTCCTGCAGATGCTTTTCTATTCTCCCCTTCTAAAAGGAGAGAAGTCAACTTTGGAGTTGCAGAAAACATCATGGCAAGCAGAATTAAAACAAACTTTTAAGGGCTGCTCAAAAATCCTCCATCACCTGGTGGCATCTGTCAAGTGCTGTTCCAAGGGTGTAATTGCCTGCAGGAGCAGAAGAAAGAACGGTGCAGTGAGAAGAGATGATAGCAGCCTGCTGCAGTCACAGATCAATAATGTCAAGGGCAGGGTGGAGCTCGTTTAAAAATAAATGCTTTGTGCAAGCTTGTTGTGTGCTTAAGTCCAATTTTCTGGTAATTGAGGGTTGAATTCCCCTCAAGGACTGTCTGTCCATTGTAATGACCAAGAGGAGACAGACTCTGCAGAGGTGAGATAAGGAAGGCCAGATGGAGGTATTAATCTCCTGCCTCAAGCCCAGAGTTGCACCCTCCTTGCTGGGCTCACCTGGAGACCAGGTCGACCTCAAGACCACTCCATACTTACCTCTTCTGGCTGTGGGAAGGGGAGGAGGGTTGTCACCTCAGCAAGTGACATTACCTCACCCCCTCACTTTCCCTCCTCTTTTGTCTCTGGAGCCACTCCAGGACTTTTCCTTCCAAGTGGATGTTTCCTGGTATTGCCTGCAAATACTCTTTCCATGCCCTTCCCATGCTCAGGCAGAGCTGAGCAGTTGTTACTGACCCAGGGTGGTTTTGGTCTTGCATGAGCAAAGTTTTCTACTCATTACTGTTTATTCGCTGTGGGGCAAACTGGAGAAAGCAGATACCCTTGAGATGCCCTCCAAATGGCCTTCTCCTTGGGCAGCTTTCAATTTAATAAATCAAAACTACCCTTTCCTATTTGTGTCCACCATCTGACCTGCTAGCACTTAAGAAAATTACATTTGTGTATATTTGAATACAGTGGTGATTTCATAGATTGATTTCGGCATCATTTGTTTTCTTATACACCCTAAAAACCATGGCTTGAGTAACCCAGATCTGGCCTTTCTACAGCATGGAGTTCCTGAGCTCTTACTGAGCTGTTATTTCTGATTTTGCCTGCAGGATGGCACCAAAGTAGTGGGAAGATGTGGTGGTTACTGTGGGAAGTGCACTCCGTCATCTGGAACAGGCCTCGACATTCAGGTGTTATAGCAGTGGTGAGTTCTCAGCTGCTTCTGCATGAAGGAAAATCTTCCCCAAAATGCCCTGAAGGAGCAGATCAGGTCATGATTGCAAAAAGACATGGAGGGCATTGGTGAGAGCCACCCCCACCCCAGAGCATCCCGGTGGGATCCCCTGCTCCCCCAGGAACCCTTGTGGGTACAGCACTGTCACCTGGAAACACCTCCCCACCTTACTGGCACCCACTTTTGCTCTGCTCTTGTCCCAGTTTCTCTAGTGACATGCTCCAGAGGCCAGGATGACTCTAAATGTGCACCTTTTCTGTGTTTTCCAGGTTTTCTGGGAGCAGCCAACGGAGATGAGAGATGGATGAAGGATAGTGATGCAATACCTCTGCCTTCCACTTTTATATCTGTGTATATGTGTACATAGATTGCATATAGTATAATATTTATGTTTGGGATTATTTATTTTGATTTAATATTTTTGTACGTAAAATCATTATATTAAGGCTGCTTTTACTATTTTTATTTTTTATTGTTAAATCCTGCAGTCAAACCACTGCATTTTGTATACTCTACATTATATGTAGCATTATGACAAGTGATACTTTATTGTCACTGTATTCAGTTGTTTACTTTCAGTCAGTAATTTTCCTTCAGTTATGGGCTGCTTTGGCCCTCCACGGTGCTACACAATCTGCATAGGGGTATTTTTGGCATTTCAATCTGTCTTTATGCAAGGAAATTAGACAAGATGTGCTTAAATTTTTATTTTTAGGGATTAGGTTGACAGCACTCAAGGAAAACATGACAATGAATACTGTGCTAGTTGCATTAGCAATCTTTATCTTTTAGGTACGTTTTGAATTTCACATGACCTCTGTGGCCAGTGCTGGAAGCACTGGTTTGGTGCTAACATGATATTTATTAATGCTCTATAGTTTTAGTTAATCCAGTGCCTTTATCATTGAAGAAGGGGATAAAGCAGAAGAATTGTCAGGCAATTCAAATCAATCAAGATCTACCCCAGGCTCAGGAAAATTCCTGCAGATGGATCTTCAGCTCAAGCCCCCTTTTTTTAGGGTTCTGAAGTGAACTCACTTTTTAAAAAAAACCTGTATCTTTGTCTCCTAATTGCATGTGCCACTGTGCTTCCTGACTCCATCTGGAAGCGGGGTATTAACTCATCCCAGACAGGCTGATCAGGCCATATGTTTCCCTGGGCTGTGTGCTCAGAAGAGATGTAGTTTCTTACAGAGTTTGTTACAAAATCCTAGCATGAAGCTGAAAGCATCCCTGTGGTGTTCCCTCCCCATGGGGCTGGTGAGGGCCGTGGGGACAGCACACCCAGGGATGGGGACAGCACACCCAGGGATGGGGACAGCACACCCAGCCAAGCCACCCCTTCTCTTGGCCAGGGTACTCCTCTGCAGGCACTTGCAGCATTTCCCCAGCTTCCTACTCATTCCCAGACCATCTGCAAAGGGAGGCTTCACTGCCTCCTTTCAACAAGATCACTCTGTACCTACAGATGATTCTGCCCCCCCTTCAAAAGCAAGCTGCTTTACGCCTACTCCTGTGTTGCTTTGGATCTTCCTGGTAAGGCATCTGTGCTCCTTGCCTCTCCTCATTCCCATGTACAGCCAGACATTTACTGTTGGCTTTTTTTTAATCAAACTGAGGAGCCATGTCCCTTAGGTGTGGTGGCTCCTGCCTGTACATAGCCCTCTGCCTGTGGCACACCATGCTTTCACAGAGCTTTGCAGCACATTTAACGGGGGTGATGTGACCAGGTTATTGCTGTAGTCTATGACTATGTCCCTTTTCTCTTTCTCCACAACTTTATTTAGTGATAGGAAGATGCTGCCCTTTCACCTTTCATGTCGAGGCAGCCAGGAGCACAAAGTATAAGGAAAGGAAGCTTTTCAGCACAAAATTACCAGCAGTTTGGAAAACCAAAGAGGCTTATCTGCTACTCCAGATAACTCTTTCCATTTTGGATGCAAGCAGCTACCAAACACAACCTCAGGATCTCGTGTGAGTCTTTCACAGAGCTCCCCAAAGGATGTGTAATCAGCATGTTACAAAACAGTTGGATCAATGGTGATAAATGATCCCTGGATTCATAACCTGTGTGTGCTGGGCTGTGTTCAGCCTTTGGAGTGAAACCTGTCAGGGTTTGTCAGGGATTGACACGTTCCTGTCAGCTGGGAGACATCTCACAGGCGAGCAGGGCTGTGGTACAGCCCGGCAGCTGAAGAACTGGTGAAGGAAAGAGGAAAAAGGGAAAGAGAAAGAGCAAAAAGGGAAAGGGGAAAGGAGTAATAATGGAATAGTGATTTTCTAATGATAATTGCTTATGTATAAATTCTGTAGGGGAAAAGGGAAAATTGCACTATGAACTTTAGAAAGAAATAGTGGTGGTTTACCACTGTAAGTGAAGTGAATGGCTATTTGTAAAAAGAAGTACTATTTTGACCTGTACACATTCATTTCTACCGTGTAGTTTCAGAGCAGCTATTAACAGAGCTAGCATAACCTAAAAAAATATGAAATAAACTATAAGGGAAAAAATGACAGAGCACTGACCCTGATATTCCTTAACAGTCATCATTAAATAGAGCAGATTTTGAGGATCAGAGACAATAGATATTTCTTGTTCAGGAAAGAACTCTGGGTTTTGTATATCAATACCATTATTTTTCTACAAACTGGGGTATTTTTTTGCAAGCACTTTCCTGTACAATGTTTCTTTTCTTTCTGCTTATACTCAAAAGGAAATGAGAGTACCTGTACGACATGTCTGTATGGTCTTGCTGCATTTGCCATCCTATATCAATATCTGTGTGCTACTATAGAGGCAAAATACTTTGTACACAAGGGAGTAATAAATTGAATGGTAAACGTTCCTTTCCGTGCTGGTGTTTATTTCCAAGGTTTGGGTTTGATTGTCCCATGCAAAAAGAGTGAGGGATGGGAAGAATGTTATTTATATGGAGCCCTGCCCCAAACCTATGTTGGAGTTTTTGGACCAGGGATCACCTTGGAGAACGGCCATGAGCACCCACTCATGTCCTGCTGGTTGGAGAGACTGATGCTCCCAAATTTCTGTCCAGAGAGGACTGCTCCAGGTGCATAATATACACAAACACATCTCAGAAATGTCCCATGCATTGTTCAGACATGTCTGGTGACTGGCTGGTGCTGCCTTCAATGACCAGAGACATCCTTTGACATGGCATATAAGGTAGAGAAGCAGTTCATTTTGCAAATGTTTTTGAAGGATGAGCTGGGATAATGGGCCTGGTCCACACCACTTATAGTGTTATGGAAAGAAATGTGGAAAAAAAAAATCAACTTTTCTAAATTGGAAAAGATAGTATCAAATATACAAAAAAAATTCAGGCAGGAGAAATTTGGTTTAAAAAGAAGACTGCCTTGCAGGCTGTCAATCAAGTGTTGGAGTGCAACCAGTCTTACATCACCACTGCCCCAGATATTGCAGGTAAGAGTGAAGTTGCAATTTCTGTCTCCCCTTACATGTTCCTCATGCTTTGTCTCAGAAAATGCTGCAGATCTCTTAGTGCTGGCAGGTCCAGCCTTTTTCAGCTTCTTGTGTTTTCAAAGGAGAGAGGATTCCTCCCTTGTGCTGTGTGAAAGTCAGATGCAGGAAACAGCACATGCAGTATTTCAAAAGCTCAATTCATATTTTAAATGACCAATCTCATAAAAGTGTCTTTTCTATCATTTATTCTTAATAAATTATTACAAATACTTTAAATGTGAACTGCTGTGGAATTAATACCCAGACCCTGAATTGTATTTTTCCTTCCACCCCTGTGTAATGGAAAGGTCATTTTAACATTTTCAGTGCTTAGGTTCTGTGTGCTCAGTGCTGAGGTTCTATAACAATTGCAGCACTCTTCTTCACTCTGTCTCTTTGTGCAGCTTCAGAGACAGAGGTGATTTCTTGATCACTTTGTCCTTCTGCCGCAATGATGGGCATTTTTCTTCTACAGAAAAATAAAATGCATTTTGTTGAAGGCTGTTGGGAAGGCATGTCTCAAGGAATTAGTCCTAAATCAGGACATTTGATTCCTTTCCTTCCTTTCCTCACAGCCACGCTTTGAAAATCATATTGAAGAGTGCAGAGAGGCCTGTTCTACTGTCTTTCCAACTTTCCAACACAACTCCTCAAACAGATGATTGAGGGCTGACTCAGAAGAAAGCATTCTGTCAGGGGAAGAGCACTGAGGTGAGACACCTCCCATTACCAGGCAAAGGCACAGGAATTCAACCCAACCCAGGAGTCATTAACAGCTGAAGTGGCTCAGCCCATGCGTTAAGTTCTCCCATCACTTGAACTCTTCAAATGGAGAATTCTTTCAGTCACTTCGTTCTAAGAGACGTGTTTGAGTTCATCCAGAAGTCACAACCCTTTGTAGTGTTGGACACGTAGTGGGAGGGGATGAGTCCCTCTGTGGTACAGATTCCTGGAGGCAGCTCTCCGGCTTGCGTTGAGCAGGAGGAAGCAGCTGATGACCGAAAGTGGTGCCTGTCAGTCTCGCTCCAATATTTTCCAAGTATTTTCGCCTGTGAAGTGATCCAGGCAATTGGAATTGTAGCCTTCCAGAAGCAGATTTAGCTGACAAGTTTCTGACCTCTCTTTGCAATAGCGAGATGAAGAATGCTAAGAAGTTATTTTCAGCCTTCACAGAAGAGTCTGAGTTTCCACTTCCAAGTTGGCTTAATTTTTCAGCTATTTAATATTAGCAAATATAAGGCACAGATTTTGGGGGGTGGGGGGGAAGAACAGTATTTTGACCTAACCCAAATGCCTTTTATAATATATTTCCTGGGGAGGTTTCTTTTGTTTGTTTCTTCCAATTAAAAACAAACAAAAAACCAACCAAACAAAAAAAAAGTGTGAAATTTTCCATGAAATTACTTCTGCCCCTCTCTACTTATAAATATAGGTTCTGAAGTGTTTGGAGATGTGATCTGTGGACTGTAAGTACAAGAAGATCTGATGTAGGTACCGTTTTAAGCAAGGGGAGGTAGAAATGCATTTCTCCTTTGTGATGCTGATCCAGGTCCTTCAAGGTAGGATATGAAGTGCAGAGGCTGAGGCCATGCCCATCAATCCATTTCCATCAGGAAAACCTCAGTTCTGCTGGGAGCAGAATGGTTTCCACATTACATCTCACAGGCTTTGGCACATGCCTGCCTCTAATGATCAGTCTGAGCCGCCAGCAGCAAGATCAAGCTGCAGCTAATTAAACATGTGTCGGTAGTCAGTGTCTCCTTTCCTGAAGAGACAGTGTGAGGAGAAGAGCCAGCAGTCTGGAGTAATCTCTGAATACAAAACCCTTTGTATGTGGGGCAGAGGGCGCGGGGGGAGGCAGGGCTCTGATGTTCTCTCTTCAAATCATTACTTGGCTCCATTCATATGCTTATAATTTCTTCATCCTTCTTTAGTCTGCGACTACATTTCAGATGAGCAATTAAATTAATCAGGTCTTTTCTGCATTGTCCTTTTCTAATCCATCCTCGCTGGCTTGCTGACCTTCCTCTCTGAAGCTATTCACTGCTCGGTGCCTGCCTTCCCCAGCCCCACACAGAAATGAGCATTGGCTGTGAAACGCTTTCATTGCTCCCGCTCCCGGGAGCAGGGAAGTGGGAATGGCTCCCTGCAAACTCACCGGCAAGAACAGACATGTCCAGGTTAGTTGCTGTTACTGGCAAATACAAGAAGCAGTAAATACACGTGCTGTCTCCAAGCCCCCGCAGCAGAGGATGCAAGCAGGTACCAGATGCTGCCAGAGGCTGGAGCTGTGGCCTCGTGCATGGCTTGGACTTCCCAGGTGAAGTTTCTCAGCTTGGTCCCAGGTCTGAGTGGCCCTTTGGAGCAGGATCCACGTGTGTAGTGGTGGGAGCGTGCAGCTCTGCACTTCCACTGAGGCTGATGCCTTGACAGAGCTTAGAACAAGCAGGTACACACTGGTGGCAATCTTTCCCTGCATCAGAAAACGCAGCATAGCTGAGCTGGCAAACAACTGAGACCTAGAATAACAAACCATGAGCTGCTGAAAGGAGATGTAGGGCAGAAGTGGCCACGGAGGTTTGTCTCCTGGCAGCACAGGAGCAGCACAGTGAGTCTGAGCCTTGTCTGTGGGAGGAGGCAATGGCCTTTCTTACCTGTGCTGGGGTCAGATGCTCAAATACTTGGCTGTCTGTCTCTCCTTCACTGTTCTCCTCCCAGGATATCCCTGAGCATGCAATGTCTCCTCAAATCCACGTGTCTCAGGGACAGTCCACCCAGATCAGTGGTACAGGTAATCTAAGGAAACCCCAGCAGATCACTCTGCTGACTCTCACTTGAGCTGCTGCTCCATCCAGGTAGGGCAATGTGAGAGGTGATACCCTTCAGATCCACTTTTTAGAGATATATCTAAATTCTGCTGACTGAATTGCATAAAGTGGGGTGTCCTCAAGACTTTTCAACAGCTCTTGTCAACACCAACAGCTTCATCCTGCTCTGTGTGGAAAAATGCAGTGGGTGTGCCTTGTGCTGGTGCAGAGCTCACCTGGAATAACCCCTGAGAGCTGCCTGCCTGTCCTGGAGAGGCTGTGGCCCAAGATAACCTGAGTGTATCCTCCTCTTCAGCTTTCCTCCACATTGTGCAAGTGGTAGGTGAAGCTTTCCAGATACGACTGGCGTTCAGATTTCACTAATGGCATTTCCCCATCTGATCATTCCCAAGGCTTGGGCTTTTCAAGAACTCAAATGTATGGCAGCATTTAACTTGGGAGAAGCTTTTGACAGCAGGTGTGTCCTGGGCTGTTTGCCTTGGCTAAAGAACTGGTGGCTCCAGCAGTCAAAAACAACACCAATATAAAACCTGATAACACTGGTGTCCAGAAAAAAAACCCAATTTCTGGCATCTCAGTGCCACTGACAAAGTTTTTTGATTTTTCCCTTTGACTAGCTACCTAATTTCTCATGATCTGAGCTACCACCAGCAGCCTGGTTTTGCTAGGCATTTCTCTCCCCTATTTCTAAGCAGGTTTCGACCCTGTAAAATGGTAAGTAAAAGACTCTTTTGTTTTTCTTCCAATCAAAAGACACAATAAAACAGCTTTAAAAACATGAGTAAATGGACCTTTCCACCCACAGGGTGGCAAATGAACAATTAACGTGAGGGATTGAAGGACATCTGTGACACTTCCAGTGCTGTGGCAAGGGAAGGGCAGGATGGCTTCACTCCTGCCAGCTCACCTCCTGCCGTGCCTGCTGGCACCTGCCTCTCTGCCAGTTACCCTAAATTGGTTTGTTTTTCCTTATCTTCACAAATGGTCCTGAAAAGTCAAAGCAGAAGTGTGAATTTACAGCTTAAAGCATATAATTCTGCTGCACCTAAGAGAGCTCCAGGGAGTGAGGGGAGACAGTAGAAAATCACTTGTTGCTATAGTGTAAGGATGTTGTGTGCAAATTGGCAGAGTCTCACCTGATTGCTTTGGTTAGCCTCAAATTGAAAGGCATTAAGCAACCACATGAACTGGGGCCATCTCCCACCCCTCTTTGTCAGAGAGCTGGGAGAGCTGTGCTGAGGGGCTCCTGACCTTGACAGCAGGGAAATACAGTTCTGGGAAAAGCCAAAGCACTGTCATTTCATTTCGGGGAGCAACAGCCCAAAGGATGAGGAGAGGGGTTGGAAAGGACCAGGGGGAAGGAAGGGGGCCTGTGACACTCTGCCACCTGGCATCAGACCAGGGCCCCTCCAGCACCCCAACAATGCCCAGCCTGCCCAGTCTGAGGGGCAGGTCCCTTTTTGAGAAGGTAAGTTTTATGTATCCACTTGGCTCTGCATTTCATAGCAGGTGCTCCTCTCCGCAGAGTGGGACTGAGCTCCAAGTTTTTATTGGTGTGGACTCCAACTCCCAAATGCTATTTACAGGGAAATTGAAGACCGCCTTCAAAATTAACAATAGATGGCTATAAATCTTACTCAGTTACCTAGCAACTAACACAATAAAATCCTAAGGTTAAAAGGAGAAGGGTTATTTGGAGATACCTTGGGGAACACATAATGGCCATTTGCATTCCTGGGTGGGAGGACACAAAAAAAATTCCTGGGATGTTTACAAATGAGTGTATTGATGAGAGAAAAAAAGGTGTAATTACTCAGTACCGTTTTAATCAAAATACCTCAGAACAGAGAAATCTAACCAAAAAGTAGTAGTCAAATGGCTGTGATAAAGAGCACTCAGAAAATGTACTGTGATCTACAGAACTTGTAGAAGGGTTTGTTAAGTTGCTAAGCCCACTTTGTTGCCATTTGTGACATTTGAAGTGTGTGTTCTGCAAAGCAATCGTGTAATAAACGTTCAGAGTGAATCTGACCATTACGTGCCTGATGGAATATGCCCCAGAAAATCCTACGCAGTGCAAAAAAAATTTAAAACTGAAGTAACATAGCATGATTCATCCCGGCCTGGGTTCCTGTTATGCACAGCACAGATTGAAATTCCATATCCCCACCTCAAACTGGGGTTTATGCACAGCCTTTTCTGCCTGCAGTAATTGCAGATCTTCGAGCTGGAATGAGCAGAAACACTGAGTACTCCTAAAAGACCCTCATGGGGGCACATTTACCCAGGAAGAAGGAGGCTTCGTGGAGGAACGATGCAGCAAATTAGATGCCTGGTCCCCAGCACACTCCTTCAGCAGCTGTGGCACTTAGAGGTGTTTTTAAGCCCTCCTTTTGCAGTTTGAAAGGCTTCAGACAATAACTTCCTAATAACAGTCAGACATTTATTACCTTCAGGGAACTAGATGGAGACAGGATTCATGTTGAGCTGTAATTCACCTGCACAGGCTGCTGGCAGGAGGAACCACGAGGGGACTGACTCGGTGTGTAACAGCCAAATTCACCTTGACATCACAGAGGGGAGAAATGGACGGGTCCAGCATCAAAATGAGAGCTGCTTTTTGCCTGACTCCAGTGCTCTCTGTTGGTGCTACCCCTGCCTTGGTGCTGATGGCCAGGGCTGGACTGTGAGAGGCACAGGGGTGTCAGAGCTGATGGAGGGATGCTGAGAGCTTCCTGCATGCGAGTATTTTGGAGGTGATTTCCTGACATGAGGCATGATTTGCAGGATAGAAGAGCCAGGGGCACTTTCCTGGAAAGACTAGCAAATTTTCCTGGCTTCACACACAAAACTGTTTTGTCTGCCAGCTAACTCCCATCCAGAATTGCTGGACCAGAGCTGGAGGCAGACTTTCCGTGGTCTTTGGTGGCACAAGTTGTTCCCAGATTTCCCATTCCCTGGTTGCAGCTACTGCTGTGGACCTGCAGCTGCTTTTCCTGGGTGGTAAGGACTGCCACCAGCAGGGCTGGGACACAATCACTGCTGCTATTGCACATGCTGGTGTCCCACATGGGATGGAGATCACCAGGAAAACAGAGCCCTAATGACAGCTCTGCCCTGCATCCCAGACTGCTCTTCTGCACAGATCTATCCCATGCCAGGTCTGTTCCACCTGCCTTGTGACCAAAAGCTAACACAGGAGCTGTATTTTTCCTTTCCCTGAGCTCTTTGATTTTCATTATAATTATTCCTGTAATATCAGGTACAACAGGGAAGAGGAAGCAAAGAGCATCCCTGTCATTTCCCTCATCTTGGCCATCCACAACTTCAAAAGGAAAATGTCCAGCTCATAGAGCATGAATGGAGCAATTTGGGTTTTAAACTGGTTTAGTCATGAAAAGGGCTAGAAGGAGAGTCATCCCTAGGCAGGTTTGATTGAAACAGAAATGGGAGGGGAAGATGACGTATGGAACAATTTAAGTGACAGCAGAAACAATAATTTGTCAGACAAACTGTCTAGCATGTATTATACATGTGTGTCTGTTTCTGAGCCTATTTGACAGCAGTATCTGACACCCCCCACCTCCAAGCTGAGTCTGCCTCCACTCAAGAGGAAGATCTCCATGTCTATAAAAATAATAATGCAAAATCCCCTTTTGAAAGTAGCTGTCATGGTAGCACAGGTAGGGCTGGAGCTGTGTTGCTCTCCCCTGCCCACCCAGCCATGCCAGGATGGTGCATCATCCCCTTTGCACATGGTGAGAACAAGGGAGTGGGAGTTTATTTCCTGAGAGATCTTTACTCTTGGCAGCTTTTCTGGGGGAGGAAAGAGGAGCATTCAGGCCAATGAGATAATGTATCCCCTCCCTTTCCCAAATGCATCCCAGTGATGCTGTTCTGGCCTGGCTGTTTCCTCATGGAGATGGAGCATCTGAGCATCCCTAAAAGGGGATGGAGTCCTCACAAATAGCCCTTCATTTACCCTGGATGTCTCAGACCAGAGAGAAGTTGCTGTTCCCATGAGATATTTAGGTGACCAGGAGTCCCTAAGGACCTGACTTCACTGGGGTCTGTGCTACCTGGACGTTTTTCTGTCTCTGCATGGAACTGATTTCCCCAGATTCCTCTGCAGGCACAGCAGAGCAGAAGCACTGAGCACCCCTCACCCTCATTGCATCTTCTGCAGTCCCAGGCTGAGCCCTCATCTTCCTTCTTCTGAACACAGTGATTCAAGCCTTGATGCTCAGAGCCTCTCCTGCCTTTTGCTTGCGCCCACCCCCTGTGCCTGCAGTATCTGCTGGCATGACCCTGCAGGATGCAAGCATGCAGGGTGACAGGGAAGTTTGGCAGCTTCAGGGAGAACTTGGGATGGAGAGAGGGGACCAGCCAGCCTTGTTTTAGGCAGCAATTTAGGACCTGCATCTTCATCAGAAGACTGGAGCTGTGATTCAGAACAGCCACACCTCCAAGGAATTTATCCTCCAACTTTGACTTACATTTGCTGTTTTAAACTCATAGCAGATGTCCTCACCAGCCCTGTTATTGAGGGCACACAGCATCTCTTGCAACAGCAGAGCAATTAAAGAGGATTTGCAGGTCACCTTTAAAGCATTTCCCACAGCACGTTGAATCTTGTTATAAGTCCTGTATCCAATACTGCTTTTATTTCAGCAGTTTTAATTGAAGTTTTAAATATTCTGAATCTTATGCAAGACACCCAAAGTGCTGGAGATTTTCAGGCCCTCACTTGCATGACACCCTTTTCCTGAAATCCCATTGTCCTTCTGCAGAGATAACAGTAACTCAGCACCCTGGTAATGTATTCCACATTGGATAAAGGCTGTAGGCAGACATGTTTCAATATGAGGTCAAACCCCAGTCTGCAACCCGTTGCCTACTGTGTGATGAAATGTATACTTGGAGAGATCACCTCTTCCCTTGAGAGCTTATAATATATTCATGCACCACTGTATGGGTTGGAAACTGGGAGAGAAACCAAGAAGGAAAATGATGAGGAAATTTAGCAGAAGGGAGCAAAAGAGGGAAGCTTGGAGGGTTTTGGAAAGGTAAAAATAGCAACCACAGAAACACAGAGCAGGGAGCATCCAATATTTTCCCAGTGCCATGAAAAAAGCCTGTGAAAAAGGAAATTTTCACCATGATAAAATTTTCTATGTGGAGTTTTTTTTCTTGGGTTGGGTTTGTTTGTTTTATTTGGGTTTTTTTTAAGGAAGCACAGTATTTATGGCAGGAAAGAGTGAAAATCTCCCCAAAACTTTTTGCCTGAGACTCTTCAAAAGGCCAGCTCAGCTACACAGCTCCCAGCCTCATTACAGCCTCCCAGGGAGGAAGATATAAGAGAAGAATTGACAAAAATGAGAACTGATTAGAGGAAAAAAAGAAATTATCAAAGGGTTACCACTTTAACCAGCTGTGAGGCAGCAAGGCAAGGGAACAAAGAGGCAGGGAAGGAGGAGAAGGAGCTGACAGGATCGGCAAACAACCACAACCCTGGGTGAAGCTGTGAAATGCTAATGGCGAAGCTGCTCCAGCCCCACTGGGGAAGAGTTTCCGAGGAGCCCTGTGCTCTGTGAAGCCTTTGCTGCTCCTCCTCTCCCCATGGTTCATTTTGCTCTGCCTTGTGCCAGATGTGCTGTTTGATTGCAAATCCAGGGGCACGGGGTGGGTTTTGGGTGTGGGCATTGCTTTTAGTGCACTGTATTTATGACAAGAGTGGACTGATGCATGGGCACCCCCACGGCTCACAGCCCCATGGATC